>JARWLC010000007.1:96638512-97148512 GCA_033318265.1 Phyllotis vaccarum
TAAATTTATTACCAATCATCTTTTTAATCCAGTCTCTTTTTTGGACAGTGTTTGGGATGGAATCTAGGGCCTTACATATGCTACCATTGTGCCACACATGCACTTGAATACATCTTTGAATAGAAGAAATTATTGTTACTGTTCTAATTTTTATTACATTTTTATTTTGTGAACATGTACTTAGAGTGCAGAGAATGCCTTGCAAGGGTTAGTTCTTTCCTCTTCCTGGGGATCAAATTCAGGAGATCAGGTTTATCAGCAAGCATCTTGAAGGCTGAACCACCTTGTTGGCCCTATATAGGAATTGTTGCCACACAATTCAGTTTTTTCCCTTATCTTTGCCTGCCTCTGTGTGTGTGTATTTGTGTGTTTCCCCTTAAAGACAAGCTTTTATTAGTAAACTCACTATGTAGTCCAGACTGGATTTAAACTCCTGATGAATGTCCTGTCGCATCTCTTCTCACCCAGCCTTGGCTACTTTTTTGAAGACCTAGAAGAACCTTGCTTAGGAGAGTGACCAACCTTTCCCACAGTCCTTACATTTCCAGGCCTCAGCTGGAGCCAAGATTAGATCACCCGACACCCTAGTCTAATCAGACTAGAAAGAAAAGGGTGTGTAGTAGGTCTTTTTAAGACTTGCTCAGGTAGCAGAAACTTTATGAGTATGTATGGAATTGTTTCTAAAAATGGGTGGGGGGGGGAAGAGAAAGGGACAGACAGACATACAGACAACATGCCTTTGCATTTTTGCAGAACAAGTTAATGTGGTGTACTTAGAAAGATTCTGGATTCAGTATTTTAGCGCAAATGGTTCTAATTGTTTCCTTCTTTGATTTTGGTATTGCCTTACACTTACTGAAACTCATGGTACAGATTAGAGGAAGTGAAAATGTTCACACAGAATTGATGGAATCCATTTATCAGTATGACTATTCAGTCATTGTTCTGATTCTCTCCAGAATTCTCCACTAAAGACCCTGAATATACTGAATTTACCTAGGCGATAAGAAAACCTTCAGGGTAGTGCTTATTAAAACACTTGACTGCTGCTGTGGTAACAGAAGATACTTCCATTGAAACCGCCTTTTTTTTCTCTTTGCAGGAAGGGCTGTTAGGGTGTTGGATGCTCACAGTTTATAAGAAGGATAGGCACCCTTTCTGTAAGGAAGAATGATAAAGATGATGTTCAAAGTTACGATAGCATCTGTTTTCCTTCTCAAGTAGAAAGGCAGCTTATTAGGATCTGAGTTTGGCCACCCTCCTCACCCTCCTAATGCTAGGGATTGAACCTAGCTAGGCCTTGATGCATGCTAGACAAGTGCCTGATTCTTGTAGTTTGTATTTCAGGACAGTGTGTAAGCCCCACAGGCTTGCCTAGAGCTGGTGATCCTCTTTCCTTAGCCCTAGCCAGAGGCCTGGCTGAGTTCTCTTTGTATGCTTATGTGTTAAAACACATTTTCCGGCATACTTTTCATTCCTACTCCTGTGCTTTAGTCTTGTAGGCTGTAGAAAAACACAGGAAGTGGCCATCATTTAAAAGCTCTGCTATGCTAGCCTAGTAGCTGCTGAGACTGTGGCTTTCACTTTCCTGTTAGGAACAGCATTTATTTTATACAACCCTTAGAATCTGTCATCTTGAGAATCTGTTTCGAGTTTATTGTTAAGAATAATTGTGTATGTTGGTTATGTTTTTGATTATTTATTTAACGTAGCCAGTCTGGGACATTTGCATGCCAGGCTCTAATATGTAGAATTTAGTTTTCCATAATCCCTTGTAGGATACAGACATGTAATTTGGGCTTTGTGGACCATATGCATTCATAAGATAGAAATTCAAAAGAGAAATGCTCTTGCTTGCAAAGCTACTTCCTGTGGATATGGATCATGAGACATTGAGTTTGAGGAGGCAGTAATGGGTAGAGGTTGCTGTGAGCCTTGGCCTGCCTAAGTCTGTGGTACTAGAGTGCTGTTTCGGGATCTTGGGGGGGGGGGGCACTTTGCTGCTTTCCTGGCTGCACTTGCAAGGTGATGGGCTCTCTGAGGACAAGTCTTTGAGTCCTCTAATATGTTTTGACAAGTTGTTTTTATTTTTTGCAGCTTAGTTTCCTGGTTTTGTAGATTTTTCTTTTGTGGTGAAAACACTATTTTTCTGAGCCCTAGTAATTGCCAAGCACTTTACTCCCGGTTTTTCTTCCCCAGATGTTTACATCTTTGTTACTGTCTTTTCTTGCTTACCATGTTTTGCACCTTTTAAGTTGTCTTGGTGTTTTGTCCTCTCCCTACTCAGATTTAGTTCCTCTGTAGTTAGGAGACCTTTGTGAACTGCAGTTGTCTAGGTGAAGCGCTGGTTTTCTTTCTGCAAGCATCTTAGTGCCACACTCAGCCGCAAGACCTGTGAGCTGGTGACAGTTCTTTTTGTCAAGGTCACCTGAAAAATCACAGTGAGGCCAGGCCGAGGGATCAGAGATAGCAAACTAGTTAAACTTGATTTACCTTAGCGGGCTGGCCAGGAGGCCCAATTTCCTTCTTCCTTACTGAGGCTCAGACCTGCTCTCATCCATACACCATCTGAATCACGTCTTTGTAATGGTTCATGATTTATACCTTGACAAAAGCCTCTGTTTTATCTCCTACTTCCTACCTAGTTCCTTTCCTTGTACTGTTTGGCATTGGTAGTCATTATCAGTAAGTTTACTATTTAAAATTTTATATAAATATTAAAGTAACTCAGACACACCATAGAAGTTCAGAAGATATTATAACATACCCTTTGTGCCTAATCATGGTCAAGATGTTAACCTTTGACTTGTCATGAACCTCTCACTTGTTTTTGTAGTGTAGGCTTTGAACTGATGGTCCTTCTGCTTCGCTCCCTGCCCACTGGGAGGAGTGTTCCTTCCTGTGAGCTTCTTTCTTTCCTCCTTTGCTAGGTACGCAGTGCCCTCATCCCACTGTTGTTCTTCTGTGTCCACGGCGGTGCTTCTCCACCTTCCTAAAGCTGCATCCCAATACAGCTCCTCACGTTATGGTGACCCCCAGCCACAAAATTACTATGTTCCTACTTCATAACTGTAATTTTGCTGTTGTTATGAATCATAATGTAAATATCTGATATGTAGCCCCAAAGGGGTGGTGACCCACAGATTGAGAACCACCAGTCTAAGACGACATAAATGACCTAGTTTTATGCCACATATATTTATCTAGCCCCTAATTGGTCTCTCTAGAAGATTAGAGTTGAATTTTCATAGTTTTTTAAAACTTTAATTTGATATAATAAAATTTATCTAATTTCATGACTTTAATTTATAATGAAGCTGAATATCTTCAGCCAATTTGTTTTCCTGTTTTTTGATTCTTTTCCTTTTATGCTTTACATTTTATTTATTGTACTTTGGTTTACTATCAATTTCTGGCACTTTGAAACGGTAGTTTCTATAGTAATTCGTGTTTAGGGAAATAAGCATTGCAAGTACTCAGCTCTGCTAGTGTTTTAGTTTGTTGTTTGAGTGTGTAGTTGATGTTGACTGTCATCCTTGAGCCATGCCCAGGAGTTTAGTAAGCTCTACTTGTGGGTATTTCCAGAGGGGAATGGGGGAGGAAGAGCTGCTGTGCCTGTGAGCTGTGCCGTCAATGGGCTGAGGGGTAGGCACAGTAAAAGTGGGAAGGAAGGCCAGGTGTACCATCCCAGTACTCCAGGGGTCGGGAGTTTTAGCGCCGTTGGCCTAAGTTACTTAGCAGGAACTTGTCTCAAAGACCAGGCTGAGAATGGTACTCAAGGCTCTGGATAGATCCCCAGAATTGTCCCCCATCCCACACCAGCAAGAAGGGGTGGAAACTTGAGGGTGGAGGTGCAAGGGGAAGAACCTGCTTCCTGACCACTGTGATGACACCATGATAAGAACCACTCTGCTGTGTCACACCCTCCTGCCTAGATGGACTGTAACCTGAAGTCAAAGAAATCCCTTCTTGTTTGAAAATGATTTCTGCCATGTGCTTTTAACAGTGTGAAAACCTGACTAGGACAGTGAGTTTTATTTGCATTGTTTCTATTCTCTGGGCTGACTTGGTTTGTCTACTTTGATGTCATCATCATACTGTTAAAATTAGAACATTTCAATGTGTCTTTGATATTTAATAAAGTGACTCTTCTCTGAAACTTTTAGGTCAGCTTATTGCTTTCAAACCTCCTCCCAAAATAATCTAATAAAAGAAAACTCCAACAGCTGTTGGAATTGTGATTGGAACTCACTGAATTCATTTATAGCTTTCAACATGGGTCATCTCTACTAGTGTACTGTTTAATGTCTTCTAGTATAGTCGATTGCTTTTATAGATGCCATCTTCAGATTTTTTTTCTTGTTACTGTAGCCCTGGCTGCCCCAGAACTTACTATGTAGACCAGGCTGGTTTCAAACTCAGACATGGACTTGTTTCGGCCTACCAGGTGCTGAGATTAAAGGCGTATTCCACCTTACCATATCATTCCTAGTTCCACCCCCATTTTTTGTTTCCCCTGAACTCTTAATTCAAGCAGTAGATATTTTGGGGTGTCCTGCATTGATAAGCCTATAAATTAACATAGTGGTTGTTAATGCTGCCCAAGCCTGTTGTGCATTAAAAACAGCAGAAGAGGAACCTTGGTGGTTTGGAGTTGAGTTGCCCCATGGAGGGTAAGGGAGAAACATGTAGACAGCACTCCGTGAAGAGTTTTATTAGTGTGCGTGTGTGTGCGTGCGTGTGTGTGTGTGTGTGTGTGTGTGTGTGTGCGTGCATGTGTGTGTGCGTGCGTGTGTGCGCGCGTGTGTGTGCGTGCGTGTGTGCACGTGTGCGCGCGTGTGTGCGCGCGCGTGTGTGCGTGTGTGTGCGCGCGTGTGTGTGTGCGCGTGTGCACGTGTGCGCGCGTGTGTGTGTGTGTATGTGTGTGTGTGTATGTGTGTGTGTGTAGAGGGTGTGGACTGAGGAAAAGAGAGAGAGAGGAGACAGGGAAAGGGGAGAGGTTGTAGATGCAGCCTTGTAGGAGGAAAAAAGAAGAGCAAGATAGGTGGAGCTCTTCTCTTAAAGGGGGGGGCTTGACACATTGTACAAAGGCTTGCACAGCCACACAAGCACATAGATTGCATAGTGATGTATAGCTGTAAGACCCTGGGCTGGCAAGACATTTGCCTGAGTACTGATGGCACATACATGGCTGTAGGACCCTGAACGCGGCTGGGGATGCTGGAAATGCTAACATTCCTCCCTTTTGTTTATTATAAAAAAGTGAGGAGTTGGGGCACCAGGTTCTTGAAACTGCTTCCTGCTGATTTGTGATGTTGGCTATCTTTGGGGGAAGTTGGGAGATGGGATCACACACAGAGGGAGGTGTGAGTGAGGCAACATTCAGTTAGCTGTCATCCTGGAGATCTCAGACACCTGTTCCTGAGGGAGCTGAGAAGGCAGGGCACTAGGAGAAAAAAAAATAGATTGTTATCATTGGCCCCAGGAGCAGGGCTAGGCATGGGTAGAGTGATAGATAACTGCCAGAAAGAATGGAACAGAGATGACAAAAGAATGGAACAAAAGAGAAAGGGTGAATGAGCAAGACATGAGAGCAGATAGGCCCTCCATTGGGACATCTTGGAAAACCTGGTTCCAGTTGCTCGGTAAGTAACTGAGCTGTAGAGGTAGTACCAGCAGTGAAGTTCCTGGAGCTTGGGCAGATGGCATACCAAATTAAAGGATGATGTATTCTTCAGTAGTACCTGAGCCATCACATCTGCTGTTCCTTTGGAGGTGGGAAATGCCTCTATCCATCCTGTAAAAGTATCAACAAGATAGGAGATTAAAATTTTTATGAGTAGGTATGTGAGTGAAATTATTCTGCCAGTATTCGTCCGATTGGCATCCTCGGAGATGGCACAGAGGCTGGGGTATCTGGAAGGCCTCTTTGTGTTTGGCCTTGATACAGGTCTGGCAGGAAGGGTAGATCTACAGGTGTCAGTAAAACAACTGGAATAGATTTCTATCTTGGTGACATAGAAAAGGCTAGAAATTTAAGGACTCCTGAAAACTGTAGACAGTGCTGTATCAGTTTATCAAAACTGCATTTATTAATGCTAAAACTTTGAACCTCAGAAGTTACATCTGAAACTAGTTTAGTCTATACCATGAAGTCTGAATGGGGCATATGAATGGGGCATATCTACCTGTACTTTTAACAGGAAGCTTACTAATGAGTTACCAAGGTGCTTGTATTGTATGTAGCCTTGGAGTTGGGGAGAGAGCTGTAAAATTGGCAAGTCTATTAATACTCTAGTCATCAAACAATCACCAGATCTTAGATAAGTAAATGAGCAGAAGAGAGACAGCTTTCCTATCTTTATATAAACTTAATTTTAAAGCACCATCTTTTTATCTTATTCACCAGGAGATATGGGTGGCTGACCATTTAGGGCAGTTACTGACAAGTGAGTTTATCTCTTCTTTTGAGTCTGATAGTACGGTGAACTGTGCCTAGACTTAGCATTAGCACCAAGAGAGTGAGACGTGTGAATTTTACAGAGAACTGAGGAGGCAGCTGAAGCCTTGGTTGCTGCTATTGAACTAACAAAACTTGGTTGTCAAGTGGCATCAGAGTTCTAAGAAAGATAAATTTTACCTGAGTTAGCAATTGAAAGTGACAGTGATTCACTTGTTGGCTACTTAGATGTCACCCCAGGGTCCTCCAGGGTCATTGAGGGCAGAGGTCTCGGCAACAATATCAGTCTGGCTGCCAGGCCTCAGAAGATTTAACAGCTGTGTTCCTTTTAATTTTTCTTGTACTTACATTGTGTGTATAGCTTTCCTATATTCTTGGTTATTTTTATGCTGGTGTATGAAGATGGGAGGAAGATTTGAATTTCAAGGACCAAAGCATTTTAACTACAGTCCTTATAAAGGTTAATATATAGTTCCAGCCAGCACCCTTTGTAGGGCAGAAAACTTTATCCCTTTGCAGTCTTGTACTGGCATGAAGATTTCATTTTCATATTGGCTAAAAGATTCATTTAAAAAAATGGCTTTGATGTATCCTTTCTTAATGAAGTTTCTGGGGGAGGCTTTTTAGAACTGAAATACAGTAGATATTTAATACATTTTTGTGATTGAAACCACACTCTGGAAAGCTACTGTAACCTGAATCCTTCTTAGCACTTGGAACGTTCTACACTTTCATATTCCATGGCTTAAGAGAATAACTTGGGTAAGTCTCTTTAAACTTTTCATGTTTTCTTCATCAGCAGAAATATCATATCTTGTCATGTAAATGACTACTAGAATAAAATAATGCCCGTAAAGCATCCAGAAGCATCTTTCTGGAGATTTTCATAAATTCTAGGGAAGACACTGGTATAATTGTGTTTTTCCAGCATTATAATAATTCTTCTTGGGTTTAGTATCTGCATGGATGACTAGCTGTGTTCTGGGCTTTACTTCCTTTTTTTCCCCCTTCTCTTCATACTCTGGCAAGGAAATATGTTAATGATTGTTGCACGAATCCTAATATTATATAATAAAATCCTGCAGCCAGATACTGGGCTAAATGCTTAAAGATCAGAGAAACGAGGAACAAGCCACTAGAGAAACTTGTCACCTTTCTAACTCCTCAGCACAAAGGGAAAGAGCCTGTTTTCCTGAATCCACAGATTGAATGGCTCTGCCTTCTCAGCTGAAAGGGAAGGGAAGCCAAGGGAGAAGGGTAGGCGCAGGGCCAGAACCCCTGTCTCCTTCTGCCTAATATTCCTTTCTCTGCTCAGTTCGATCACTTCTGTCTCAACCTTCCTAGTGCTGGGATTAAAGGCGTGTGCATTTCCCAAGTACTGGGAGCAGAAGCATGGGATCTCTAGTGCTGGGATTAAAGGTGTGTGCCACTGCTGCTTGGCTCTGGTTTTCTCTTGGACTGGATTTATTTTGTGTAGTTCAAGCTGGCTGGCTTTGAACTCATAGAGATCTAGACAGATTGAAGGCATGTGCCATTACTGCCTGACCTCTATGGCTAACTAAGTGGCTGGGCTGGCTCTGCTTTTTTCAGGCAAGCTCTTTTTCTTAGATTATAAACAATATATCACCACAGATGATTGTTACACTGAGCTAATCACTGGTGCCCTTCCAGGAAGTTGTAGCTACTTGTACTTGCGTGTGCTGCCTCTTCCGTGCATCTGCTTGCTCTGTTTTGCTTTGCTCTTTCTTGTTAACTGAATCCTGTTTACTTGGCGGGGCTCTAACACCTCATTACTTGTATATATTTGTCCCATTTGAATTTAACCAGTTACCTGTGTTCTTCTTTCCTGTACCAGTTAAATACTGTAGTTGAAAGCCACTCTGAAGGGTGCACATACACACATGTGCATATACATACACACATGCATAGAGACTTTAAATTATAAATATGTAATTTTATATATTTGTAAGGATGAGTTGTAAAGTGATTATAAGTTGATGGTCATCAAACAGGTGGATGTTGACTGTTGGCTGCCTGTTGCATTGCCTCTGTTAATTACTTTACTTGTCTCTTGTGCCTTTTGAGTTGTTTGTTCTCTTCAGGTTCCCACAGACTTCTTCTCAACAGGGTCCCTTCCTCTGGATCACCTTACATTTTCTGTTGCTCTGCATTATTCTTCATCTGTAAGCAAAAATTTAAATTTATTCTTACCTGCTTTTTTCCCCCTTTGATTTAGTTATTAAATAAAAAATGAAATTTTCTTGATTTTTGGTCCTAGACTACTCTTCTGATTTTCTCTCTCTCTCCAGGCATGTTCATCTCCTTGGTTTCTACACCACATTAACCTGTCTGTAATCCAAACCTACTTTATGACTCTGTGGAACTATCTGAGAAGTAGTTCAAACAAAAATCAGCCTCAATCTGAACCACCAATCCCCAGTCATATTTCTGACCTTTAGCCTTTCTTCTCTATCTTTTCTCATGAACCTTCACTTCCTATCTCTTTGCTTATCATTATCCTGGTTTTATGTCTTAAATGCATATATTTTTAATATAAACAAGTTACTGTTGTCAGTCAGGGAGATGCAAATTAAACCTATAGGGTAACCTTCAAAAAATAGCCAGAAGGGCTAAAATTCCAAGACTGGTAAAAGATTTTCTAGGAAGATATCCAGGGTCCTCCTAGATTACACCTTTAGCAGCCTCTTACAAATTGAGACTATTCCTTCTGGATCCAACATTGTCCTCTGGTGTATTCCATGGAGAAATGTAAACACTCATTCATAAGAGGCTCTTTAGAAGGAGTACTGGATTTATTCAGCATAGCTGACAACTGGAAGCAACCCAAACATCATTCAGTAGCTAATGGCTGAAGTTTCCTGCAGGCAAGTGTTACTCATTAATAAAAAGGAACTTCAGTGTAGAAGGAGACGTAGATAAATCGCACAGACACAGTCAGCAGAAGCTGGGCGATGAATTTATAATTTCTCTTCTATCAAGTTCTAGTAAGACAGAGCCAGTCTTTGATGACAAAAGTAAAAATGGTAACACTGAGGTGACAGTGACTGCCTCTGTTGTAAGGGTCTGATGGCAGAGGGCCAGCCAGGTGAGTCTCCTGAAGTGATAGAAGGCCTATCTAGTAATTACAACATAGGTGAGTGACTGGGAATGGGAGTCAAAGAATTCATTGGTAAAGCTGGCTAAAGGTTCCACAGTCATTTATTCTGCTTATTCTGTATATTTTATGTACACTTGAAATTTTCACAAAAGTTTAAAGGCCAAATGTTATGAAGACACAAAACACTTGTGCGTGCTCTTTTAGGTAAATAAAAAGTGACCTTATTAATATGATTATTTCCCATCTCTTAAGATTCTATACTGATTTCATTCTCTCAAGTTTCTTTTTAAACATGTTTTGAGGTAGAGTTTCACTGTACTGTAGCCCAGGTTGGTCTTGAAGTTGAAGTCCTTCTGCTTTAGCATCCCAAGTTCTGGGATACAGGTGTATGACAGACACCCTTTCCAGATTTTTTTCCCCCTCTAAGCATCTTCTATATGTTTAGAAAGGTCACTTCTGTGGGGGAAGCTGTTCTTGATTTAGAATACTCATATATATAGTGCTTTGGATCTAAAATGACCCTTGTGGGTTCATGTTTTGAATTCTTGTTCACAAGCTGGTGCTATGTGGCTGTGTGGGAGGTGGGCCTAGATGGTGGAAGTAGGCCACTAGGAATGTTGGAATGTTCTTTAGGTTATAGCCTGGTTTGGTTCTGGCACTCTCTACTTCCTTGTCTGTTGTGATGTGAGGGACCTCTGGCATAGGCAAGCTTCTGCCTCCAGGAACTCCTCTACGCCCTTCCTGCAGTGGTGCTTGCCAACCCCCACCCTTCCTGCCATAGTGCTTGCCAACCACTTAAATTGTGCGCCTCAATAAGTCCCTCTTAAGCTGTTTCTGTCAGATATTCTGTCATAGTGATGAGACAAGGAATTAATACAATTATTTACTCTCTTCAGAAGACTTAAGTTTGCAGATGGCAGAGTGTAGCGATTCTTGGTATTCTAGTATTGTTATTACTTAGGCTTTTTGCATCATTGTGATCAGCACTTGATAAGGTGTGTGTCCATGTCCGTGTGTGTCCGTGTGTGTGTGTCCGTGTGTCCGTCCCCATCAGCACAAGGGCACATTCATATACACATATGTGTGGAGGCCAGAACTTGACCTTTGACGTAGTTCTCAAGTCAGCCATTTAAACTTATCTCACTGGGACTTGGGGTTTGATAATTTGGCAACCTGGCTTCTGATCTTCTTGTCTCTGGGACAAGCATGCTTAACCATGCCCAGCCTTTTTTGTAGGCTCTGAGGATTGGACCCAGGCCCTTCTGCTTGCCAGGCAGGTACTTTATAGACTGAGCTGTCTTTTAAGTCTTGGGAAGCTGTGTTTTGGGCCATGGTTTTAGGGATTCAGTTTATCATGGAGGAGTTCATAAGAAGGGAGTGGCACAGCACAGCATGTCATATCTAGATAGCCTGGAAGTAGAGGAGATACAGGAAGAGCAAGGGTAAGTTATAGCTCTGAGTAAGGGACTTACTCCAATAGGCCCGCCTCCTCCTCATCACTGCCCAGTGCTACAGCCACACTCTGAATCATGGATTCCTAGCTTGATGGGGACAGAGCCCTCAGAATCTAATTGCTTCTGAAAAACCCATCAGTGGCAGCCAGGCTCTAATACCTAAGCCCAGGAAGGGTGGAAGGGATTACATATTCAAACTACAGTGCCTTTTCACATGCCTAGTGAATGATTGTGTAGCTTTAAAAATTAAACAGCAAAATTTAAGAACTGTTTTGTTACTGCTGACTTATTCTGTTTGTACTTTAAAATGTGATGAACAAGAAATAGTTATGAGATATACCTTTCTTGTGACCTTGTTGTCATTGGATTTCTTTTTAAAAGGAGCATTAATGATACATATTAGATTTGCATTTGGTTCCCAAAAGCTCTTAAGTATCATTGTGTATCTTCAATGTTTGTCTTTGGAATCTATGATTAGGGCCTTTTCCTGTTTTCACAGATTGCTCTGAATACCACCACCCACCCCTTTCTGCCTTGTGCTCCCTTCTTTTCTCGTTAGCTTATCAGGGAAAACAATCTTTAAGGACTTTATTTTTTATACTGATAGCTAAGAAAATAAAAATTAAATTTGTCTGGAAGAATCAAAACATGAATAAAAGTATCCATTGTACCTGTTGCCTGTTTTTGGCAACCATTACATTTTAAAACTTTGGATGTTTCGCTGCCCAGTGTAGGTATGAAGTTAGACAAATGCTTTGCTTATGATCCTACATGTTATCCCTCCATGTTAAAAAGCACTGAATGTGGTGTCTTGAGTTTTGCTGTCCCATATACCCACAGAGTACTTGGCAACTTGAACAGTGGGATTTTTTTTTTTTTTTTTTTTACTCTTGCTCCTGCTTAAGAGAGAGCAAATTGTAGTGATCCAAATATGCTGGTATGGGGGTGTGTGTCAGATATCCATCCAATATCCCATTTATGTCACTGACAAAGTGACCTACCTACTTATGCTTAGTGAATATAGAATGAGTGCTTTTTGGGTTCTGAGGAACTCAGTGATTTAATATTCTTCACCAAGATGTGCAGGTGTGTGTGTGTCCATGTGTATGATTATGTGTGATAGCCATCTTCCCATCTTTTCTTTGAATTGTGGCAAAATATACATAGCGTAGGATTTATAAGATTTTAAATATTTTTGTGCTTTGCTCTAAAATTTATTATTTTTATTTTATTGTATAATATATGAACATTCTTTTATAATTTTATTATATACAAAAATATATACTTTGATTATATTCTTCTGAGTTATCTTCTCTTACCCTTTCACCCAATAGGCCCCCATTTTATTTTCATTCTTTTTTTTGTGGCCCACTGTGTTTCTTTAGGATTCCCTGTATGAGCCTGGGTGGTGGGGTATTAACTTGAGCAAGGGCAGCTCATCGACAAACACAGCTGAGGTATATAACTCTTCTCCCAGAACTCTTTACTTGCTTATAGCCCCCCCCCCCCCATTTGCTTTTGCCACTTAAGAAAATACCACAGGTAGTACAGTAATGTGGTAAGCGAGCTGACCCAGGAGTAGCTTCAGATCTGCTCTGAGACTACCTTTATTCAAAACTCAGTTCAGGCTGAAGAGACGACCCTGTGGTGCAGAGCACTTGCTGCTCATCCAATAGACATGAAACTGATTCCCTGCACCTACATCCAGCAGCTCACTGTGGTCTGTAACTCCAGTTCCAGGGAATCCAATGCTTTCTTTTAGCCTCTGTGACACTTGCACTCAGGTGCACAAAACATACACACAGATACTTACCTGCACATGATTAAAAAACAAAACACTTGTGTCACTTTCTCAAATCCTCACTTTTTATCTTTGAGATGTTAATACTACCAATTTCTGTCTTGTTGAACTTGGAGAGCAGAAGATTATTATTTTAAAGAGACAGAGTTCCCAGTTTTAAATGTTCAGCATGTATTGAACAAATGTTGGCAGAACCAGCCCTTTGCTTCTTAATGTTTTAAAACCTTTTCCTCAAATTTTGATAATATTCTCTCTTCTTTGAGATGTTCCTCACCTTCCTTCTCACCTCATGTTCTCCCCCCTCCCTGTATGTGTGTGTATTGTCTGTCTGTCAATAAACACAAAGCAAAAAAGGTGGAAATATCCAGGTAGTAGTGGCCCACCCCTTTAATCCCACCATTTGGGAAGTAGAGGTAGATGGGGCTCTCTGTTTGAGGCCCGCCTGGTTTACAAAGTGAGTTTCAGAACAGCCAGAGCAACACAGAGAAACTCTGTCTCTGAAAAACAAAACAACAACAACAACAAAATGTCAAAATAAACAGAAAGCAGTAGGTCAAAAATGACAATACAAAAGCATACAATCTCCTTAAAAACAAAGTCCCAACCCGAATCACAGTGCATGTTTTGTGCTGGCCAGCTGCTCCTGGACTGGGACTGGTTTTCTCCTTTCTCAGCAGGTATCAGTTGTAACTATCTTCTTGGTTAGGGTGACTTTGTTCTCTTCCCCTTCTTTTTGCTACAATTTTGTCTGGTTTGAGGTTTTTGTGGGTCTTGTGCATCTGCGCCTTAACCTCTTTGTATCCGATAGATGCTTCCATCGCCTCTGGCTCTTAAAATCTTTCCATCTTTTCTTATACATAGATATGTGAGCCTGAGTCTCAAGCCAACTGTGTTGACTGTGGGTCCCTAGTAGCGAGCTGTTTTGCAGGTTAGCATGGAGTCAAAAAGGAATGGAAGATGGCTTATCAAGAATGGCGGAATAAGCTTGCAGAGAAGAGCTAGGACTTAAGCATTTTAAATATATATTGTTCAGTGGCAACAATATATTTCAGCAATCACTATTCATTTCTACAATCTTTCTTTTCAACAGAAAGGCTTTACCATAAGCAATAACTAACTCTCCATCCCTTCTACCACAACCCCTTGTAACTTATGTTATGCTTTTTTTGTGAACTTGATGATTCTAGGTAATCATATGTAAATGCAGTCATACAGTGATTATCTCTTTATAACTGGTTTATTGTCATTTGGCAAAATGTTTTCAAGGTTATTCTGCATGGTAGCATGTGTTGTAGCTTTTATTTACAACTTTATTCATTGTGACTGGAGAAGATACTTTTCCAGTAGAAGTGAAAACATGTGTCCACAATGTTTTTCTAAAAATATTTATAGTAGACTTTTTCAAAATAGCTAACATTTAGAGACTGATATGGCTGTGTCTGTTGGACTAATTGACAGTAGCTGGTTTATTTAAGAATATGGATTAAGATAGCTGTGATGTATGGGGATAGATTTGTAGACAGAAGGTTTGAGGTCCTGCCTAGCCCCACTGTCCTGTGTAGACCGTGAAGTCCGGATGAATGAATTTCTCCCACCCACAGTCCCATAGCACTTATAAAATAATTCCTATAAAATAATTACTCAGAGGCTTATATTAATTACACACTGTTTGGTCTCTGGTTCAGGCTTCTTACTAGCTAGCTAGTTTTTGTATTTTAAACCAACCCGTTTCTGTTAATCTCTGTTTTGCCACGTGGCTGGTGGTAATAACTTTCACATCATCTTGCTTCTTGAGTGGCTCACAGCATCTGCTTTGACCCTGCCTTTCTTCTTCCTCTGTCTCTCTTGGATTCCGTGCCTGGCTCTGTCTTGCCTTGCCATAGGCCACAGCAGCTTCTTTATTAACCAATGATAACAACACATACTTACAGCATATAGAAAGACCATCCCACAGCATAGAATCCTGAGGTAGTGGTGAGTTGTAGATGTAGACTAAGAGAGAGCCCTTTGAAAAACAGAACCATAAGCCAAGACTATACCATTTACATTCATAGTAAGATTGCAAGTGGGTAAACTCGTGATTAGGTTTATACATTCTGAAAGCTAGGCTGGCAAGATGACTCCACAGGTAAAAGTACTTGCTGGCAAGCCTGGTGACCTTTGACTCTTGGAACTGTAAGTGAGTGTTAACATCTCTGGGGAGGGGGTGAGAGGTATCCTGACTGTTCTGGAAGTTAGGCTGTACATGAAGCTGGGGTTTGGTGGGGGATGGTCTCACAGGATACAGCAATCCCGTTCCTCTCCTGGAGAGCCTACTTTGCTCTGCTCCCCTTAAGGGGGTTTTCCAGTAAAGCTCTGCTTCTTCTCTTAGACCCAAAATGTTACTTCTTTTGCTTCACTCTGCTAAAGGGGAAACCCCTCCACTCTGCCATGCTTAAGTCCCTTAGGGGACATTTCAGCTAGGTTCTGTTCTGCCACACCTTGCTCATTCCCCCTAAGGGAATATCTGCAAGATTTTTCTGCTCAGTCCCCTAAGGGACATTTCAGCAAGTTCTTTGTGCCAGTCAATGAAGATCTTCACCCAAGACTCTTTTGAGAAAGAGATTTATTTGGAAGGAGGAGTCCAGGAGAGTGGCTGCCTCTACCAGGGTGTGAAAGGACAGCTCACTGAACAGGCAGAGGGGTTTATATAGGGTTCTTAGGGGTAGAGTTTCTCTAGTGATGCTCAAAGATTGGTTAGTTATTCCTGCTCAGGGACTAGTGAGTTTTGTTGGTCAGGGTACTTATGGCTCTGATTTCAGGGCCAAATTATGTTTCTTTCACTGACCCTTTAGAGCTTTAGGACTCTATTTTAAGGCCAAGGCATATTTCCTTTACTGGCTCTGGTTCTAGGGACCACGTGTGTTCTTTTGATACTAATTTCAAAGTCAAGGCACGTTTCTTTGGTTCTGGGTTGAGGGATAAAGTATTTCTTTCATTGGCTTGGGTCTCAGACCCAGGCTGTTTCTTTCCCTAGCTCTGGTTTCAGGGCCAGGGTGGGTTTCCTTCACTAACTCTGGTGGGTTTCTTTAGCTCGCCCCCTTTTCCCCACACTTACAGGTTGTAGTTCAGCTAATCTGGTTGTGAACAGTAGCTGCTCGGTCCACAAAGCTGAATGACTCAGCTGGTCTTCAGTATGTGCTGGAGTTCTGAAGAAGTCGGCTCTCATGTCAGTGAAGGGACAGATGTGCTAGCAAGACAAGAGCAAGCAGGCACAGTGAGAAAGCTTTCTTTTTCTATATCCTTAAGTAGACTCCCGGAAGAAGGTCTGGCTCAGATTAATGGCGTGGGTCCCAGATCCAGGATCTTTATTTCACTGGGTCTTGGTTCAGAGTCAGAGTCCTTAGGGACTGGTTGGTTTCCTGCTCAGTGATTGATTGGTTTTTTTTTTTTGATCGGTTGGTCAGGGGCAGAGATGGTTGATTGCAGGGCCATTTTTAGCTTTTGGACTCTAATTCTAGGGCCAGGGCGTATTTCTTTCAATGGCTCTTACTCTAGGGACCAAGTGTGTTCCTTAGTTTCAGGGTCAGGACATGTTTCTTTGGATCTGGGCTAAGGGATAAAGTGTTTCTTTTACTGGCTTAGGTCTCAGATCCAGGCTGTGTTTTTTTTTTAACTAGTTCTGGTTTCAGGGCCGGGGTGGGTTTCTTTGGATAGTCCCCTTTTCCTATAGAAACCATAAAGTGTCAGAATAGAACCCAAGTCCAGAGAGTTGTCCTCTGACCTGTACACGCTTGCCATGGCGTGTGTGGCTCTATTCCCAATAAAACAAATAGATTAAAAACACCCAATTCTTCCTTTGGAATTTAGAAGTAGCACAATGTATCTTACAGTTCTCAAGAACATTGTTTTGAATCCGTAAAGGGGTTGAAATTACCCAGTATTGTAATCATTTCATGCATTAATCAATTTTTATCTTCTAATAACAAATACTTTAGAAAATGCTAAATTTCAACTAGTAGTCTATACTGTATATAGTCATATTGCTCATGAATCATTTAAAAATCTAATCTTGATGTATTTTTGTGGTGTCTTAATTCCCCAAGTCTTTATGCATTCTGAAGGTATTAGAAATAGGAGCTTTTAGGGCTAGAGAGATGGCTTAGTGGCTACAGAGTACATTTGCTCTCAAAGAGAGCCGGAGTTTTATCATAGCACCCGCATTGAGTGGCTCCCAACTTCATGTAACTCTAGCTCCAGGGGATTTCATACATAACTCTGGCCTCCCCAGGCATCTGCACTTGTGCATGCCTGTGCATATGCACACTTTTTTTTTTTTTTTAAGACAGGATTTCTCTGTATAGCTTTAGAGCCTGTGCTGGAACTTGTTCTGTGGACCAGGCTGGCCTTGAACTCCTAGAGAACCTTCTGCCTCTTACCACCACCACCCAGGCCACAATTAAAAAAAAAAAAAAATTCTAAACTGGGAAGTTTTGATAATTCAGGTGGTTGATTTATCAGAATAATTCTTTTGTGGTCTTTTGGTGTACTGGTGCTGGAGGTTATTGATAGTAGCGACCTTTCTGAGTGACAGACCTTTTAGAATCTTGCTATTCATTGCCTGACATCAAGTTCAGATTCTAGAGTAACCAAACAGCTCTTCATGAACCGATAGGCATTTCCTAAATGCTGTTTTCTTGAGCCACTTCTTTACAAGAATGGTATTACATTGTAGCCGCACCGATGCAATAAAGTCTGATTGTGGTGTTTGATTCACCCATCTTTGCATGTATTCTAGTCACGTAACTTAAAGATATTATCCTTTATTTAGTCTCAATTCCTTTCTACTCTTTAAAGCTTAACTGATTATATATCCTTTATATCATATGTAGTAGTTAACAATTTCATATGGTATTTTGCAGTAGTTTTTCTAGGTCCCTATCTTATTCTCCAGATTAAGTTGATTGAGGTCAAAGATGCATTAATTTTGTGGCATTTTCTGTGCTGTGCTTACTGAAGTTGGTCAGTTAGTGCTGATTGGACAAGTGATCAGTTATGCTTTTGATTTTGAATGTTACAAGGGTTGTTTCTGAAGACACACTTGGCAGGTATCATGGATTTTATACTTTGTTCTCATGGGAAAATAGCAGAACAAAGTAAAGTATATGTTAGTTTAATTCTCAACATCTTTTGCAGTTGGAGTATTCTGTAGAGAGAAAATTTTTGTGTTCATATGATGAACTGGAAAAATTAAAAAACTCGATTCCCTGAAGCTTCTGATGTTTTATAGTTGAACAAAGAGCTGCTTCATTAGCAGCATGAGTGGAGGAGTTGCCTTTTTGGTTGAGATATACTAATAGCTTTGTTGATCAGAAGAGCTAAGAGTTCTTATTTCAATTTGTGATTATGCTAGAGTAGTGAGGGAGAGCAACGACCTTCTCTTAAGTGGAGAATAGAAGGCTTTACAAATAGATTAGAGCACATGAGATGTGAGGAGCTAGGTTACCATTACATCTCTTTAACATTAGGAACTTCATCTTTTCACCTCCAGTCTTAACACAGCTGATTGTCCCATACTTATTGATATGAAAAAAAAATAGTTAAGGTAACAGTTGAATTGTTGCACATCTTTGAGCGGTATTAGATTCCAAGAGTAATACGACATACAGAATTGATTAAGCTAGAAAAAATGTCATGCCACTAGCATGGCACATCCTCGTGTTTATTTTCTGTGTCTGTGGACATGCATGCATGAAGGTCGGAGGACAGTTTCAACTCAGGTTGGCAGCCTTAGCAGCAAGCACTGAGCCGTCTTTCTGGTCCTGTTTTCTTTTCTAGTTTTACTTTTGTTCATAATTCTGAATTGTACACATGAGTTTTGAAGATGTCATTGTATTCTTTTCCTTACTTGTGTTTATTTTCTTAGCTGAGCTTTTCTTGTTCTTAGTTGTTTCATGTTTCAATTTTAATTAATTGCTTTTTTTTTCCTTTCCCGTAAAAGGCTGTTCTAGTTAGGGTTGTCATTGCTGTAATGAATCACCATAACGAAAAAGAACTTGAGGATGAAAGGGATTCTTTGGCTTATGTGTCTTGAATCACAGGCAGAAGTCAGGGCACTGGACGAAACGTGGAGGCAGGAGCTGATGTGGACACCATGGGGGATGCTCCTTACTGGTTTTCTCATCCTGGCCTGCTCAGCTTGCTTTCTTACAGAACTCAAGGCTACCTGCCTGGGGGGTACCACCCACAAGGGGCTGGGCCTCCCCATCAGGGCCTGCCTGTAGCCCTGGAGGCCCTTTGTCAGTTGAGGAGCCTCCTCTCAGGTAACTACAGCTTGTGTCAGTTGGATATGGAGTTGGCCAGGATCAGTGCTTGATTCATTTCTTTCTGTGTCTTGTCCATTTCTACCATGGTCTTGTAAATGTCTACTGCAGTCACTTCAGTTGATCTTGTTTTACTGTGCTGTGTCTGTGACTAGGTGGAGAGGTTTGATTTGGATTAGCTTGTACTGAGTGGCTTTTGATTCCCGACTTGTGTTCCTTACTCTGGCTGAGAACTGCAGTTGTTTGTTGGCAGAAGTGAGGGGCTTTGCTTGGTTCCTTCCTATGTGTTGTTTCTTCTCGGTAGGGGATTAGGAAAGGTCGGAAGATGTTGATGTTGCTTTTTGTTTTTGATAGTCTATTTTTTTTTCCTCAGAACATGTAGTTTCTACCTTTGTATTCTTTCCCTTGTGTATCTCAGCAGTCCGTCAGACTCCCCGACTGTTGAGGTGTGGGCTTCCAAATCTTTGGTGTCTTAGCTGTGCCTACAGATTGAGTGCCGAATGTACTTTTGTGCTCAGCTGCCTTTTGTAGGGTAAGGAGGGCGTGTGCAAAGGTATGGATTTAGAAGGGGTAGCTGTTGTCCTAGCTCAGCGTCTCCTACCTTTAACTTGGCTCTTTGATTTTTACCTTTCACTCTTAAAAGAACATTCTCTATCTTCCTGTCTTATGAAATTATTTTATATTTTAAATGTTTACTTTGATTTTCATGTTTAGGAATCAAATTTTACTAAGAGAATTGTAACTGGAATGGACTGACCCAGAGAGATATCTTTTTAAAGTTGATGATTGAATTGAACCATTTTGTTAATGGTCACTTCTGCTCCCTAGCCTTCATTGCCTTCTTGCCTAATTCTGCATTATTTTCTAACACAGACTTAAGTTTTCATATCTGTGAGCTTCTTTTCAAGGCATGAGCGCGTGCGCGCACTCGCGAGCACACACACACACACACACACACACACACACACACACACACACACACACACACACACACACACACACCTTTTGTAAATGAGGTTTGGTTTCAGTTTTTTTAGTTTCTTAAAAAGAAAAAAAATCCTTTTTTTCCCCCCCTGACAAGTTCCTGAGTAGCCCAAGCCCCACGTCAGTCTTATTTTCCCACCCCTTAAGTATCAGAGGGATCTCCCAGTCAGTCTAGGAGGATCAGACAGTGGTAACTCACACCTTTAATCCCAGCACAGGGAGTGTCCCGGGAGTGGTGACCTACACCCTTAATCCAATCTGAGTTTGAGGTCATCCTAGTTTACAGAAGGAGTTCCAGGCTCCCAGACAGGCAGTGGTGGTGCCACACCTTAACTGAGCAAAGAAAGTATTTAAGGCAGGCATAGAAAGACAGAGAAGGCAGAAGAAGCCAGGAGACACAAGGTTGAGGAAACCGGAAGACAGCTGGGTGAGATCTGTTTCTTCTCTGATATCTCTGCCTTTCCCAGAGATTTGGCCCTGAGTTTCCTTTATTCATGCAACACTTGGTGCCCAGTGTGGGGCACAAATTTCTCCCCTCCCTACCCAAAAAACAGCACTTGCTGGCCAGAGCAACACGTGGCCAGAAGAGTAATTACGGATTGGATAGGCTTTCTGTTCTGAGTTAGCCTCCAGCCTTACGGCTACCATGGCTGCCACACTGTTTCCGTTTCACTTTCTTCTGGATAAGTCTTTCATACAGTGGCCTCTTTCTCCTGGTGGGTTGTTTCTTTGCTTCTTTTGGACCCCTCTTTGGACTGCTATCACATTAGGTAGCTGCCTCACTTCACAATCAATTGAATCATCAACAGACAACAAATCAGTGAGTAAATCAATTTTTTTAAAAGACAGAATTTGTTTAAAGCAATGGAGGGTACTTGGTCCTTCTGTGATCTTTTGCTAGACAATTTGGTATTACAATCAGTGAAGGAAAAGATAAATAAGGTAGATGGGACTATCATAAGGATTATCATACTTTTTACTATGAATATTTTTTGTTTGGTTTCTATTTTATCATTTAAAAATCAATTAGTATATGTGCAAAGAAAAAGGTCCTAAAGCCTGTTGAGAGAGAACACAAAGATGTTCAAACAGAGGATTATGAAGAAGCAATTTAGCAAGGTTATCTAAAATTAGACAAAAACAGGCAGCATTAATATACCCAGTAACTGTTAAAAAAAAATCAAGAATGATAAAGATGACACAGAAGCTAGTTGGGGTCCAGTAAAACTGATAGATTTATGGAGAGTAAAAGAAGCAATTGTATCATATGGGATGCATTCCCCATTTGTAAAACAAATGTTGAACAGCTGGTCATGCTGTAACCGGGTCACCCCTGAAGATTGGTTAGATATGGTTACAGCTGTGTTAGAGGCAGAGCTGTTTATACAGTGGAAGTCATAGTGGAGGGAGGAAGCTAAAACAGTAGAACAAAGGAGCAGGGCCAGAGGCAGAGAAGTCTCCCAAGACCAACTTCTTGGGGAGGGAGATTATGCTGATATTGACAGGCAGTCTTTATACAGTGATGATATTCTGGATTTATGTCTCATTGAAGCTTTAAATGCCTGGGATTGGATTGAAGAAATAGGAAAGAAAACCGAATCATTCACCAAAGTAATTCAAAGTCCAAAGAAACTTTTACACACTTTTTGCACAGATTAACTGCAGCATGAAACAGAACGGTACTGGACTCAGAAGCCAGTCGAATAATAATGGAATCACTGGCTTTTGAGAATGCTAATGCACAATGTTGAAAAATACTTAGACTATTAAAAGGAAGGTCAGCACCCTTGGAAGATTGGATTCGTGAGACAATTAATCTAGAGTCTTATGACAGTGATGATAACTGGGTAGGAGAGCTTATTTCTAGATGTATAAGAAAAGGTCAGAATGTTAAATGTTAGGAAGGGTCACATAAAAAGAGGTTGTTCCCAGAAACAGTGCTTTTGATAGGAATAATCCCAACAAAACGCCCCTTCCTTCTGGAGTATGCAGAAGGTATGGGACAGGAAGACATGGGACTAATGAGTGCAGATCAACAAGGACAGACAAGGTAACTTTCTGCCCTTGGGAGATGCCCCAAGGGGGCTTTCAAAAGCCCCCATATCAGGTAACTTTCTGCTCTCAGGAAACACCCCAAGGGGGCTTTTGAAAGCCCCCATATCAAATCCAATCCAATCTTACTCTGCCATTGTGGAGGAAACACCTTTCCAGAACAATTTAAAAAATTAAAACTGATTTTTAAAAGACATACTATATTGAATGATAGAGAATCTATAGAAAAAGAAAAAAATTCAGGAGAAATTATAAAGCAAATATTTTGGTAAGCTTCTATCAGTGAAGAAAGGCCAAAATTAAAAGTACAAAAAAAAATGATGTTATATTGAAGGCTTATTGGACACAGGCACAGAAATATCAATAATTTCACCGGAGTCATGCATGCAAGCTGGTCCCTTCAGGAGGTAAATGTTCAGTTTTGGGTATTGGGTCGATATCCCAAGTAAAACAGAGTGCAAGGTGGCTTGAGTGTATAGGACCAGAAGGAGAGAGAGGAATATTAAAGCCATATGTTGCTAACATTTCTATAAATCCATAGAGACTAGATTTACTAAAACACTGGAACACACAGATTAATATTCCTCCAAACACAGAAATAAGCCATAAACTAGCACATGGTTCTGGAAAAAAAACAAAACAAAACATTAGAAGGTATTATGAGAAACAGTCACAGACCATTCAGGTTATACAGAAAGAAGGCAAAACAGCTGCTGATCTTTCAAAAACACCCACAGCACTACATCTAAAATGGCTAACAGAGAAGCCTATATGGGTTCATCAATGGCCTCTAACAAAAGTTAAATTGCAGGCCTTAGAGCAGCTAAGTTAAATGCTCAGCGTATAGAAGAATCAACCAGCCCTTGGAATGCTCCTGTATTTGCTATTAAAAAGAAATCTGGAAAGTGGAGAATGGTAACAGACCTAAAGGCTATAAGGCGATCCAGCCAATGAACTCTCTGTAGTCTGGAATTCCTTTGCCTTCTCTGTTACCTAAAGAATGGCCTATTATAGTTATTGATTTAAATTTTTTTTTTTTTAACAATACCTTTACAAGAACAAGACAAAGAAACATTCACCTTCACAGTGCCCACTTATAATGATTCTCAGCCTGTAAAGAGATACCAGTGGAGAGTACTCCTTCAAGGAATGCTGAGTAGCCCCACTCTGTGTCAGTATTTTGTACAAAAGCCAGTCCACTTTGTTTGTGGCAATGGTCAGCCACTGGACATGAACCTGTTCTTTTGTTGACTGCTTGACAATATGCTGTTTAAAGTGGACATGCAGGTTCCATAGGAAAGTGACCTCTGAACTTTGACAGAACAAGCTGAGATTGTCCTCCAAGTTCCTGCTTTTCAGAGAAAACTGTCAGATATTCTTCGGGACACAAGGAGAAGTCACTGAACTATACCAGAATGGGCAGAGCAGATTTCCTGCTTCACTGAAATGAAAAGAGACTCTGGGCCTGTAGGCTGAAGATGGATGCCCCAACTGTATAAAGGAACTTTGGGTGGCTGTCCAGGCAGATAGGTGTCATCTCTGTCATTTCTAGTTTTTGGAAGTTGCTTGCACTTCCTGTTTACTTGGGTAAATATTATTTCCTTCTTGGGTCTCTGAGGTAGTTGAAGATGAGATAGTTAAATAGTTTTCTAGTGACAGTTTTAGAGAAGAAACTTTGAAGTTAGAGTGTATAAGTTTAAGAGACATCAAAATAATAGTTTTTAGTTAGTAATACAAGTTAGAAAGGAAGTGAATTAGGTATAATCCTCTGGACTCATCAAAATAGCATAATTAATGAAATATTTTCTTTGAATTGTCAGTTGTTAATGGACTGGACATTACTCATTTATTGTTTGTATATATTGTATATAATTATTGTACCTATTGTATATGGTTTTTCTTATGTTAGCTATCACCTTTTTTAAAAATTTGACACAAAAGGGGATATGTGGGGATTTAATAAAAGCTCTGAAAGTTTCAGAGATATCAGAGGGATCTAACCACAGTCATCTAGGAGGATCAGAGTAGCAATTCACACCTTTAATCCCAGCACAGGGAATATCCTGGGAGTGGTGACCTACGCCCTTAATCTGATCTGAGTTTGAGGTCATTTTAGTTTACAGAAGGAGTTCCAGGCTCCCAGGCAGGCAGTGGTGGTGCCACGCCCAGTATTTAAGTCATATATAGAAAAACAGAGTAGGCAGAAGAAGGCAGGAGGGGCCTGGCTGAGGAGGCTGGAAGACAGCTGGGGGAGATCTGACTGTGGTGTTCTTCTTCTCTGATATCTCTGCCTTTCCCTGAGATCTGACCTTGAGTTTCCTTTATTGGTGCAACACTTAAGTGCTAAGATTAAAAGAATGTGCTCTTTGGGCAGTTCTGTCCCTTTCCCCTCTTGTCTCTTTCCCCGTATTGTAGACGCAGTCTGCATATTAGGGTTGACATTTTAGTAATACTGAGGTTCTTCGATTTCATGACTGTATCTCTTTATTTTGTAGATCTCTGATTGCCTTCTTCAGCTTAAGATATTTCACATATTTTGTAAATGTAAAGTTACTTCTCTACTTACAATTTGTTGTTAACTGTGTATGTGCATGATGCTGATCAGAGAACCACTTTTAGGAGATGGTTCTCCCTTTCCACTGTGAGATCTGGGGCTTGAGCTCCTCGCTGTCAGGCTTGCCAGCAAGTTTACCTGATGAGCTGTTGGTCTTCTCTTGATTACGTTGGAATTGTTACTGCTGGTTGTTTTTTCTTCTCCTCTTTCCCTGTTAGTTACTTTTCTATGGCTGTGATAAAGCACTATGATCAAAGCAACTCATTAAAAAAGAAGGGATTAATTGGGCTTACTGGCTCAGATGGTTTTAGTCCATGACGTCAGAAACAGCTCAGAACTCACATCTTGATCACAAGTAGGAGACAGAGAGGCATGCTAGGAATGGCAAAGCTCACCTCCCGCGCTGCATCTTCTCCAAGAAGGCTACACCAGCTGTGGACCAGTGCTGTGGAATAATCCTGTACGCAGTGAATATATATTACTCTTATTGGTTACTGAAGAAGCTGATTGATATTGCAAGGTAGGATAAAGTTAGGTTGACCGGTCAAACTGAGGATACTGGAATGAAGAAGGGTGGAGATGAGAGATGCCAGCAGCCGAGGATGCAGAATGTGTAGAAAATGAGGTAGCAAACTATGAGCACAGGCGAAGCATAGATTAAAAGATATGGGATAGTTTAAGAGTAGCAACAATCCTGATCATTATTAAGTAATATTAAGCCTCTTTGTCAGTTATTTGGGAGCGGGTAGTTGGGAAAGATAATTCTGCTATAGACTAAGTAGTCGAACATGAGATTGTGGAGGTCATTCTTATTCATACTACCACAGGCAACGAGCAGTTTACTCACTATTAGCTATCTTTTTAGCCCAAGTTGTTTTCTCTTAGTCAGGAGTGGTTGTGAAGGTGTGGCTTTACTTGTTTAGGGATGACCATGTGTGATATATAATTTATTTCATATGAATGTACACTTATGCCTGACTGCTTCCCAAGGTCAGTCTTTCTTGAGTCAGATGAGCTCTGAGGTTCAGACGCTGTCACCCTGGGGTCAGCAGTACATATGTTTACCTATTAAACTAGCCAGCTCTATTTGCTTTTTAAAAATACTGAACCAGATGATTGTGCCTGTGATAAACCACATTTGCTTCTAAGCCATTTCTTACTCATTTTCTATGTTGTTGGATTGAGTTTTCTTATATCTTCTGAGGATTTTTGTGTATGTTTGTAAAGGATTTCTTTTTCCTCTGGAATAATGTTCTTTGGTGTTTTGAGTTGGGACATATTCCTCTTCAGCTGTCTAGATGATTGTGTTTAGGTGGTATTTTGTTTTGTGTGCATGTGAATGTTTCACTGTGTGTGTTAAGAGCCCAGCAAAGCATAGTGTTTTCTGTCTTGGAATGATTTGTAATGGTAGGTTTGTTTTCTCTATATGTTTAGGAAAACTCAGATTATTTGACTTTTCTTACATGGGTTTTAACAGTCTGTTTTTTTCAGGATGAAATGATCATTTCCTTCCACTTGCAGAATTTATAGGCATAATGTGTTTCCTAAGTAGAGATTGTTAGGGCTTTGGTAATTCATGCTCTCATTCCCCTTGCTGGCAGAGGAATATGTTGGTTTGTTTGGAGAGCTTCTCAGTTTTATTAAGTGTTCCAAGAATCTGACTTTTGTATTTACTATATTCCCTGCTTTCTGTTCCAGCATATTAGCTGATTTCAGCTCTTTATTATTGTCATCTTGCTGCTGCTTTGAGTTTGCCCTGGTCTCTCTGTCTAGATTCTTTGTTCTCTCCATTCTTCTTTCCTTGTCTCTGTCCTTTCCTCCCATTTCTCTTCCTTCCCGCCTCCTTCTTCTGGGACAGGATCTTTCTCAGTAACCCATGCTGGTATTCAACCTGGAGTCTTGCAGATTACAGATACGTGGTATTTCCTTTAAAATTTCTTCCAAGCATTGCCTGGACTGCATCATGCACATCAATATGTTTTATGTTATATTCATTTAGGTCAGACTATTTTTAAAATTCTCTTCAGATTGTTTTCATGGGCTCATTTGTTTTGAAGGGAAAGAGAAGGGTTAATTCTTAAGTCTTACTTGCTTTGTATCCAATTGGGTGGTAGAAAAAGATACTGGGACTTTTATTGCAGTAATACCTTGACAGGATATGCTCTGAAATGTGGATTTGGTAGGCAGTTTCATTGTATGATAGCAGGCACTTACACAGATCTAGATGGTATAGGTCAATTATTCCAAGTAACTTCTTTTTGGTAAAAATGAGATGTATTCTGTTGCTGAAGCTGTACAGTACAGCACAGTTATTTTTCTTTTTTTGAGACAGGATCTTCTTATGGAGCTCTGGCTGGCCTGGAGCTTGGTATATATCTCAGTCTGACCTCAAACTCATAGTAATATGCCTGCCTTTGCCTGCTGAGTGCTGGGATAATGGCATGTGCCGCCAAACCCAGTTAAGTAAATGTTTTTTATAAGTAGAGAGTACACTCTAAAATAATGATGAATGCTGTACTTATATATAAATCAGTAGCATAATCACGTATCATTATCAAGCAGCATTTGGTGGACATTATTATGTGTATACCCTTATATGTTGAAGGCACAGTGTGTTGTTTTACCTTAGTGTTATCACAAATACACACAAGGTTTACTGTGTTAGTAACACTATTCTCATGCTGTTAGTTAGGTTAAATGGAGGAAAAAATTCTATGGGAGCACCTTCATATGAAGTATGTCATTGATCACACCAGGATTACATAGTACATGATTTTACTTGGTTCTAGGTTGTCTTTAAATATATTTTAAATAATTCCTATGGTCATTTTGTTTTAGCCATTTTCAGAATAGTAGTGATGTAATTTTGTAGTTTCCTTTATAATATTTAAATTTTATAGTACAAGATTGAAGAGACAATATATGTAGTTATCTTATAGACCTAGTTGGGATCTGTGTTAGTATTCTGTGAAGTTTAATTTGCTACAGCTCTGTTTGCTGCACAATAAAATGAATGACATTTTGTTTCTAGAGGTCATGGGCGTTGAAGAGATGGCTCAGTGGTCAAGAGCACTTGTTGCTCTTGCTGAGGACCTGGGTTCAATTTCTAGCACACAGTAGCTCACAACTCTGGATCTTCAGTATCAGAGGCTGTAACATTCTCTTCTGGGCTCTGGAGGTAACCAGCATGAAGCTGGTGTACATATACAACACATGTAGGAAAAACACCTATGTGCAGCAAATAAGAATGAAATATGCAGAGTAAGTTTACTCTTTGAGAGCAGACTTTACAGTGTATATGTGGACGGAGAAAGGGTGCACCAGTGCTTGTGTTGACTGAAGGAAAATGAGTGCTTGATAAAGCTGGCTAAACAGTTCGCGGAAGTGTTGAGGAAAGCTGTGAGGAAACATGTGCTCTTTAATGAAGTGAATTGTACTGAAACCTATTTTGATAATTGGAGCAATTCAGATGGCTTAAAGGTACAGACTGTAGCTTCCTTCAGTTTTGTTGGAAGCAGTTATGTGAGTGTCAGAAAGCTGAGCTTCTGCTGCTTTTCTGTAGCTCCAGTGCCCCAAGCTACAAGTGTATCATTAGGATCTTTCAGTGAGAATTTAGATTTTTTTTTAAATAAAAAAGCTCATGGCATGCAGCTTTTAAAAAATATTCTTGAAGGAAAAGGTAAATGAATATAGTTCCATATAAGTGGAGAAAAATGAATTGGTTTACACCAGGCTCATTTGTGAAATCCTATAATTAGAATAGACTAATTGGGAGGTGAGAAACCTGAGAAATTACCTTTGATGTTTGTTTGAATTAATTTAAGATCTGATGTTGATGTATCTCCATCAACGTCGTGGGGAACTCAACCACGGGATGGAACAGTATAGATCTCATGTGCATCCTGTAAAGTTTAGAGTTTTTACCTTTTTTATAAAGCAGTGGTTTTAAACCTGTGGGTTATTGATTCTTTAAGGTAAAAACATTCAGATTCAGCATTTTAAAAAAATACATTATGTTACTGTTATTTATAGTAGTTAGGCTATAGGCTACTGTGCTACAAAGCACTGGAGTTTATAACGCTGACCTAGTGCCTGGGAAAGTATTTGATTGGTCAATATCAGTGTTTGCATGGTGAAGACAGGAAGAATTGTAATGAACTTCACTATTGATGAGCAGTATACAGCCACTGAGGTAACTAAGGAGACTTCATGCTTCTATCCTCACAGTCTTTCTGAGATCTCTGTGTTGTTAGAAATCATAACAATGAGTACTTTCCCTTCACAGACCCATAGTCTGGCTCTGTGGGCTCTAGGTAGGCCATTGTAGATTCCGACCTTCAAAGTGTAAGCCCCGTCTCCCCCTCTCTTCTCCCTCCTTCCTTTTCCTCTCCTTTCCTTTCTTTTTACTGAGAGGAACAGATCTCATTGGGTAAGAGTTCCAATAGTTAATCTTTCTCTTTCAGGAAGATATATTTCTCATTAAGTGCTTTTCCTTTTTTGTTGTAGGATACTGTAGGATACCTCTCCAATTAAAACTTACATTGTAGGATGCTGATATTGCTCTTAATAAGTGAAAGACAAGGACCTTAAAGAAGTTTGTTTCATGCTTGAAGGGAGACAAGAATCTGATTTTTAAAAATTGATTCAGTGGAAGTGTTTCTGTGCACTTTGGTCCAGAAGTGTCAGCATCTGTATTGTGTGGCTGGCTGTCCTCTCAGAGAAACCTCACAGCTCCTGGCTGAGTGCAGCTTTCTCCTCAGGCCAAATTCTTATTCTTGGAACATTTTGGTGAGTCTATCTCTAATAGATGCTGGTCTGAGGAGAAGCTTAAGTTCATCAGACTCTAGGAATTGTTGAGGAAGTTTATCTTCAAAGCCTGATTTTGTAAACAAGTAGGTTTGCAAGATGACTCAGTGGCTAAAGGTGTTTGCTGCTAAGTCTGCCACCCTGGGTTCAAGGTGTGGACCCACAGAGAACATACTTGGCACTTGTGTGCATGCATATACATGTCTGTGCCTTCACCAAACAAACAAACAAATGTAAAAGGAAGGGAAACAGGTAATAGTTCAAGGCAAACCTATTATTGTGAATTATGAAGTAGGTGTCTTGATTCAAATGTGTTTAAAACTTTAAATTAAATCAGAATGATAATTTAGAGAAAAATAGCAATTGTTTACATTAAGAGACATTTAGGTAAATCAAATGGACAAGTAAAATAAAAAGAAATGAGACTACTTATATTTTAAATAAGGAATCTGTCATTCTCAGTCTTAACAAGAATTTTAGGGATGTAAATATTTATTTGCAAAGTGTTTCTTCAGCAGGTTTAAAAGACTGTTCTTTAAACAGCATTGATTTTTAAAAAATCCTGTTGTTTCTAAACAATAGGAGTCTGTAGTCAGGGGTTTCTCTGTCCCACCTGGCGTCTCTGAGTCTCTCCCAGGTTCCACAGCCACTTAATTTTATAGTAACTGCTGGGCCAGTAGCTCAAGCATATTACTTTCTAGCTCTTACACTTAAGTTAACCCATAATTCCTATCTATGTTTAGCCACGTGGCTTGACACCTTTGCTCAGAGCAGCATCCTCACCTTGCTTCCTCTGTGTCTGGCTGGCGCCTGTCTCTTTCCTCTTCCCAGAATTCTCTTAGTCTGGTTGCCCTGCCTCTATTTCCTGCCTGGCTACTGGCCAGTCAGCATTTTATTAAATTAATACAAGTGACAAATATTTATAGTGTACAAGAGCACTGTTCCACAGGAGTGAAAAGTTGTTTTTAAAGGTTTTTACAAATTTCTGTCCTGACCATGTGATCTGGTTCCTGTTAATTCCTTTATATATGTGCTGGATTGTGTATTTGTACTGTGGTGTGAGTGTGTGTGTGTGTGTGTGTGTGTGTGTGTGTGTGTGTGTGTTTGTGTGTACCAGTATGCCACAGTTTATGTTTGTGTGGGAGTCAGAGAGAACTTTCAAGAGTTGATTTGTTCTTTCCACTGTGAATTCTGGGGATCAAATGAGTCAGGCTTGCATGGTAAAGTTTTACCTGATAAGCCATCTTACTGTCCCATGGTGAATTTAACTTGAACATAAGAAGTGTTATCAAAACTTGATGTAAGTAGTGGAGCTGTAGCTCAGCCGTAGAGGGATTGGCTTGCATCCATGGCATCCTAGGTTAAAGCCCTCACGCTCCAGGAAACCATTCACAAATGGAGCTGAAGAGATCACTCAGTGGCTGAGTACTTTGCAGCACAAGCATGAGCCAGGAGTGCCTGCATGCCCTTGTGTTGTGACCTCAGTGCTTGGGGCAAGGATACCGATGGAGACAGAAGGATGGCTGAGGCTTACTGGCCAGCCCGCTGAGACAAAAGAAGTAGCAAGCTCTGTCTCCAGAGTAGGTTCTGGGACCTGAACTGATGTCCTCTGGAAAAACAGAAAGTGCCCTAACCATAGAGCACTCTCTCCAGCCCTGATTGTCGTTTTCTTATTGATTTGAAATTGTTTTCAAAATGTGTTTTGGGGATGAATCTTGGTTGCACATGTTCCTTGCTAGATTTCTCCAATCTGTAGCTTGCATTCTCAGTTTTTTTTATAAAGAATATCTGATTTTCAGAATAATTTTCCCTTGTGTGCTATTTAAGAAATCTTTGCCCTGTTTGAGAAAGTTACAACTGTTTCTTGTCATCTTATAGAAACTTTATTCTTGTAAATTTTGCTTAAGTCTCTAATATGCTCCTGTCTTTCTATATTTCCCATGGTGTAGGGGCTGGATGCTAATAATTTGATTGCTCTTGATTTTAGCACAAGTAAACACAGAAAATCTATTGGTATGTCCCACTCATAAGAAAATGTCTTAAACATGACATTTTTGTGTGTGCAGGTGTGTGCTGTGTACAAACATGTGGCGGACACAGGACGACTTGCGGGATAGGTTCTTTCTTTCATCCTTGGTGTTTTGAGAATGGAGCTGAGCAGCTCATCAGACTATGTATCTAGGGGCTTTTACCTGCTGACCCATCTTGTCAGCACATTTTATTTTATAACTGGCAGTATAATTTCTAGATGGTAGCAGTTTGTGTTCTTAGTTAAATCTGGTGAGTCTGTAAAAGGGATTTTAAAAGTTTTTTCCCCTTAATTAAAAGGCAGTCAGTTTTACTTTATACTGTAGTACATTTGTTTGAGTCTTGTGGTGGTGATAAAAGATGTGTGTCTTTCCTCTTGAGGTGGTATCTCTAGTCCAGGCTGGCCTTGAACTTCCTGTGAGGCATGACATTGATCTCTTGGTTCTCTGTCCACTTCCCAGAAGGGTGGGACCCATACCCTGTTTGATGTGTAGTTGAACGCAGCTGTTGTGTTCACACAGATGGCCTAGTAGTTACTAAGAATGAAGTGATTAACAATGAAAAAGATAAAATATAAGCCTTGTAAAGTCCAGAGTGAAGCCTGGCAAGTTTAGTTACCCCTGAGTCTTTGAACCTGATTAAACTTGGGACCAGACAGAGATGATTTGTACTGTAGTTGTTTTTTATTAAGTAAGATGACTTTATAAATAGTAAAAATCAATTTGCCAGTTTATACATATCTTTGTTAGGGATAAAGTGTTTTAATGTTTTAAACTTTGCCAGTGTTCTGATAGTTTCTTAGCTCCTCCGTGTGTTACATATACAAGTTATTTTTAAGAACATGAAAATTTTGTTTAAATTGGGCAGAGTGTGTTTAACCCTAACATTGAATCATTTCTATTGTATTTTATTATTTAGGAAATCTCAGCTATCACCGAGACTTAAAAGGCTCCCTACATACTTGGTGAGTACTTGCTCTTGTGCTTCTGCACGGCCTTCCAGTTTATGCATATGCTGTGTGAGCACCCTGGCAACAGGGAGTTAAACTGCAGTAAGAATTACATTTGTTCTCATTTTTACCTAGGTACGAGAATTTCTGCCCCTTGTTTCTTTTGTGATCCCTCTACACATTGTGTCTAGAAAATCAGGTTAGTAAGAAGGAATAGTAAATTTATGAATTAAATAAGACTTTTCTTACCCAAGATTATATAATTATCTATTAATTGCCAAAGCACATACAGATTTATTATTGTTGTTATTACTATTATTCTATTCATTGCTTAACTGTTCCTTAGTGTGTTATATCTTGTTTACTTCAGTGTGTCAGCATGAACACTATTACTGTGGGTCAACATCTATGCTATATTACTTAAATTTTTTTGTTTTAAGATTGAAATGAAAAACTTTTCTAGTTGCCTCTAATTAAGAATCTGGTAAGTTATATATATATATATATATATATGGGTGCACATGTGAGTACAGGTGTGTGCACATGTATGCTGAAGCTAGAGGAATATGCCAGGTATCTTGTTTTATCACTCTTTGCTTTATTCTCTTAAGACAGGGTCTCACTGAAACGTCAGCTCACCATCTTTTGGCTAGACTGGCTGGCCAGCAAGCCATGACAGTTTTTTTATGTTATCCAACCCAGTGTTGGAGTTATAGGGCAACATGACCATGCCTAACTTTTATGTGAGTGCTGGAAATCAAAACTTAGATTCTTATGCTTGCATAGCAAGCACCAAGTCACCTCCCCAGCCTATCTCTGGTTCCTGCTTCTTCTAGGCCCATTCCTTCTCCTAGATAGCCCCCTCATCCATCCGTCCGTCCGTCCGTCCGTCCGTCCGTCCATCCATCCATCCATCCATCCATCCATCCATCCATCCATCCATCCATCCATCAACACACACATATGTATATTCTGTATATAAAACAGGTGATAGTTTCTTTTCTCCAAGTTTGGCTTAGTGATTGATTAACATGATGGTCTCATTTCTATTCATTTTCTTACCATATTTTTACTCTCCTTTATAGCTGAGGGTGGGGTGGGAAACAAACCTATGTAATGTATATGTATTACAGTTTCATTACTTTGTCATTCATGCTCTGAATAGTGCAGTAAATGTTGATGTACTTGTATTCTGATTTAGAATCTTTTGGATATATGCCCAGGAGTTGGATAACTGATCATACAGAGTTAGTTTTGTTTGTAGTTTTTTGAGGATCCTCTGTATAGATTTTCATAGTGGTTATACCAACTTATATACATTTCTTTCTTTTTTTTTTTTTTTAAAAAAATATTATTATGTATACAGTGTTCTGCTTGCATGTATCCCTACATGCCAAAGGAGGGCACCAGATCTCATTACATATGGCTGTGAGCCACCATGTGGTTGCTGGGGATTGAACTCAGGACCTTTGGAAGACCAGCCAGTGCCCTTAACCTCTGAGCCGTCTCTCCAGCCCATATGCATTCCTTTTGAATAGTGAAAAAACCTAAAGTGATTAAGTGTTCTACAAAATGGGACAAAATACTTAGACATCTGATATTATTTCATTAGCTAAAGAAGAGTCTCTAGAAACATGGAGAAATAGGAGGTGAAAAAACATCCTTTCTTGTACTAAGTGGTTTACTGTATTTGAAACAGCAAATATTTGACCAGAGGATATTTCCATAGCAATTTAAGCAAATGCTCACATGCTCAGCAGTTACGCTTTTTTGTTCACTATACACTTGTAGTAATTTGTAGCATATTCAGGAGTATATGATAGAGCAAAGATACCTATACAGATTTTTACTACCTTACAGTGTGGTGACTGATTCTGGAATGTATACTATGAAGGGATAGTTTATCCCTCCTACATTTGAGTTGGAACTGATTGCCAGCATTGTTGGCTTAAGGTGGATATTTAATCTTAAATTTACTTAGTGGTGGTTTTCTTGTCAGACAGTTCACACACCAGAACTACTTTGTACTATGTAGGGACCCTTGAGTATATTCAGTGTATACACTCCTCACAGCCACTCCTTCTTAGGCTACTTTAATCAGCCTTTTTCTCTTTGTCCCACTGTCTAGGAGATCAGTGATAGGGCTTCTGCTTGTGAGAGTTTATCCAGTTTGGACGTTGCTAAGAATGTCACCACACAGTATTTGTTCTTTGTGGCTGGCTTCATTCACTTAGCACAATATTTTCAACATTATATGTGTCATATTAGTATTTAATTCATTTTTATGGCCACATTTTATTTAGTCATTCATTAGTTGATAGATCCCCTTTTTTGGTTGGTAGGAATGTATGTGCTGTAAGCTTTCTTATGTAAGTTTTTGTATGGACGTATATTTTAATTTCTTTTGAACATAAGTGAATGTGGTAGGATTGATACTTAGTCCTTTGTGTACCTCTTCAAGTGGCATTTTAGAGCAATACACAAAGGTCCTAGTTTTCCACATCCTCATGGACAGTTGTGCCTGCATTTGGCATAAAGTTACAAGTTCATTGTAAAATAAGTACTTATTGATAGTCTAAGTCTATGATAGGCTTCGTCACAAGTCCATATAGAACACTGGGCATTTCTTGTGTGGTGGCCAAAGCTCAAAGAGAGCAGTTACTATCATATTTATGTTTAGGTTTCTGAGGGACTTCTTTCCATTAACCTTACATTTGACTCCGTGTTAAAAAGAATATGTTGTCCAGGTATGATTGGTTTATATTAGACCATGTTGTGTGAGTGTTCGCTCTCCTTCCTCCTGGTGAGACAGGGTCTCGCTCTGTGTCTGTGGCAGGTCTTTGAATATCTCAGTTTCCCAAATACTGGGATTTTGACAGTTTAACATGCCTGCTTGTAATTTCTGTTGCTGAAGAAAAATGAATCGATATGAGATATATCTTTGTTTCTTTTTGACTGAATATGTTTTTCAACTTGTCGTGTGGCCTGGATGGCCAAAGCTTTCTTAGAGTGTCATAGACAACACAAGTCTGATAGAAGAGCTGAAATGCTGGGAAGAAGCCTTGAGGCAGATAACATTTGAGGATGTGAGCCATGCATCTGAGTACCATCTCTACCCATTCTTCCACTGCCCAGCATGAATTACCCACTCAGGGACTAAGGTAATGTCCTGGGCATCAGACTGATAAATAGGAAGGAGACGCCCAGAGGTGAAGGAACTGAGCAAAGGGTAGTAATCCTACACTACAGAGAAAACAGTTTGGAGTTCCATTCCACAACACTAAAACCAGAATTCCTCTTGAAGAAAAGTAGTAAAATCCAGATAATGCTGTTACATTATTTACATTGTCTCTTCTCCAAAAGTTCCTAGGTATATATGGAAAGTCGATATGACTCATTTTCAGATAAAGTATATTAACAAGTGGAAACTGACTCTGAGTAGGACTAGATTGATTAAAGATTTTAAGATGATATCAGGAAAAACCAAGGAATCTCATGTTCAAATGGTTCAGTAAACTTAGGAGTGAGTAGGTAGAGCATAGAGAACATCAGCAGAGATACTTTAAAGAAGCAGGAGAGAGTTTTAGGGCTGCCTGGAAGCAGAGTTAAGTAAGCAAAGCAACTGTAGCAATGAGAAGAGTCAATTAACTTAGACTGGAAGGATGGGGGGGGGGCGGTGTAAAGAGAAGAGGAGACAGTGCAGAGTGAAGTGATAGTCAGCTGTGTGGAGTCACATAAGGATTAATAATGGCGGTGGTCATCCTACTCAGTGGGAAGTGTCAGCCTACAAAACTCCAGAAGCTCAGGCAGAACCAACATAAAACTCTACATTTAGTCACGTAAGTGCTTGAGCTGCTCACTTGCCACAAATACAGGGAAATCTTGAAAGCAGTAATAGAAAAGCACTTATGAGAAACCGTGTTGGCTAGCAGACGAGGAGCCGCCATTGAAAACTGGAAGAGAAGCCTATCACATCTGAGTGCTGTGACAGCTACAGTTTGAAAGTAAAACAAGACGTGTTCAGATACTGGCCTTTCTATCATCTGATTATAACTACAAATAGTTCTAAAGGAAATCCATCAGTTTGAAAGGAAATAGCTCGAGATGGCAGGGCCACCTATTGAAAGAATTCATATCAATGCTAGTACATATGTAATTTACTGTAATTTTCTAATAAGAACCTGCATGTTTTTTTCTTACTGTAAAAATAAAAACAACAATCTATAATATTTTATTGTTGACTAAATGATGTGTACATAAAAACATTGTCAAATTTTGCTGTTTTCTCTTTGACTAAATTTTGTTGTCATTGAGGATCTTTATTGTGTTTTTTATTTATTTGAATGTGTTTCTTGTGAGATATCTAAGAAGTGATAAACTAGACTGTATTTAATGATATGGCAAATTGATGTTAAATGATATTTATTTATTATGTTAAATTTCTGTTCAGAATTTTTTGTAGCATATTTTCATTTCTTAAAATGTGAGAATTTATAACATAAACCTACCATTCAGATAGGCACTTCAGTGACATTAATTGTATTCACACCACTGTGTACCTATCGCTGCTTATATCCAGAACTTTCCTCACTCCTACCAAAAATTTATACTAAGTAAGCAATGGTCCCCTAGTCCCCAGTCTTTCTTCTTTCTTCATTATTTACCTGTCTGATTTAGCCGTCGAGAGCTCAGTGTATTCTCGACACAAGGTGCTTAGATAGCTATTTGCAGACCTATCTCAGTGTGTGATTCATTTTCAAAAGTTTTTTATTTGAAGACCATTTTATATTTTGCATTTACGTTTCATATCTTTTATTTCAGAAATTCTTTTAGCATCTCTGTACATACCCTGGCTGTCCCAAACTCTTGGATAGACCAAGCTGGCCTCAGATTTGCATTGGATCTGCTGTCCTAGACTCTGGAGAGAGGGCTGTATTAGCAGCATGTGCCACTATGTCTGACTTTTTATATTTTGTTGTTTTATATTATTTTGGAAGGCTGAAAAATGGCCCCCAAAATATGTCTGCATCCTAATTTTCAAAAGCTTTGTTGTGCCTTTTACTGAAGGAATTCTGCATATGTGATGAAGAAAGTTGAAATGAAGAGGCTAGCAAAGAGGAAGTGATGAGAGAAAGATGCACAAGTGGTAATGTGCTTTGGAAAAGAAAGAGACCAGGATATAAAAGTAAAGGAAAATAAAGAAGTTGGCCTGCAAGCACTTTGGAGTTAGCTCTGTAAACTAGTTTTGAACAGTGAGTTCCTTGCACCTAACTTCCTGCACCTCTAGCTTTAGTAGATCTGAGATCTCCTAGGGCCTTTGCAGGCGCATACATGCATGTGCCCATATTAACACACATGTGCATAAGCACATGCATGCTCACACACAAATAAGTAAATAAAAATACAAAGAAAAGAAAGCCTATTTTCTTAAGAAGTCAGTGAAATCCTGATAAATAGGTCACGGATGGAAACATGAGTGTTAAAGGTGAACATGTGGAGGCTGATGCTTTCTTTCATTATCCATTTCGGTTTTCAATATAGGGTTTCACTGAATGTAGAATTTCCCTGTGGGATAGACTAACTGGCCAGTGAGTCCTGCATCCTTTGCTTCTGCCTTCCCAGTGCTAGGGTTACAGTTGCACGCTAGCCTTTTTACATGGGATCTGACTCAGGTCTTTATGCTTGCACAACAAGCATTTGCCTACCCAGCTATCTCCTCAGCCTCTAAATTTATATTTTCATAAAATGTGAGTATTGCTGGGAACAAATATCTTTTAGAGCTGGGGATCAATTCTGAGGGTTTGCATATACTGGGTAAGCTCTACTACTGAGCTAGTTCCCTACCTTATATATGCTTAAGAGTGATCAGGAAGACTTTGAAACTTAGTATTTTTGTTTTGTTTTTTCCTCTTTATAGTCCTGGCTGTCCTGGAACTTGCTCTGTAGACCAGGCTGGCCTCGATGGCCAGTCTGCATCTGCTTTCCTAGTGCTGGGGTTAAAGGTATATGCTACTACTGTCCTGCTACTCTGACACTTTGTACACATGGATAACTCAAAATTCAGAACTGCCTTGTTTAAAAGTTAAAAATTGAATTTATAATGAAAACAGTTATTTAGCAAAATATACGAGTTGATTTAGATAAGCTTACTTATTAAAGAAAGTTACTTGGAAAGTAGAAGTGCATTATTTTTAGAATCTTTAAGTGGTGACATTTGATAATGGCTAATGAGTACATTTGATTTATAAGTATTTATACATTTAGCCTTTGTCAACCTTTTAGGTCCCTTTGTTCTACAGTAGGGGCTTGTGTGCTTGATTTCTGTCAGAAGCATATGCAGTCATAATGATTTTTTATGTTCTTAACCATCACTAAGTTGAAATTCAGTGTTTAAATTTAAAGCAAATGTAATGCTGCTTAGTGTGGAATTTCTAAATATTAGAGTTCCCTCTTCTGTCACTTCAGAGTTACTGCACTGTGCTCAGCTTTTCAGCAGTGATTTAGGAATTCCCCACAAAGTTTTAAGTTTTGCTCTCTCGGGCCAGAATTTCTGTGTGTGCCAGTTATATTGTTAGCATTTCTTTATTAGTTGAATTTAGAACACCCTTGCTGAAAGTTATTGTAGTTAAGTTAATATGAGAGATTGGGTAACAAGGCAGGGGATACAGTGAGAGACATTGCGTTTCTGCTGGACAGTGGTTAGGGATCAGGCGCCTGGAGAGTTCTTTGGAATGAGAGTGATAGAAGAAGGTTGGGCAACAGAGTGCTACTCTGTCTGCTTAGAACTTGTTACCTATAGAAGCCATTTGTGAGACAGCATAAAAAATTGGATATTGACCAGTGTTACTTGTTGCGATAATATCATGTGATAATTCTGTGAACAGGAGAGGTGTTTGTGAAGTCGAGTGTGGGTGTGGAGGGTGATGTGAGTGAGTGTGTAGTGCGTGTAGGAATGGTGTCTGTGATGTATGTTAGGATACCTGCAAGGATAGAAAACAAAGCAATATGGTTACTGTTTTAAGTTGAATATATGTGTAATAAGTATAAATCTCTAAGTATACTCTTCTTTCTTCTTCTGCATATCGGAAACTTTTCATTTAGAATGTCCATTCTTTTCCCTGCTGACTGGTTTGCTTGTGCTGATCCTTTTTTCCTGAACATTTAAAAGTATTTTGAGATATTATAAAAAGTTTACTTTGATTTTTGTTGTTAGTATGAGGCTTTGGCAAACCACTTAATCTTTTCTCCTGTACTTTACTCCTTGGTGCCTCTCACCATTTATTAGAGTAATTATTTTGTGTATGTCATCTTTTGAAACTTTATTTTGTCTTTGTTCCTGGAATATAGGTTTAATGCTGGGTGGAAGAGATTTCTGTTTCTTTTGAAATGTCTTTGTTACTCTTACTTGCACTTAGTAAATACTTGAGTGATTGAGAGTGGAAATTAGTTCTAGAAGACCAAGGACATGGAGAACCAAAGAGAATACTTTGGAAAGTTAATCTTATGGGGCTCATGGGAATCTTAATCTGTTGCGGGGAAATGATGGCTAGTTGTACAGATTTAGGAGGTAAGTCACACCCCCCATTTTTTACTAAAGCATCTTGATATGTCAAACATTCACTGTTGTTTCAACAACAGGAATTGCTCTAACTTATTGTGCTGTACTTCTCCCAATTGTCTTCAGAATGTTATCTGATTGTTGAGACACAATCCCAACTTACATAGAAGCAGTCTTCCTGCCCCACCTCTTACCACTCGGGACTTCATGCCTATGCCGCAGTGACCAGACACTAACCATAATATGTCCTATTCATTTTTAAGATTTATTATGTGGATGAGTATTTTGCCTGCATTTATGTCCTTGTACCACATATGTATTTGGTGTTCTGAAGGCCAGAAGAGGGCATTAGTGACAGATAAATAAAGGCCAATTGAGAAGAATTTTCGATTGCAAAGTTGTGTTTGTAGGTTTCTGTGGATGGTAGGTGGGTGGATGGATGGATGGATGGATGGATGGATGGATGGATGGATGGATGGATAGATGGAGCTGGAGATCTAATGCATGCTAGGTAATCTTGTGCATGCTAGGTAATCATTTAGGGCCACTACTAAACAGATGGATCTTTTTGTTTCCTCAAGAATTGAAAATTAATTCATTAAGAAGGAAACCAAATAACTTTGTTATTATGAGGGCTGGAATGTGGCTTAGTGGTTGTGGTGGTGTGAATGAGAATGGCCTCTAGTGGTTCATATATTTGAATACTTGCTCCATAGTAGGTGAAACTATTTATGGAAGTATTAGAAGGTGTGGCCTTGGAGGAGATGTATCACTGAGGGGTGGGCTCTCACCAGGCCTAGTGTTTCTTTGCCTTCAACCTACTGGTAAATTGTAAGCTGTCAGTTACTGCCGTGGTCTGAGTCATTGTGGTTATAAGCTCACGATTAAATTCTTTCTTCTTAAAGTTGCCTTAGTCATGGTGTTACCTCACTGCAGTAGAGCCATAACTAAGACAATGGTAGATTGTAGGTGTAGTTTTCCTGTTCTGACTGACTCTCAAATAATCAACATGGAGAGTTAATAGGAATTGTAAATGCTCAGCCATTAGCTCAGGCTTTTTATTAGCTAACTCTTACCTTTAAATTAACCTATATTTCTTATCTGTGTTTTGCCACATGGCTCATGGCTTGTTAGCTTATTTTCTTGGGCTCCTGTGTCTCCCCTGACGCTGCCTTTCTTCTTCTCATCCTTCTCAGTTTGGCTTTCTTACCTAGCTTTATCTTGTCCAGCTATTGGCCAGTCAGCTTCTTCTTATACCAATTCAAGTGACAAATCTTCACAGTGTACAAAAGGATTCTTCCACAGCAGTAGATCACTTGCTTGTCATTCTTAAAGCCCCAGGTTTCATCCCTAGCACTAGAGAGAAAAAATAATCATACTTTTAACTTACGCATTATCAAATATTAATACATAATGTTTCCTCTATGTTTTAAACAGGCCTGTAAGTAGACTTGATGAAATATTCACTGTCTTTCTCCAGAACAATATTATGGTCTTTTTTTTTTTTTTTTGACATTTTAAAAATGTTTATTTCTCTGGTTAGTCTTCAAGTTCTGTCTGTATGGAACCTAAGAATCAATAGTACATTGAATTAGCTGACAGGGAAGAAAAATGATAAATAATGAAAATAACCATTATTGCTTACATTCTATTTTTGTTAGAACTAATTTAAGAGCCAAGGGATATTGGGGGTGGTAGGGGAAATGAGGCTGATGAAGCATTTTATGGCTGGATGTTTCAGAAACATCTTATGCTTTTGGATCTTATTTTAGGCTTTGTTTAGAAGCAGTAGTAATGAGAGGGCCATTCAGATGTCTTGCTTTTATTGAGAACAGCTTACATTTGCTGGAGGCTTTAAATTGATACTTGCTTTATTTTACACATGATGGTGTATTTCTCTCTTCTGAGCATATTGTGTATTTATTGGCAGTGTAAATCATGTCAACTGTTAATGCTTGGATTCTGTTCTTACACTAGCATGATGCATTAATTTTTTCATTACCTCTTTTAGCTCCCCCCCCACCTCCTATATTTGTTAGAAAAGCACATGAACAGCAGTGAGACTCTTGCCCTAACAGCTCTGACATGCATTCAAAGGTGGCAGTGTGGCTAGAGCTAGCTGTGGGAAGTTGGTTAAGTCATCTTAAACTTAGAGTGGCAGTCCTTTGTATTGTCCATGTGCTGTGCTCTTTGGATGATTGGGTGTTGTAGACTTCATGGCAATACAGCTCAGTTTGCAGCTGCAGATGAGGACCTAAATTCTGTCCAGCATACAGTGCCTTCAGCAGGCCAGTAGAGGTTACTGAATTATTTTGCTTCTTTCTTTCTGTAGCTTTTATTTACAGAAGGTTGGTGGTGTTGTTGGTTTTTTTTTTTGGTCAATCCCCCTACCATGAAGTCAAACCTGTCTATAGGTATGCTGGAAAAACCGATTTAAGTATAACATGACTGTCAAAAGGATAATGGAAGGTGAAGGCAGAAACAGGACTGGCTCTTCATAGCTCTAAACAGAGTGGGAATTGAGCATGAGACATATACAAATACAGAGCTTTTCAATGCCACAGGACATAGTATCTTGTAATAGAAGGTATTTTGTTATTTTTATTTTCCTTAAAGATGTGTTAAAAAGAATTAACATCAGTATCTGAATGTTCATTATTTTGAATATGGTTATTTAAGAAGATTAATGTATTTGTATTAATGTGACTCTCTTGTTCTGGGAATTTTGAAAAAAATTATATACAAGTAACTATGTTATAAGGAAAGGTAGAATGCTTAAGTATAAACATTTTAGGGAATAACTAACATCTTTAATATTGTTTGCTTCTATTTTCAAAGAGGTTTTCAGGTTCTAAAAATTTCTCTGTCTACTGAAATGCAAATGTCCAAGGGAAAAGATGCAGCGTCAGGATAGACTCTTGATGGCTTTTAGTGATTGCCAGTACTTATGTACATAGTCACATCCTTTTCTTCTCAGGAAAACTACATTTACGACAGCCAGAATTTCATGGCTCACCTTGCTGCTTGTTTCATCATTGTCTGCAGTAGAATTTTAATTTCATTACCTCTCAGATCTGAGTACAGTATGCAGAGGGATTTTTTACTTTGTACATTGTAATCAGTCAACCTCCTGCCCTCTCCCACCAATGCTCAAAGATTTAGACTAGCTACTATCCAAATTTTATTTTAAAAAAATACCTAGGCCTATGTTTTCTGTTCCCCATTGAATTTGAAGTTGAATATTAATATTGAGAACAGGTCTATAAATTGTTTGTAGTAGAGAAGTAAAGTGAGTGAGCATGCTTACTGTGAGTGTAGAGTCTAGGTCGTCAGTTGTGATTGGTGGGCTAGAAGCCTGTCCAGAAATTCGCTCCTGCTGTTTCTCAGAGCAGTGCTGCTGCGGTTCTCAGAGTCTTTCCCCAGTGTGTGGGGACAGCGAGGGGTGGGGCTCTTCCTGGTTGGCTGTTGAAATAGGATTTACAGAGGGAACAGGTTGGATAGGCTGAGCAGAAAGTGTAGGGAAACAGATCCAAACTGATGGAAGACAGGAAGAGTGGTTAGTATGTGTTAGGGTGACTTAAGTTTGCTCTTTTGCTAAGTTCTTGAGCTTTAGTATAAATACGTTGGAATATTAAAGCAGCACCTTAGATTCTTGGTGTAGTAGCAGGAGACTTGATACTTCTCACTGATTTTCTTGGTGATGAGTTTCTGGCTGTTATTTTCTGTTGTGAACTTGGTTTTTATTTGCTTTTAGTTCTCTCTCTCTCTCAAAGCAGTGTTTTGTTCAGCCAGATTGCTGCAGAATGAGTCAGTTATCTAGTCTTAGTCTACATGGGACATTACTAGTTGTGATCCTTCTTTAACGATCAAGTCAATGTGTGGCTGTGGCTGCAGCATCATTTCTTTTTTAATGAAGAAGTTGAGCCGTTCGACTTGCTGCTCCGATCTGTTTTCTTGTAGCCATACATCAGACCAGTTGCAGAGATTTTCCATCGAATGTCCCAGGCAACCACAGGTAACTACATAGATTTATTTCAAATGAAAATATACAGTTAAAATGGCTGCATTATTAGTAGGACCAAATGATTAAACATAAAAGACCAATTAAGATGTTCTTAGCAGTGTTCTTGACCTTGCAGTAGCTATCCAATATCATTTTGTCATCATCAGATTGTGGCAGTGGAAATGTACTGCAGTAATTGATTTTGTAATAGGATCAGGTGATTTACCAGCGGCACTGAAAACCACTTGCTCGCTCTGACTGTGGAGCGTTCTAATGGATGTTGTGATTGCAGCCTAGAGTTGATTCGAGACTGCCGGCAACCCACAGCAGCAACAGCAGCAGCATTTGTTTTAGAAATTAGAAGACTAGTAGGCTTTTCTTGTTTGCTTTCTTAGCTGTCAGCTTTACTTGAGCACCCTGTGAAATCTTACAGATCACGCTTTTCTGTTTGGCTGACCAGTTTATGAAAAAGTTTACCACTGCGCCTGGCCTTAAATAGAATAAAACACAGACTTCTCTCCACTTTTGAACTCAGCATCAGTGTACTGTGGTAATGATATGGGAACACATGTCTAAAACACGGCTTTTGTTAACTGTTGTATATTATCTAAATATTCTTAACACTTGCAAGTCTCATTAGAGCCCAACTCCAGCTGTGTGGTAATATTGGGACTACAGGAAATTATTGGCCCAGAGAGTTACTAGGAATGTGGTTTTGTGTCTTTTTTTTGGAGGGTGTTGTGATTTCTCAGTGGTTTATTTAGAAAGTCTGAACAGTATCATTTCTTAGGAATATTAAGAAAGGCAATAGGGCTATTGTAATGTTTAAGGATAAGGCAAATTTAACTTGATAGCCAATGCTGTTTCTTATCCAAAATTTACAAAATGACTCTATTTAAATACTTTTTGACTTCTTGTGCCTTTAGAGCAAATAATTGATTACAAATATGGGTCTCCAAAACTCCTTTTTAGAATGCATCTGCAGCTGTAGGAATGTGAGATCCGTGCTGAGATCCAGGCTGCTGAGGTCTTGCTCCAACAAGCTCTTGCTTGGGGCTTTGTATTAGTGAAAAGATAGAATTCTCCCAGTCCTTCCCTTGCCAGCACTACTGCCTTCCTTTCTGTTTAGTATGTAATAGAGTGTTTTGTACTGATCCGCACACACAGGGCTAATGACTTCTCTGTCATTTCTTAGATGCATTCTTGTTCTTCCTACCACATTTCATAACACATAAAATAATCAAATGCTATTTAAAAATTTGCTATTGCAGAATCAAGCATAGTACTACCCTTGTATATGCTGTCCAATCACCACATGGAGCTTTTCTTTCTGATAGGCCCAGGGGCTGGCACTTACTGTTTGAAGCCTTAGTGTTTGAAAAAAGGTCAAAATATTATTAGCCACACTTTAAAAAGGCATCATAGTTGATGCAGTATCAACATTGGAGTTGGTAGTCATTATTCTTAAGTTTCTTTTTACCTCCTCCTGCCAGCAACAGAAATCTCTCTCCATACATTGATAAAATGTACATAAGGATGTTATTACAATTTGAGGTTTGCTCAGGGCATGTCTAAATTCAGTATTTATTGAAAATGTTAAATGATGCGCCGTCAGCAAACCAATCAAATGTTTTACTGTAGTATTGTACATTAAAGCCCCTCCTTTAGATTTGTATACTTGATTGGGCGTACCTGAAGAGAACCAATGAGTACCAGTGTGTAACTGCTTCCTTAAAATGATTGTAAAAGGTACAGGGTACCGTTCCTGTCTTCTGTGCTATAGTACTTCATTTAAAATTAAATGGAAGATGTATGTTGTGACGTTTTAGCCCCAGTAGAGCAGCCTTTTCAAAAGAGCTCCAGCTCCAGATCAAGCATTAAGACCTGGATTTTGTCTGGCTCTGTTACTAATACATTTGATGATCTTGACATATGCATGAATACTTTCAAGTCTCTTAAAATAATCAAAAGAAATCAGTTAATCTTGTCAGTGAGAGGTACCTATGATACTGCAGCTTGAAGTCATAGAAATTGGAGTTAAGGGGAAGGAATTTGTAGGCAGTATTGATGCCTCCTTTACCATTCATGTCTTTTTCTTTCTGCTAAGAGTACTGTTTTATCTTTTTGGTAACTAATAATCTTAATAATAATGATTTATAATAGTATTTACAAGACCAGACCTGGGGTTAGGTTCTGACACTTTTCCCTAAGCACTCTAATGATGTGTCTTTTGTTCAGTATTCAACATGATAGTTTTCAGTGGTCAGTGTTTGGAGAGATGCTCTTGTTTCTAGTGCTGTGGCATGTGTGTCTGATAAATAAGCTGTGTGGGGAGCCTCCTTTGTGGTGTACACAACCAGTAGGGTAGGTTGGATGAATTATGCTAGGGATGGTGATACAATACTGACTCACATTTAGAATCTTCCTTTTGGACCAGGCTGCTCTACTAAGGACTTTTGTGTCAGTCATTTCATTTGTGAGATGAGTACTCTATTTTGTGTGTGTGTGTGGGGGGGGGTAGGTGGGTGGACTGCTTCAAGACAGGGCTTTTCTGTGTAGCTTTGGCTGTCTTGGGACTTGCTCTGTAGACTAGGCTGGCCTCTCAAACTCAGAGAGATCTTTCTACCTCTGCCACCACCTAGTCAATATTTTTTAAACAAGGCTGAGCTTACAAAGGTCTTGTAATGTTCCTAAAACCAGACAATTAGGAAATAGTATAAGCAAGGTTGAAGTGCTACTTTAAAATGCTTTCTTTGTGATAAGAAATACTGCAATAATACACAATATTTTCTTATACATTTCATGAGTTTTTTATCTTTAAGTTGAGCTATACCCACAGAGACTGAAGCAAATGTCTGAAGGTACTCTTGAATACTTAGATCTTGCCTAAGAAGGAAGTGACATGCTGACCTTGTTGAGTGGTGACATGTCTGTGGCAGTTCATCTTGCAAATGTGTCATACTGTATGTCCTTTCTTGGTGCTTCAGAGATCACTTGGACTGTGCCACTCAGAAAGGAGGAAAAGTAAAAATTAGGGCTACAGAAAAAGCTCAGTCTGTTATGTGTTTGCTGTGCGGGCTGGAGACTGATACCTGGTACCTGTGTTAAGACCAGATTGCAGCTCTGCACTGGGGAGATTCTTGGGATTGGCTGGCTAGCCTCAGGTTCCAGTGAGAGACCCTGTGTTAAAAACAAGATGGACTGTGCCTAAAGAGAAACAACAGCCCAGGTGTGTCTACACACACACCCGTGTACACACTTGCACATTAATTAGTACGGGATACAGAGATCTTTGTGGGCATGTGGTGCAATATGTGCAGTGCCTACAGGCCAAAAGAGAGTGTTGAATCACACTCTGAACTGCATCATATGGATGCTGGGCATTGAATTTGGCTCCTTTGCAAGAGCAGTATATGCTCTTATCTCCTGAGTTGTCTCTCTAGCCCTGGGTTCTCTTTTAAAAGAAGTTTTTGTGTCTTTTGAGAAACATTGATACTTGGAACATACTCTCGTTTTTAACTTGATCTGCATGCTGCCTAAAGGCTTTTCTTTTCTTAAGAATTGGTTTTTGTAAAGAATCAGATTTATAAAATTATGCTCTGTTAGTGGTGTTGAAATAGAATGAGCAATCTCATATATTGATAATTCTTTTTTTTTTTTTTTTATTTCAGGAGCATGTTTAAGAAGGAGTAAAAGTTCTAATAAACCTTGATTCCGTAAATGTCCTGGGAATTTATTCTAAGGAGATAGTCTGAGATTGCACAATCATGTTTGTCCCAGGTAAATCCTGGAGCAGTTCATCTTGAACATCAGAGGAAATGATTAATTTTCAGTTTGCTTGGATTAACATTTTGTTGTAAGGGTAAAGTTATAGGAAAACATTTTGGAGTTTAGTATAAAGTTTCAAAAGAATATAGTAATATGCACAAAAATGCCATGCCATTGGTGGGGATCAAGAGGGGTTAGATATAAGGATTTTAATGTAATTTAACAGGTCTTCACAAGGTGAGCTCCACTATATTCCCTTTCTACTCAGACATATTCCCAAATTCCCTGGTAAAGTTTAGATATAACAAGATTAAGTTGTGTAAGCAGAAATCTGTTTTATGTTCTGTTATCTACTATCTATATCTGAAGAGATTTTTCTCCTCAACCTTGTGTGCTCTAGTTGTTTATTAGAAAGAGTAGTTTGTACCACACTGTGCTCTGTCGTGTGCTAGGCATTGGGCACTTTGTACATTTGTCTGTTTTCATCATTACCTAAAACATTAATTGTATAGAAGCCTCACTTTAGAATTTACAAGCCTTTGAGATTTGCAAACCCTTTGAGATCATACTAGTTGGTGGGTAGGCTTTTACTCCAGTATTATATCATTTCAGGGCCCACATTTTTATCCTCAGTATTGTCTTAGTTAATTTCATCTGAAGTGTAGTGTTGAGAATGTGGGGAGCAAGGGGAACTTGTAATAAGGCTTCCTAATTCAAATTACATAATGAACAATTTTTATATATATTCAACCATTGCTGGATACCTGGCTAATGAGGATGATTCATATGCCATTCTTACTGATAGCTGGATATTAGTTAAATTCCTGTGCAAACAAACCACTGGAAATAATTGAAATAAAATGGCAAAACTTGCTCTGTAGAGGTTGGTGGGCCTTTCAGGACAACCTATATTGGAGCACGCATACGTGTGGAATAGATACACTGTTGGAGATTGAGGTTGTTAGGCATGTATTAATGGCTTTGAAGTGGGTGGTATGGTAGCCCATCTTAGAAGAGAGCAGTGCAGAAAGAGTCATTGATTTTATTTTTCCACAAGTTCTAGGAATCTGTCCTGGAAGCAAACCCAGTTGGATCTCCAAATTTAAAGCTAGTTGGTTTGTGTAGCACATAGTTCCAGGATTACACAGACACAGTGAGCTCTCAAGAAACAACAACCACAAAAATAAAATTCTTACGAGAAGAGACATGCCTTATAGACTTTTAAAAGTCAAAACATATACATTTAGGAAATAAAGCAAAATGGGTGATTTCTTGTGTTCTAACAAGTAAAGCTTGTCTGGAGATTAGAGGGCAGACCTATCTACTAGTTAACAATAGATGCCAGGCAGTAGTGGTACACACCTTTAATCCCAGCATTTGGGAGGAGGAAGCAGGAAGATCAGGAGTTGAAGGCCATCCTGGGTTACAGAGATTGAACCAGGCTAAAAGAGAAACAGAGCCTGGTGGTGGTGACTCCCATCTTTAATCCTAGCACATGGGAGGCTCACACCTTCATTACCAGAACTGGGAGGTGGAGACAAGATCTCAGCCCCCATTAGGTCTGAGATTTAGTAGAGATAAGAAGTTTCTAGTGGCTGCTGCTCTGCTTCTCTGATCTTTCCGTTTTTTACTCTCGATATCTGACTCTGGGGTTTTATTAATAAGACTAATTAGGGTTGTGCTACATCTGGTGTCCAACTTTTGGGGCCCAAATTCATGAAAAAGCCATTTGCTGGAGTTGCACGGTGGTAGTGGTGGGTTCCCACCAGAGACAGCCACTTCGGCAAGCTTTTTCTTTCTTTTTTTCCCCAAGCCTCTGAACAGGTTTGGGATTTTTCTGTTGCAGCCTCTTCTCAGCAAACTCCATAGGCACTTGGGCCCCAAAGGTTGTTGGGAGTTACTGCTTTAACACATTGCCTTGTGTAGATGGCTGGCTCTTTGGTTTCTTCTCTCACAGTTGGTTGTGAACTTTCCCTGGATGCCTTCATGCTAGGTAGTGGCTCTGCCTTCTAATGTTCTATGCAGCAGCAGTCAGCCCCACACTTCATTGTCATCAGCAGCAGATTTGCTGGGACATTTGCAAGTTCTTAAAGGGGGGGTTCATTTAAAAGAAGAGAGAGTTTTTTTCCTCCTATTAAAAGATTGAAAACACTAGTACAATGGAGAGAGCTATGTTTCTGTATAACTTGCACATGGATGCTTTAAAAATGAAACAATTAAATGAAGGGATTAATCAGTGTAACTGGGATTGATATAATGTTCATTATCATTTTGATAATTCTTGGTTTATCACAGAAAAGTTGGTTGATATGAGTGCCAAGATACAGGGCTTGGAAAAACTTTTTTAAACAGACAATAGCGATAATTCAGACCCAGACAGAGGAATTTAAAGGAGAGCCAACCTCATCATTACATTACAAAATTAGAACAGCCCAAGATTTTCAAACAACCAATCTTAATTTATCTAGTCACCTTTTAGGAGCAACTGCCAAATGATAGATATCCCCAAGACTGTCAGAGCTGCCTGGATTTCTGTGAAAATTTAGTTTGAGAAAATACAAGGAAGTGATTGTCTTATATGGTATGCATTAACCTTTTGTGAAAAAGATATTAAATTCATGGTCAACTAGTAACAGAATTTTCCCACAAGACTGAAGAGACTTGGCTGTAGCAGTATTGGAACCTGGTCCTTAATTACAGTGGAGGACCTGGCAGAACAAAGTGACTAGGACCATTGAATAATGAAATGAACCTAGAGGTATTGACGTCTTCCAAGAACAACTTTTTGCAGGATGTGATTATGCTGATGTACCAAAACAGTCTCTAAATGATGACCACATCCTAGCTCTAAGCTGTGAAGCAGATCTGAATGTTTGGGATAGAATTGAAGAAGCCAGAAAAAGAACTGAATCATTTACTAAAGTTATAGAGGGTACAAAAGAAACCTTCACTAAACTTTTTACTAAGATTGACTTTAGCTATAAAAATATTGATAACATTCAGGAGCTAGACAAATAATAATTGAATTTTTGGCTTTTGAAAACGCTAATTCACAATGCAAAAGGGTAATTAGGTTTTTAAAGGCCAGATTAGCACCCATAGAGGAATGGATTTGAGATAACAGTCAGTGTTGAATCTCATAACCATTATGCTTGAATAGGAGAGGTGATTTCCAGAGCCTTGAAGAAAAAAATCAAAACATGGGTGTTTTAATTGTAGCAAATCAGGTCACCTAAAAAGGCATTGTAGATAAGGTATTCCTAGAAACAATTTTTTTCTAAGATTAATCCAAGCAAAAAGCCTTTCCCTCTGGAGTATGCAGAAGATGTGGCAAAGGCCAACATTGGACCACTAAATAGAAATCAAGAAAGGACCGACAGGGTAATCCCTTACCATCAAGAAACACCTTGGATGTTAGTCTTTCCACGTGACCATGGGGGAAAGGACCTAATGCCTTGTAGAAATTGTAAAAATCTATAAAAACCATACTGCTCTGGATGATAGAACCACTTTGGAAGAAAAAACAAAAACAAAAAGCAAATATTTTAAAGATTAGATTCAAATTGAGAGAGACCTGCATGACTAGCTTATAAGACTAACGAACATTTTTCATTTGGTCAGGTATAACTTGCCAAAAGGGAAACTCCTCAAAGTTAGGGTTGGGGAAGGGAAGGTTTTGTTATTGTCTTTCCAGGAAAATAAAAATAACCATCTTGAGGAATTTAAAGACCTTTTGACAAATAAGCATCCAAAGAAGAAGGGAATTACTGAGAAAAGGAATAACTTGTGATCTCTGAAGTCTCAATTATGGCACCCCACAATGATGATTCCCATGGACTATAGTAATGCCACTAAGCTGACAAACACCATCCAAAGATCAGCTTTGGACTACAAACTGCTCAGAACATTATCAGGCTGGCTGGCTAAGGTGATTCAACCTCACAGACTACTCTAGCCAGGACTTGAGACAAGCTTTGCACTTTTTTATTACGTAGAGACTGGACAACAAATGATACAGTTAGTGCTCCAAGGACTTGACAGTTAACCCATTTTCCTGCAGGGTCTCCTAAAGATGCCATCGCCCCAGACATCAGGAAATAATTATAAGAACATGATGACCATATTGTCAAAAGGTGGGCTGGGTGACTTTTGGTCACTTAGTGGGTTATCTATATTGCTCATCACTTAGGGCACATTAGTTGCTATTGGAAATGGTTAGGAAAAAAAGAAGCTGAACAAAGATTAGATTCAGGGATCTTGTTCTAAAAAGAAAAGGGGGGATATAGAAATAGAATAAAAAGGTAGATTATTGAATCTACTTTACAAAAGGAACTACTAGTCTAAAATATTTTACACTGACTTAGATTTTTTTGTATATTGATACAAATTTGAGGGTTTTTTAATACTGTATAAATGTTACAGAAATGATAAGATTAAAAGGTAGATTATTTAATCTACTTTTAAACCAGAAAAGCAACTATTTTAATTATTTTTCACTGATATGAATTTTTGTATATTAATATAAATCTAATGTTATTTTGGTTAGAATTACTGTACATACATTTCTTTTTTTGTTCAGTGTGTTATATTTATACAGCTCATCTAATAATATAACAAATTTCTAGTCCTTAAAAGTTAATGTTTCAAATTATTTAGGGTAATAAAGAAATGCAGGATTAAAATCAAACTTGTAGTCATGTTAGGTTTGTTTTCAAGATCAAACATTTTAGATAGGCAAATACTCTTCAATCACTACAGAGATCTACAGAATATGATATTTAAGATGTTGTAATAACAAATGTTCTTTTATTTATTTATTTATTGAGAAGAGAATGGCCATTGTAGAAACTCCATGTAGAGTTTACTTTCTTTGTGGCAATAGTTAACCACTGGGCAAGAAACTGCCCTTTCCTCAACTGCTGATATGCTGTCCAAATTGAACAAACAGGACAGAACAGAAAGTGACTGCAGAACTTTGCCAAGACAAGGTGGGACAGTCCTTCAATAATCCTGCTTTGTAGTTACAGGTAGATACCTCTGTCAGATAGTGTAGAAGATGGATTGCAGAGAAACTTCGGGTAACTGTCCAGGCAGCCAGCTGTTTCTTTCATTTTTTATTTTTGTAAGTTTGTACTGCACTTCCTGTTTATTCCAATAATATTATATCTTTGTCAGGTCTCTTGATGGAGCGAAAGACCAGATAGTTATAGTTTTCCTTTTTAACCAATTCGGAAAAGACAGTCATAAAAGAAGTGTAAAACATATGAGTTTGAGACACATCAAAGATAATTTTTGATAATTTAAATTAGGATAGATGGTGAATTAGGTAAAACACTTTAGACTCATCAAGGTAGGACTGATAATGAAGTATTTTCTTTGAATTTGTCAAATGTTAATTGTCTAGACATTGTTAATGTAATTATTGTCTGTATTTGTGTGTAGTTATTGTACTTACTGTATATAGTTTTAATATGTTAGTTAAAACCTTTGTTTTGTTCAGACAAAAGGAGGGAAATGTCTTGTTTGTGTTCTGACTGGAAATCAGAGGGCAGGCAGTGTTGGTATGCATCTTTCTAAACCCAGCATTTGAGGAAACAGGAAGATCAGGAGTTCAAGATCAAGCGGGGCTACAATGAGATGAAGCAGACTAAAAGAGAAACAGCCTGGCAGTGGTGACTCACACCTTTATCCCAGCACTCGGGATCCCATGCCTTTAATCCCAGCCCCGGAAGATGGAGACAGGATCTTGGATCCCATTCAGTCTGAGATTTGTAGAGATCAGACGTTTCTAGTGGCTGTTCTTCTGCTTCTCTGATCTTTCAGCTTTCTCCGTTGACTCTGAGTTTTTATTAATAAGACTAATTAGGGCTGCGTTTCAGAAAAATGTTTTGGAATAGTTATTGACCTTAATCCTCAAGCCAGAAGTCAATCCAGAATGTTAGAGCCGAGAGCTTACATTGACAGTACAGACACAATGCTGTGAGTGACAAAGTACTGTACACTGGGAAGGGTGTGACGGGGCAGGAGGATGGGGTGAAAACCACTGGTCATTCTGTTCGAGGTGCCCCTCCTGCACCCTGTGACACTGCACACGCTTCCTCTCTTAGTTCTTGTTTAAGTGATTCCGTAGTTCACAGCATCACAATGGTACATTTGAAGAACTTGTATTGCCAAAATTAGGTTATGAATAGATTGAAAGTGTTAAGTATATGTTATCAATAGATTTAAATGCTGAGGTCAACTTCATTGTTGTTCAGTTTAGTTAAAGAAAAGGGTTACCTCTAGCCAGAGATGACACACTCCTCTTTCTCCTTGCTAATTTTGGATTTTCATGAAGAAAATAATTTCAGTTTTGCTCTGCAAAAGGCTAAAAAAATTACTCTTAGGGGAACATATCATTTTAATGGATAGCATTTTTGTCATGTGGCATTATTATAAAATTGAAGAAATTGACTCAGATTTTGTTTTAAAAAATGGACATCATAACACGAGAATTTAAATTTAACTTGACATAAAGGACCACAGTTCCTAGCACTGTAATTGCAATCTATATTTCTTATTTTTATTTTATTTTTCTGACTATTTCATTGTATTTATCTCTGTTAGTGTTTTTTACACCACAAGCTGAAATGGGCATTATTGGAGGTTGACCGAACATGACTGAAGTGTGCAGCAGGAATAGAATTTTATCTCAGTGTGGATGGTCTTCATCCCATGTTACAAACACTGAAGAAGTAAAGCTAGGTGTAAGTAGAGCACTTGACAGCTCTGGACACCTTCCTTGTCTGTAACACAGACTGTTCTGTTACATAGGGTGCTGCGGAGATCACTGGGTGGGTAAAGTACCATGAGGACCTGTGTTTTGATTCCTAGCACCCAGGTAAAAAGTAAGGCTTGGTATCTGCCTATAGTCGCAGGACGGGAGGGATGGAGCTAGGATCCTTGGGAGTTGCTGGCCAAGCAGTGTAGATAAATTGTTAAATTCTAGGCTCAATAAGAAATACTGTCTCAAATGAGTACTTGTTCAAGGCCAGCCTGGTCTACATAGTGAGTTTCAGGCAGCCAGAATTGCTTAATAGAGAGACTTTGTCTTAAAAAAGACCAAAATAAATAAGGAAGGGGCGGGGGGGGGGGGAGGAACAGATTGAAAAAGATACCTAATATTGACTATGCTCTCCACTGTGTACTTGTGTAAGCACACCTGTACATACCTGTGCATAGACAAGCATGCATATGTTTCACATGTTTACAAATAATTAACAATCTGCCTTTCCCTGAAGAAGAGTGAAATAAACTCTGTACTCCCTATGTTGGTCATGGTGTTTTACCACAGCAATAGAAATCCTGAGACAGATGTCTTTATAACATTAGTGTGAAATACGGTAGACTAAAGTGACTTTAACACTATACCAACTTTATCCCTCAGTGATGAATGCGTTAACTAATTCACACTACTGAAACATGTTCTAGAGAGATAAACTGTATTTTCTAGTCCCAGTTCTTGTCATTGATTCTTTATATATTAACATGGATTTATATACATTCTTGTTTCTATTTTTCTTCTGCATTATTAATAAGTTCCAAGCTTTTCTCTTATGCAAGAGAGAAGTAGTTGACAGAACTTACTTGTCCCTTTAAAATTCACTAGTATAAGGACTGGGGAATGCTCACAATTGTAAGCACTTGCTGATTTTGCTGGGGATTCGGGTTCTATTTTTAGCATCTATATGACAGATTATAACTACCTGGAACAAGTTCCAGGGGAACCAGACACACACATGGTACACATGCAGGCAAGCACTCAGTTACATAAGGGGAACCAGACACACACATGGTACACATGCAGGCAAGCACTCAGTTACATAAGGGGAACCAGACACACACATGGTACACATGCAGGCAAGCACTCAGTTACATAAGGGGAACCAGACACACACATGGTACACATGCAGGCAAGCACTCAGTTACATAAGGGGAACCAGACACACACATGGTACACATGCAGGCAAGCACTCAGTTACATAAGGGGAACCAGACACACACATGGTACACATGCAGGCAAGCACTCAGTTACATAAGGGGAACCAGACACACACATGGTACACATGCAGGCAAGCACTCAGTTACATAAGGGGAACCAGACACACACATGGTACACGCAGGCAAGCACTCAGTTACATAAGGGGAACCAGACACACACATGGTACACATGCAGGCAAGCACTCAGTTACATAAGGGGAACCAGACACACACATGGTACACATGCAGGCAAGCACTCAGTTACATAAGGGGAACCAGACACACACATGGTACATGCAGGCAAGCACTCAGTTACATAAGGGGAACCAGACACACACATGGTACATGCAGGCAAGCACTCAGTTACATAAGGGGAACCAGACACACACATGGTACACATGCAGGCAAGCACTCAGTTACATAAGGGGAACCAGACACACACATGGTACACATGCAGGCAAGCACTCAGTTACATAAGGGGAACCAGACACACACATGGTACACATGCAGGCAAGCACTCAGTTACATAAGGGGAACCAGACACACACATGGTACATGCAGGCAAGCACTCAGTTACATAAGGGGAACCAGACACACACATGGTACACATGCAGGCAAGCACTCAGTTACATAAGGGGAACCAGACACATACATGGTACACATGCAGGCAAGCACTCAGTTACATAAGGGGAACCAGACACACACATGGTACACATGCAGGCAAGCACTCAGTTACATAAGGGGAACCAGACACACACATGGTACACATGCAGGCAAGCACTCAGTTACATAAGGGGAACCAGACACACACATGGTACACATGCAGGCAAGCACTCAGTTACATAAGGGGAACCAGACACACACATGGTACACATGCAGGCAAGCACTCAGTTACATAAGGGGAACCAGACACACACATGGTACACATGCAGGCAAGCACTCAGTTACATAAGGGGAACCAGACACACACATGGTACACATGCAGGCAAGCACTCAGTTACATAAGGGGAACCAGACACACACATGGTACACATGCAGGCAAGCACTCAGTTACATAAGGGGAACCAGACACACACATGGTACACATGCAGGCAAGCACTCAGTTACATAAAATAAACATAAACGTCTTTTAAAATTAGTTTGTATAGTTTTAGGTATATGAATTATCTTACTTTTTTGTTAGAGTTATTGTTTATTTTGCATCGTGCACCTGTTAACTTAGACATACCATTTCAAGGTAGTAGAATAAAGGAGATTTGTAGTTAGGCAAACTCTGAGCCTCATGTGGGAACTGGGAACAGAACCTAGGTCCTCTACAAGAATAGCAAATGCTTATGATCTAAGCAAAGTTAATTTGATTGAAGTTTGGTTATATTTTGTGCTGTTTATTAAAAGGGTTCTTTTGGATATTGAAAATTTATGTAAAACAGTACAATGCTTGGCCTACAGTTCATTCTTAGCATACATTTTTGTCCTTGTGACAGAACTCTGACTCAAAGACCACTCTATTCCCATCCTTAGTTGTATATGCAGAAAAATGAAACTAAAAGTTAGCTGTAGGTTCAGAAATGGAGTAGTAAACACACATTCTTGTGTATGCTTAGGCACTCAGATTCTCTTAACAAATTAAGGCTTTAAATGTTTCATTTGTTCATACTCTACTGCTTTGATCATGGTAGTGGTGCTGGTGATGATGGATTGGCAAGAAGCTTTTAATCCGAATTCTTACTCGAGTCAGACTTCGTCTTCTGAATGCAGGATGCTATACTCGGGTCAGCAGTTTGATTCATATCTGTGTGCTCATTTCTAGTAGCATATGAAAATTTTTCTCAGCTAAGCTATAGTATTTATTTAGACATTGGCAAATTCATTGTTTACTTTAGAAACCATGGCATTCTCCCAGTCTAAATGCAACATACTGAGTTATTTGCTCTGTCCTATTGTCATTATGTCAACTGTATGAGTTTCCTTTCATGACAGTTTGTAAATGAATACAAAGTTAATCTAGTTGGTATAAAGTTAAGTCTAAACTGACAGGAGAGGGCTGGCCAAGAGGGCTGGCCCACAGCTCTAAATCTTCTGTGTCCACTAGCTATGTTCTCTTCCTTCTCCCCTTTGATCTGGGGCTTTATAAAACAGGTTGTTTTTATTCTTCTCCCGTGTATGCGTCTACTGCAAATTTGCTTGTGATCTGGGGTCCTGATGATATGATCACATGATCATTTGTCAGCTCTCATATCCTGTTGCCATAGAGCTAAGATTAAACAATGCAGTAGTAGCCAGACTCCTTCCTCCAGCTTTCATATGACTTCTGCCCACATGCCACATCTAGGGGTAAAAGTAACTTAATGACACTGCCCAGATGAAGCTGTGGGCAAGTTCCTATCACATTGACAGATCTTATCTTTTGCATTTAACTGGTACCTTTTCACAAAGCTGTGACTAAGCAGTGATGTTCCTGGGCAGCTAGCTGAACCAAATTTGACTTTTCTCTGACCAATATAAATTCTGCCAAAGGCACAAAGAATTCCTCTAGACAAAGCTCCAAGATAAAATTCCAAAGGACAACGATGCTTCAACAGACAGCTGAATTGAAAAAATTATTAAGAACTAGAGAGTTAAATCCCTCTTCTAGTATTCATCTCCTTTGCACTCCAAAATGAAACAGAAGGATTGGGAAGAGTCTATTTGATATAAAAAGGTAAAGGCTTTTTTAGAGCTGTAGATGTATGCTTGTTACTACATATGCAAAGCTCAGAGGATGTCAGTCAGGTTAAATAAAAATAAATTCACAAACAGACCCAGCATAAAGTAAGTTCAGAACAATCAGCTTAAAGAAAATATTTAAAATACAACTGGAGAATGTTCTAAAGCTGATTAACACAGAAAACAAGTGAGACCCTTTAATGTTCTACTTGAGAAGTATGGTGGTCTTTATGTGCCATTTCCACTTCTGACTACCCAAACAGCAGTTTGAGACTAAACCCTGATATACCCTTAGAAATTACTGAAGAAGTATGTGCTCTGTCTAGTCTATTAAATAGTAAAACGGCATATATATATACATGTATATGTATAAAATATATCCCATTTGCCTATTAAAATACCGACACCATCATGAATTATCATCAGTGTGAAATGAGAGAGAATGGGAATGAAGGGGCACCAGGGTCCTTGGTATTTTCAAGTGGGGTCAGATGTAGAAGTTTCTGCCAGCCTTCCTTGTTCTTTTTGCCTGCCTGGGCTCTAAGGACTCGGGTGGATATCCCTGTGAAATGTGAGGTCAGAATTAAGGAGCTTTTCAGTGTGCCCTCTGCATATGTTAGGTCCTGGGGGGGGGGGGTTCATACTTGAAACTTAAGGAACTCTCCTTCCCCCTCTTTAAGACAAAGTCTCATTGTGTTTCAGCCACCTAAAGTGGTCACAGACATATGTCACCACACTCCAGTTTAACTTTTAATATTGCCCATTACATAATTTCCAGTTAGCAGTTTTAAGAAAGCATTTAAAATAAGCTGCTTCATCATGATTTGAGCTTATTGCTTGCCAAATTTCTTCAGAAGAAAAGTATTTCACACAGTACATATTTTGAGGTCTTTGCTTTCTTTCAATAGCCATTATTGATTGATCATCTTAATTTAAAAAACTGAAATCTGAAATGCCCCAGAATCCAAAATTGTTGACTGTCATGTTGGCACACAGAAAGTTTCTGATTGGGAACAGTTGGATTTCTTGAGATTTTGGAGTAAGCATAGTAAGTATTCAACTGTGTGTGGGAATATCTGTCAACATTATATTATACGTCAACAGAAGGACATTCCCACATCACCTCCCCCTTTCTGGCTAATCAAAAAGGAAGGTTTCAATTTTAACATAGTAAAATTATGTATAACAAAATAGATATTAAACAAGAATTATAGTTATTTTATTTAGTCTATTTATATTTAACAAAATTAAAGAAAATATTTTATCATCTATCTTATTGTGAATCTAAAGTTTTATATCTAATATACCTTAAAATAACCAAGAAGAACTATATAACTATCTAATCTACAACTACATCAAAGACCACAGGATATAATATTTACCCAAATAAACAGGAAGTGCAAACAACTTCCAGAATCGAGAAGTGAAAGAGTCTTTCTATATATTGTGAATATCAGTCTTTAAAATAAAGGAGCTGTTTTGGCCCATGGCAGACACCATAGAAAAAGTAGGCGGGGTGGGGAGTGGGGAGTGGAAATCAGAATAGGTAGGAAAGGAAGGGTGGAGTTAGAGGCAGATCAAGCCAGCCAGCCGCCCAAAAGAACAACATAAAAAACACAGGTGAGCCATGACCACGTGGCAAGATAAATCAATAAAAATAGGTTGAGTTAAGTTTAAAAAACTAACAATGTGCCTGAGCCATAAGCCAAACAACATAAACCTGATATAAACTTTTAAGTCATTTTTTAAAAAGCCTAAACAACAGCAGGCGGCTAAAAAATCTAAGGCGGCAAGTCTATAAGTCTAAACCTCTAGCCGCCCCAAACCAAAAAACCATATTATAACAATATCCAGCAATGATCTATTTTTTAAATGTTCCTTGTTACTATTTCTTATTTTTGCCTCAACATCAAACACCTCAGCTGGAACTGGAGTGGCTTATCTGACCACAATATTGTAAAACTGTACAGCCTTGGCAGTGGAATTCAGAAGGGCAAGTGTATTGTAGTAGGGGTCAGTGCTTAAGAATTTTGAGCCTCATTTTTTCCAGCAATTTTGTCTAAGGTTTATTTTAATGGTAACATTATACTTTATATATACAGCACCCAACAAAATCCTGGCATAAGATCTAGTAGGAAATAATTGTTATTTTTAAGTTGCTTGGAGAATTCAAAGACAGCAAGACAATTCAGATGGATACCGTCTTTGTGATAGAATCTAGAATTTCATTTTCATTATTTTGTTTTAAAAATACTTTCAGATGTCAAAGTATTTTTAACTAATGTAAAAATGCAGTGCTCACTTAAATCATATACAGCTATATGATTTAAATGTAAATGCAGTGCTCACTTAAATCATATACAGCTTTAACATTTTGTGACTAGTAAGCAAGGGTGTATTAGTAGTCCCTTGTCTACTGCTGTGATGAAACACCATGGCCAAAGCAACTTACAGAAGAAAGAGCTTGTTTGGATTTAGGGTTCCAGGGGCTTAGTCCATTATGGTAGGGAATTATGGCAGTAGAAACGACTGAAGCTGAGAGCAAACTGGGATGCTGTGAGTTTCTGAAAGTCCAGCCCTAATAACATGCTTCTTCTAGCAAGGCCATAATTCCCTAGCCCTCTCCAACTGGAAAACAAACATTCATATGCCAGAGACTATGGGGCATCTAATTCAAACCACTACAGAGAGCAGTAGGAAAGCACACGTAAGTGAGAAGATGAGGTGCTGCTGCAAATTACCAAGAGGATTCAGAACAAATCTCATCAATTTATCTTACATCTCAGTCCCAGCCCCATCCCATCCACCCCTCCCAGCCCCCCTTTCCAAACCCCCTCCTCTTTTGGGTCTGTTTGTTTTTAAAATTTTGTTGATAGGAGGCTAAGTCGTCCCCCCCCCCCTTTTTTTTTGTCAAGGCCCTGACCTATTGTCCATGGTCCTGGTAGAAAGAGACGAAGAACAAGATTTTTCTGTGTAGTCCATGCTGTCCTCAAAGTCAGAGATTTTGCCTGCCTCCTGAGCACTGGAATTAAAAGCATGCCCCACCACCACCTGGCCACTGCCTTAATATTTAGAAGGAGCTTTCCCATAAAGGACTAGTCGCAAATGGCATTTTACTTGCTGCTGTAAATTCTGTCTTGTTCCTGTCCGAAGACAGCTTGACTTCCTGTAACAGCCCAGAAATATCCAGGCTTAAACATGAGGCTAAGCCTCTGGACCAGTAGTCTTTCACACCTTCTTTCCTGTTCACACACCGAGAATGCTGATCTCGGGACTGGATTAGATGGCTGTGCAATCTATTGTTAGGGGCGTGCTATAAGTGCTTGCTGGTTAAATTGAAGCATCCATACCAGTTTACTGATTGGAACATAAAACCATCTTTGTGCCTGCTAGTATTTATTTTCCCTGTGTCTTGAATGTCTTAGTTGGTAGTGTTGGAAATAGATTGATAGCATTTCTGTGCCGTAGCTCCTTGGTTTTCTTTTTATTTCCTTTTATTATTTTGAATTAGTGCTTGAAACTTGTCTAGGCAAGAGGGATAATTTGTAATGAAGGGAATGGACCCAGAAATTTGAAGATCTTTTAATATACCAGTTCTTTGAACAAATGTGAAAACATTTTGGAGGGCAGTGACCACCTTTATTGTCCTCTTAGTTGCTTGAGTGGCTTAGGTTAGTGTTAAAACCTGTTTGCAGCCTCCACTGTGATGGGGAATTTCAGCTATGGCCAACCGTCTGTGCTGCTGCTGCTTAGTTTTAGGGTGATTATACAATACAGTGTTATTTGTACTGAAACTGATGGAGAACACTTACAACTTTTGTCTGTTAGGTCATCACAGAAGTACTGCAATAGAGATTATTACAACCAGGATCTCTTTTAATGGGTCACCATTAAGACACTGTTGCTTTATTTCTGCACAGATGGAGATCTCTGTAAGAGAATTGTGGTATGGTATTTCTTACCATCTAGAACTCATGGTATCTGTTAGGAAAAAACAATTTAAATCTAATATATATTGGAATTCTAGCTAGTGTTCTAAGTGGCTTTGGTTGGGAGGATTTTTATGGTGATGGTTTGGCTACCACAGTGTTGACAGATAAGAGGAGCCAGACCAGAAGGAAATGCAGATAACCTGATTTCCACACATAGTTGTATTTATTGCCTCTCCAAATCTTTCATATTCATAATGCTGAAAGCCCAACCAGTGAGAAAAGCTGTTTTCTTCCTAATTTCAAGTTATTATCCTTAGTTACTACACTGTTTATTTTAGGTGCAGGGCTTTATGCCTCTAGTGTATTAATAAAGTTTCTGGCCTGTCGGGCCTGTGGTCCTGACCCACAGATCTGCAGCCCTGCAGTCTCACAGAAACACATTTCCCCATTTTTTTTTTTTTTTTTTTTAAGAAACAAGAACCACAAATCTAATTTTCTTTGTATAATTTTTTCACCATTATCTGTAATAACTTCTAACCAACACTCTAAACAAAGACAAACATCCATAATCCATTTTGGGGGGGAATGTGTGCCTAGTTCTCTAGGCTACTTCCTGCTGAATGGGGACACTGGCAATCCCATGAGGACCCAACAAATGTTTAGGATTATGGACACATCCTTAGTGGAGTAGTCTCTAAGGCTGGGTCACCTCAGCCAGTCTCTTGAAGTTGTTTTGGATGCAGGGCTCAGAGGAAACTTCAACAGAGATGCTCTGAAATGCTGAATCATCTGGGCCATCTGTTTCCATTGGAGACTTTTCAGGGGGTCTTCCTTGATCAGACTTTATTTTCTTTAACTAAGAATAAATCCACAACCTCTCATTTTCTGTGGAAATAAAGAGAAAATCCCTTCTCCAAAGTAGCATATTCTTTGATTTCAGTTTTAAAGTCAACTCATTTACAAAATATATAGGTTGGATTAATGCAGCAGCATTTATAATCAACTGTCTTTTAGCATCTTTTACTACTTCATTTTCAGTCAAAAAACTTAAAGACAAGACAATAACATGCAGTACCCAGACACTTTTGTAATTTCCATTTTTTCGTAGCTTATTTTTTTTTTTTAACTATTTCTTTAAGGACTTTATCCTTTTTCTTTTTTCTTCTCTTTCAAGCCTACATATTTTTTTTTTAAAACACACTCTAAACCATTTAGAGTTTTTTTTTTAAATCTGTCTTTACTGTATATCCCCTATTTCTTACCTTTTTTTCTGACCACACCTTTGCATGGCTAGGGTGACTGATCCACCCAGCTTCCTGGATTTCTTTCTGTCTCTGTCCACACCTTTAATCTACCAGGGTGTGGTTAAGGACTAAAGGCCTGGGTAGGGTGGCTGGCTGGTTACATGAGGCTCCTAGTCTAGAACTTAGCTTTTTAGCTGAGGTACCGCAAGGCCCACAATTACCACTCTGGGGGAATTTTAGGGTCCATATAAACATCAAGTAAAGCATTGCCGTCTGCTGCTCATGGACTCCATTTAAGTATTCGGCAGCAGGGCCTCTTAAATGACTCACAAGTGTTTTACTCTAAGGCTGAATCAGGAAGCCTTTTAAAAAAGCTGCGCCTCCAGCAAACAGGGCTGACCCAAGAAAATGCTACTGCTACTAAGAAGCAATATTTGACTTTGTTCCCTTTCTGTCTTATAAGAGCAGTAACTTTAAATCCACCATATACAGTTCCTTGCTTACATTGAGGCTCAGGAACCAGCCTTATTGTAACTTAAGTTGCATGCAGCAAACACATCATTTTGTAATTTAATCCCATATACCACTTAGTCTTTTTACCACGACCCACTTAAGAGACACAACTCTGAAGCTGCTTTTGGCTTCGTTTCTGTGTTCTAGATCGTTTTTAAGCTTTCTATGGCTTTATGTGGGTATATTTTACCCACGTTGGGCACCATTTGTTGTATTAAGTTTCTGGCCCGGACTTTCAGCCCTAGCCCAGAAATTTGGACCGGCTCTCAACCCCACTGCTGCTTAGGCCCAGATAATCACATAGACGCTTGTATTAATCATATGCGGATTGCCCTATGGCCCAGGCATATAACTTGCTAATTCTTAAACTAACCTGCGATTCTTACCTTGTTCAGCCATGCGGCTCCCGCACCTTTTCTCAGAGCTGCATTTCAACTTCTTTCCTCTGTGTCTGCTGTTATCTTGGCGTCTCTGTGGCTTCTTTTCTCTGTTCTCCCTGTTCCCAGAGTTTCTTAGTCTGGTAGCCCCACCTCCACTTCTGCCTTCAGCCAAGCAGCGTTTTTATTAAACCAGTAGGCCAGACAATTATTTACACTGTAACAACATAATCCCACTACATTTTGGACAGTATTCTGTCTCTAGTGCTGGTTTATAACATTAAATATCTCTTTTTTTCAAATATATTTGTAGGAAAACACTTATGTCCAGGGCAAGTGGACAGTGTCATCCTTAGAATGTCCATGAGTCTTCTTGCCAAGAATTTGAAAAAGTGATAAAATGATTTACTGAGACTGTCTGTTAGTAGAAATTGTTTGACATATTTGTCTAATCAGGTAATTTTTTTGCCGCAGTGAGCAAGGAAAGAAATCCAGATAGGAGGTTGGTTTTTTTGTTGTTGTTGTTTTGTTTTGTTTGTTTGTTTTTTGTTTTTGTTTTAAATTAAATAGCTAAAGTAAGGGCAGCATGGATTTAATAGAGTTGTAGCTACATACTTAAACAAACAAAGACTCTCAGGAGGTGATGCAAGAAAGGCAGACATGATTCTTGGTTTTAAAAAGCAAATTAAAGGAAAAGAGGTTTTTTTTTTTGCCCCTTTATGTCTAGCTTTTTTTACAGCAACTGTTACCACATTAAAATGATAGCTAGGTTGGGAACCCCATTAAGGAAATATAATCATCTCTGGTTCTCTGCAAAGACTTTGTTTTCTATACTGCAGTGATAGATTTATTTTGAAGTTCAAAATGTTCCTACAAAATGATGGTGAGACAGTATGGAGAGAGCATCTAAAAGGATTTGAATCTGTAATGGTCACCAGTTTTATTGTGATGGTGCTGAGCAAAACTTTCTTTAAAGATGCTAGTTTGTTTCTGAAGCTGAGCAGATTCTGGGTCTCACCAGTCCTGTAGTTATTGGCTCTTAAATATATGCATTTAAATATATGTATTAAATTGAGACGATTTAACATAACATTGAAAGCACAGGTGAGTCCTGAACAGCATGTACACTTATATATTTAGTACATCAGTCAAAATATAAACTCTCACTCCAGAAAATTCTTTTAAAGTGCATATTTTATGTGTATGTGCCTATCTTATGTGGAATTGTGCTCATGAGTACAGTGTGTGAAGAGGCCAGAAGAGGGTGTTGGACTTCCTGGAGGTGGAGTTTAGGCAGTTGTAAACTGCCCAATGTGAGTGCTGGGAACTGAACCCTGGTCTTCTGGAAGAACACCAAGTGTGTTTAATCTCACTGAGTCATCTTTTTAACCCCCAGAAAATTCTTGTAAGCTTGTTTTCAGTTCATCTCTACCACACTTAGAAAACTTATATATTGTTTTGCATGATTGTAAATAGTTTGAAATTAAAAAATGTGTCATTATAATTTTGAAATATTTCTTTTTGTTTTTTGTATGTGTTTGCTTGCATGCTTTTTGGTGTGTATGCCCATGTGTGTGCGCATGCAGATGGACATTCCTTTGTCTGCACAAAGGCCCAGGGAGGCCTTTGAGTGTCCTGTCCTACCATTTCCCATCATGGTCCCTTGAGACAGACTCTCTGGGCTAGTGGTGAGCAAACCCATGCAATTTCCTTGTGCTTCTCCCCCTCCATCCATGAACTAGTTGGTTAGGCTAGCTGACCTGCAGGCCCCAGAAATTCACCTGCCCTGGCCTCTCCAGTTTGGGATTGCAAATGTGTACCACCACATTCAAGTTTTTTACATGAGTTCTAAGGAAACTGAGGTCTCATACTTCCATGACAAGAAGTATGCCGTCTTCCCAGCTCCCAACTTCTTTCTCTGTTAGTATTTGCTTTCATTTGTGGGGAAAAGTTAAATATGTAAATTTTTTGCCACCAAGCTTTTGACATTTCAGGTTCTTGCAGTGACTCAGCGGGTGGAAAAGAATCATTGAGACATGGCAGACATGATTAGTGATGCTAATAATTTACGTTTAGATGCTTGACCTGCCTGCTTTGTTAAGTAGAACTAGAAATCTGAGATTGTAGAGTTAGCAAATACTTTGAGTACCTACTGAGCCATTATACCTTTGTGGTGCTGGGATGACATTAGTAAGAAAAGACAGCTTCTCTAATAAGGCCTCAGATCTAGTAGGGAAAAGCTATATGTATATAAATGTGTGCATGGAAACCTAGGTATGTCCTATGCAGCCAGGGTTCTTCTGATACTTCTGTGTGTTTAGTGTTATGGAGAAAGGCAAGACAAGGGGAGAAGAAGCATGTTACTGGTTTTAGTGAGCTAGTGAGAGAGTATGCAGATGTGTGTGGGTGTGATACCATGTAGAGGCTAGAACTTGATGCTGGGTGTCAACTTATATTTTTGCAACAGGTTCTTTCAGAAACTGTAATCTGTACTTCCCTCTAGACTGGCAAGTTAACAAATGCCATCTGCCTGTTGCTTCTCTGCTCAGGACTGGGGTTATAGGCTTGCACTGACATGCTAGGGTTTTACATGAGTGCTGGAGATTTGATCTCAGATCCTCATGCTTGTAAAGCAAGCACTTTACCTACTGAGTCGTCTTATCTGCCTACCTCTGGCCTTTTGGCAGCCATTTGTGGTCATGGACATGACCTCCCCCCACATCCCCAATGGACCTAGTTGACATGCGTGAGGCATGAGTCAACAAGACAGTGCTTTCTTTACCTTATTGTTTCAGCTTCACCATAAACAAGTGTCTCTTCATGGTCTATACTGAAATATTTTCCTCATTTTTGTGCCTTTTGTTGATTGGTTGTGTTTAAAATGACCCCGGTCACACAACCAGATCACCCTCTAATGTAGAAAGGCTGTGACACTACCTTATAGAGAAAATAATGTGTGTTAGATAAGCCACATTCAGATGGGAGTTATACTTACTGGGCCTGAGCTCAATGCTGAGTTCTTAATATGCATTAAATAAGGTCTTTGATCAGAAGTGGAGTTTTGAGTGGGTTGGTAGATAAACAGTGTTGTGATCTAGAAGCTGATGGGGAACCATTTTCCCCTGGAGCTGTGGCTCAGGATTTACTAATTCATTGACTAAAGTCACTTCACCAAATGTGATGACCACAAAGAGAATTGACTATATTTCATTAAGAGTGGTGACCTAGGGAGATTTCAATATTATGAATGTTTTATTATTCCCACTCCATCTGAAACTACTATTTCAGGCATGTCTGACATTTTCTTGTAGCCTTGTACTGTGAAATCTTACTTTAATGTGGGTTCTATAGTAAAAAAATGCTAAATGACATTGCTTGATATGACAATACTTGATGCAAGTATTCTTGGTAATACTTGGGATTAGGTAAAGAAACAGTTGTGAGTACTTCCCTCCATGGTATTAATGTGGGTCTGAAGTGGATGTTTATTTTAGAGTTAATAATCTGTGACCACCACATTGATTCAGGTATTAGAGAAGGCAACATCCATGTTGAAGCTTGTGCTTCTCATAGACTAAAGCGCAGGAAGAAGATGCAGTTCTACGAGTTCTCATCTGGACTGAGCCTCAAGTGTCCAATGTTTGCTTAGGAACATTCCAGTTTGAAAATTATAAGGTTTTGTCAGTATTGTTTATACTGTCATCATGTCCAGTTGTCAAGGAAATAGTGCAGCATTTGATAATTGTACAGTGTAAAAATATATTGGCTATCAGTTACACTCCAGTTACACTTCACTGGATATTGATAACAATATAAGTTCTGTATTTGATACATTGACATTACATACTTTTGCTGGTATGAAATAGGAGAACATTTAAAATTCTTAAACTTTTGAAATTTTCAATTTTAACACAATAAAATACTGCTCATTGATTGTATTTTATGTGACTGTTCTGATACATAGTAAGCTTTAAAATGTTCAGAATTTGTAAAGTAAAATGCATTTTTAGCAACTTAATTTTAACCTTTTCTGTATGAAAAATTCAAAGTTCAGGTTCTAGATTATTTTTAAATATGTATAACATGAACTTACTTTACATAAACTTTAACAATAAACACACTGAAAACATAACATTTTAGAGCCTATGCTAAGAAACAAAAGAAAGCATACTTAACGTGTAAAATTTGAGAAGTAAGTTTAAAGCATCTGTAATATCCTGGCTTAAGATGCAAGTGCTTTGAAATACTACATGCAGTCCTTATGCAGTCATGTACTTCTCATGTAAATTTTCCCTTCGCATAGTATGTGAACACCCAGACTTCATCATGCTTTTTAAGTGGATCATGTCTTGGGTACAAATTCTAGCCCATGGACTCTTTTATCTTGAACATGTGGATTTTATTCATTCTCTTTCTCCCTCTCCTGCTGCCCTTCTCTCTATATCAGTGAACATCTTCCGTATAATTTTTTCCTCCTGTTTTAGGATGACTTCTTTAGGCTAGGCTTCCAGAAGTGGAGTTACTAGGTCAGAGGGTATGGACTTAAGAACTTTTTACTTTTGTGTTTTTAATGACAATCTTATAATTTGTTGTTTTATTGATTTATATTCATTGTGGATGATAAAAATCACAGTGGCTGTGATCAGGGAAGCTTGGGAAATTGTCAGGATAATAAAGCCTTTTAAAGGGGATTTACTTCAACGTTTCATGAACCCAGCTGGGCATTTCAGGGATGGTTTTGTTTTGTTGTTTGTATGGTTGTTTAATATTTAGTGAATGGTTTATACAGGCTATAGTTTCTGAGTTAATAATTTAAGGTTTAAAATTGTTTTATTGGCTAAGTTATACCATACTGATCAAAATAACTAAACCCCCAAGCTTTTAGAGGCATGGACAAAAGTTGTTAAAAGTCTTTAGTGTGAGTTGTAAAAGTTTTGTAAGTTACTTAATTTAAAACTTTTCTAGAGAGTGTGTGAATGCTTTCCTTGCTGCTTAACTTAGACTATAGGCATATGACTCAAAAGTAGACAACAGCAGAGAGTGTACAAATCTTGTCTATCTCCCATTTCCTCCTACAGAATGTGAAAACCTTTGCATCCTCTGATAGTCTAGCCAAGGTCCAAGAAGTAGCAAGCTGGCTTTTGGAAATGAATCAGGAAGTGCTCTCTGTGGGCAGCAAAAGACGACGAACTGGAGGCTCTCTGAGAGGGAATGCTTCCTCAAGCCAGGCAGATGAGGGACAGATGAATCGCGTGGTAGAGGAGGAACAGCAACAGCAGCTGAGACATCAAGAGGACGAGCACACTGCACGGAATGGGGAACTTACGGGGGCTGACCCGAGACCCGGGGACCAGAACAGTTCCCAGCAAGGACAGGTGGAAGAGAATAATAACCGCTTCATTTCAGTAGATGAGGACTCTTCGGGAAACCAAGAGGGGGATGAAGAGCATGCTGGAGAGCAGGAGGAGGAGGAGGAGGAGGAAGAGGAGGAGGAGGAGGAGGACATGGACCAGGAGAGTGACGATTTTGATCAGTCTGATGACAGTAGCAGAGAAGATGAACATACGCACAGTAGCGGTGTCACAAACTGTAGTGGTATCGTGGACCTGCCCATTCACCAGCTCTCTTCCCCATTCTATACAAAGACAACAAAAGTGAGTATCTTCAGTGTCCCCTGCTAACACCGCACCGCTGTTCGGTTGTAATGGGATCGTTGTTGCAGTCTTGCACTGGTGCTGACTATCTTCACATGGGTAGCAACTTTCCTAAGTAAGGGTCTTAAATAGAAGCGCTGATAAGAGGACATCCTGATTGCAGAATGCGGGGAGGAGGGATTGGACTTGCTTACCACAAAAAATTGCCAGTTTTGGATTTGCTGCTCAAGTGGTCTGTGTGAGTATGCAGGGGTTGATACATGATGTGTATAAATCAAGTAATGGAGAACCTTTTTGTTACAAAACAGTTAATGTATTCACAGGCTGTGTTTTCACCAGTTACTCTAATGTGTAAGTTACTAGAAATCACTAAAAATAATTCTGCTTCATTACTCAAAACTGAACAGCCTTAGGGGTTAACTGTTGTGGGGATTGTGTTGGAGTAATAGCTCACTTGTTTTACAGACAAAAACAAGCAGCATCTACAATAGCATCCTTTTATTCCTTACTTGCTGGTTTTTAAGTTTAACAATCAACCACTGGATTTTGCTCATAAATAGTTACTAATAGTGTTTATTTCAATACTGTTTGACTTTTGTCTGATACATTTGGCTTAAAATTCAATTTGCGGAATCAGTTTTGTTTGTTAAAACAAAAAGTCTTGGAGAACATGTGTATCTCTAGTTTCCATAGCCCAGTCACACATTATTTTATTTAGTTGTTACTATGACCTAGGAAGGCAATGGAATAAAGTAGTGATTTTCTTCTATTTATCTATCTCTGTCTCAAGATGGATGCTTTGGGACTAGACTGACTAGATGTTCTGCCCAGTCTTGTCATTTCCAGAATAGGTTCAGAAAAACCCTTTCCCTCTGGCTAGGAAGACCATGAGTCAGGACAGCAAAATGTTGTCTTGGGCTTTAAAGATGTTTTAAAGTTACCTTGCTGTATTGAGAAGTCATCATATGTCTAATCTTTTAATAAGGGAAATAAGGAGAAATTTGTACTAGCTTAGTACTTTATTTTGGAGGCCTTTAAATCCCTTGTCTTTATTTTTTTTAAAAAAAGGGGGGGGGAGGAAGGAAGGAAGAGACAAAAACAAAGAAGCTATATAGACAGTATCCTGGGTTTCAGTTTTATTCAGACCCCAAGAGTTTGATCTTTGAGAAGAGGAGAGGCATGAATTGAAAAGCTCTCCTGTAGAGTCGGGTGTGGTGGCACACATATCCATAATGTCAACATTTGAAGCAGGACTTGCTGCAAATTTCAGGCCATCCTGATCTCTAGAGAATATGAGTCTGGTAGACTGTACAGCAAAACTCTGTCTTTGAAAGAAAGAAAACATCACCTCCTTTGAAGTGTTAGTAGAGAATGAAGTTTCTCCTTTTCTTCCTCAGTATGCTTTAAAATTATCCTTGTGGAAGTCTCTAAGCAATCCTGAAGGCAGCTAGACTTGTGTCTTTCCTGCATCATTTCTACATTAATAAGAAAAAAAGTTAGGTTTATGTTACATTGGTTTATTCTTCAGAACATAATGGAAATGATTAAAAGGATAATTCCTACCCTGGGTCATTGAAGGTTTCCTTTTTTAAGTGTAGATGATAGAGAGAAGTTTTGATCAGTGAATTGGGTCCCTTAAGTAATGAGGTGAACAGTAGCCAGAGGACCCACTGGACCCGCCAGTGTGTTGAGACAGACTTTTAACTGGTCCTTAAGGTTTCTGAAACTGACAGGTATTTTCTGTCCCGGTGATGGACAGGCCCATTTGGAATAAATCTTAGTTGTAGGGACAGTCTCTGTTCTTTTCCACAAAGCTGTGTCTTCTCTTGGAGCCAAAGATATTATTCCATTCCCATTAGGTTTTGTTTTTACGGGAACGTACAGTTTTATGAGAAAGAATGGAGAGGATGTGACTGCTCTTAGGGATAGTGGAGGGAGGGAAAGTTTACTGTAGATAAGAGGGAGGGACAGGGACATCTGTGAGTCCCATCTGAGCTGGGCCATGTGAGAAGAGGATGAGGGAGATGGAGAAGCACAGCAGCCAGGCTGAGGGACTGATTCTGGTCCAGCTTTGGTGTTTCAAATAGGTACCTCAGTCAGTTGTCCTGAGTTTGAAATTTAACAGCAGTAAACAGTATAGATTAGAAATTCCAGGCTGCCCTAATAGTAAAAGTCAATGCTAATGGTAGTCAAGATTTGTTGTTTACTAAATTCCTATGATAGATAATAAAATCAAAGTTATAGAGAGCCAAATGGTTCACCCCACACCACACTTGTTTTTAGTTTTTTCTATTTTTCTTTTACTCAGAGTAGATTTTTTTTTCATACAATATATTCTGATTATGTTTTCCTTCTCCCAACTCTCCAGGATTTTTCTTACCTCCCTTTCGATCTGAATCAACATCCTTTCTAGCCCTCCATTGAAAACAGACAAGAATCTAAAGAAAAATAATAAAATAAAACAGGATAAAACTAAAACAAATGAACCAGAATAGAACAAAACACACAGAAGAAAAAGAAACCAAGCATAAAGAACACACACAGATGCAGAGACACCGTGTTCTTCCACTTAGGAATCCCATAAAAACACAGAACTGGAAGCCACAGTGTGTCTGTGTGTGTACATACATACATGTATATGTCTATAAGCGTATGATCTATAAGGTGAAAAGAAAAAACCTGCCCAACAAAACCTTAGGAGACAAAGAACCTCCAAAGATGACTTTGAGTTGTCTTTGTGTTTACTGCTCAGCAGGGACCCTCCCTTAAGAGTGCTTTGTTTCCCCAGTGAGTCTCCCTTGGAGAACACTAAATTTTTATTTGCATATAGTTGTCAGTTGCAGATAGCTTCTTCTTGGTTAGGGATGAGGTCTTGTTCCTGAAGCAGGGACCCCGTCTGGCATAATGAACCTGTGTAGACCCAGTCCACGTTGTAAGTAAGAGAAGATTTTATTCTCAATCTTTCCATGTGGTGTGCTGCCCTCTACGGTAGAATGTACCAAACAGTACAAGAGTATTTTCCAAGTGTGATAGGTTTAGCATTATGAAGCCATCTAAGCTGCTCTTAGAACCACTTGAGAACTCAGGTAGCTGCTTTTCTTTTGGTATTTAACAAGATTATTGAAGATATGAGATCACAAGACTGAAGTTGAAAGAGTAAGAGAGGACCATGAGCAAAGCTTGAGGCTGGCCATGCTCTAGAGTCTCAAATACGCTTCTGAAGTAGGGTTCCACGTGGTTTGTCTCAGTATGAGGAGGCTTCCCCAAGCCCTAGAGTCAGCTCTGTTTACTTCGCCAGTTTGACAGGAAAATTTTAAAGTACAGGCTATTAACTCTTGTTAGCATTTTGTTTTGTTAGCTCTCTTTCAGTTACCCTGAAAGCACAGGGACTACCCAGACTGACGGGAAGTCTTTATTCTCCAATCTTTTCATGGAAATAAGCATGTTTGGGAAGTCATTTCTGATGTTTTTCCATCTGGAACTTTGTTCCTTATCTCAAATTGTTTTACCCATCTTGATTCTTAGATTATTTCTATTGTCTGTTTTATCCAGTTGCCTCCAATAAGAACTACATGTACACATGAATAGACATTCAAAGTAGTATGTTGAATAGATTGTGTCCTTAGGCCCTAAACAGTAGAGGATAAGCAGAGTCTAGTCACATATGCCTTAGTTCTGGGGGCTAGAGAAATGGACTTTTAGACCATAAGTTTTAAGGTGGCCAGGACCAGGACCAAGGTAATAGTTGTGTAGTGACTTTACTAGAGTTGAAATTGCCAGAATACTTTATAAAATGGTGTGACCAACAGTTGAAACTTAGAGGGAACCTAAGTTACTCCCTAGAGAATGCCGGTCTCAGAAAGTCCAAGGTCTAGTTTTATCTATAAGTTTAAAGTTCTGTTAGGTATAGGCATATCCAGAAATGTTGTCTTATATAACATTTGCTAGGATATATGGACCCCGAGTGGCTGTGTCCTTGCCTTATAAATGAGAAGAAATGGAAATGCCATGGGGTCTAGCTTGACTTGATTCAGAATATGGGAAAGACGATGAAACGGAAAGGGGCAGAAGGCATGAAATAACATAGGAAGGGATAGTTTTGGGCACCTGAGCTTGGAGTCTGACTCTGAAACATAGGCCTGTGACCTGGTTTTGTCAGTATCTGTCTCTACAACACACACACACACACACACACACACACACACACACACACACACACACACACACGATCTTTAGTGTTCAGTCATTTTATCACCACTAATGGACAAAGGTTAGGTATTTGAACTTAACAAACTGGGCTTTGGTAAAAAGAAAAGTACAAATTGGCCAGTGAATAGGCATATGCTGTTACTTGTAATAGGATTTGTCAGTGAATCTATACCTTTTACAGTCTTTAACTATAAAGTTTCTGTTCAGATACCTTGTAAAGTTTATGTTTGACAAAATAAATGTCGGCTTATGGTAAACTTAATTAATTTCTATCAATAAAATGTTAAAAATAACAGTATTTTGAACTATAATTGCACTAAATACATTTTAGATCTGTATGTAAGTCAGATTATTTTCCAGTCTTATTCACTGAAAATAATGAAAGGATCATTTTAATTAACAGCTTGCTCTATAAACTAAAGATATTTTTCCTGTAGAATGTGGGACCTTTCCTAGTACTTGGGAAGCTGAGGTAGGTGTTTCTCTAGGCCAGCCTGATCTACTTGATGGCATCCTGTCTTAGAAACTTTCAGTATAGATGATAAACTTCTGAAGGAGAGTTATTCCAGTATGTTTTTTGAGGCAGATTGCTTTATAATGCATTTTTGATGTTGATAAGGAGGATGGTATACAGAATGAGCACACAGTATTCAGAATGAATTTCACTTTTAGTTTGATAGATATCTTAATATTCTTCTTAAATACATTTCCAGTCTTGTTATAGCAAATCATTTATTAATATTAGGAAAAAATAGACAGAACTACTTAGGCTTTTGTACAACCTTTATAATGCATGAGATTTAGATAAAAAGTCCCTCCCAAGAAGTGACATATGCCCCTAAAGGAGGAAATGCAGTGAGAGCATGAAATGTCACTGAGTATAGTGGAAAGGGTGATAGCTTTGCTGCCAGGGTGTGATCAGGTCTTATATCTCAGGCACATTCAACATGCTGGCAAATTCGAGCCAGGTCAGTTGAGTTCATTGCTGGAGGAAGATGGCTAGCACGGTGCTCTATTTTCCCTTTGAGACTTTCTTTTAAAGATTTATTTTTAATGTTTATGTATATGCTTCATGTGCATATGAGTGCCTAGAACTTAGAAAAGGGTATTGTATCCTCTGGAGCAGTAGCTAGATAGTCCTTAGCTGCTTGGCATGGATTCTGGGAGTAGTAGATTTCAGATTTGTTAGGAGAGTAGTAGGTGTTTTTAGCTACTGAGCCATTTCTCCAGCTGAAACTTTTTTTAGTATGTGGTCTCTTAAACAAATTCTTTAGTGTCCCTGACAGCTTTTGGCTCTGATTTTACTCTTCTGTTGCTGCAAAGAGATACCATAGCCAGGTAAACTTATAAAAGAAAGCATTTAGTTGGGGGCTTGCTTCAAGTTTCATGATGGGAGCATGGTGGCAGGCAGGCAGGAATGGTGCAGGAGCAGCAGCTGAGAGCTTAGATGTGATCCCCAGCAGGAATCCAGAGAGGAGACTGGGCCTGGCTGGAGCTTTGGAAACCTCAAGGCCACACCTTTATTCCTTCTCAAACAGTTGTACCAGCTAGGACTAAGCTTTCAAATAAATGGTGCTGATGGGCCCATTCTCATCCCAACAGTCACACCTGTGAAACATTCTTTGATTTGTGTGTGTGCTGAGGGGAGAACAGTTTGAGAATCTATCATTCAAAAATAGTTCTGAAGTGTACAGGCGCTTTAACAGGAAGGCCACGATCTTTTGCTTTTTCTTCCTCATTTACTCAGATCTGTTAACATAGTAAACTACTGGCTTTTCTTTCCTAGTTTTTAAGTATTCTGTAATAGAATCTGAAATGGAAGGGACTGTTGGGATCGTTAGCTCCAAATGCAAGGTCATCATTAGGAACTACTCTTAATGGCATAGACAGTTCTTTATGTGGACTTCTTTCTTTTTGGGCATTGTATTTCCATCTAGAGTATTAACAGCCCTTTCATATAGAAGGCTTGTCATATTGGATGCATTCCCAGGACACCATCCTGGTTGTTTTTCTGGATAAGTTGCTCTTGAAATGTTACGCCCTTAAGTCATTGTGATATTGCTGAGGGGCAGTTGACCAAACGGTCATCTGTCCTTATTCTGGTCCTTACCGGTCCAGTGGAAGAGGACATCAGCAATGGTGACATCCCATAATAGTCATATCTGGCCATGGGCAACAAGCAAACAAGCATCCTTTTCTCATTTGGAAGACCGCTAGGTTCCTTTTTGTGTCTTGCTGAGTCTTATGGCAGTCTTTAGTTGTCAGCCTCATGTCCAAGATGACACACGAGTAGTTCACCAGGTCAGAGGGTCAGTAGAGCTGGTACTGGAGCTGAGACCTCACTTTCGGATCAGGTTGCACTTCCTTAAAAATAGGAATATCCAGAGAAACAGTATTACTAGTTTTGGGATCCACAGGCTATACAGTCACTCATAAGCTCTAACATCCGTTTTGAGGTCCCCTGTGTTTCTCTGCTCCTATGGCAGGTTTATTAGGGCTTTTGTTAATATTGTTTTTCTGACAACTTTTCCTAATATTTCTCACCTATCAGGCATACTCCAACTTAAATATTAGTTATTATTTTGTGGAATGATTTTTATAATACTAGCTTGCCAATCTTTGACCACATAGGTACATATTTTGCATAACTCAGGCCCCTGTAGATCCTTGAATTATCCATGGTGGTAACAGACTTAGTTTGGTAGCCTCCTTAAACATTAGAAAGCAAATGTCCGTCTCTACACAACTGAAATTATGCTCCATTATCATGAAGTCTTTCTACATATTTTCACCTTGTATTTCCTCTGTGTAGTCACCTCATCCCTGCCTGATAGGAAGAAATGCCTTACACTCACACAAAATCTGTCCTTGAGTTAACTGACCCTCCAGACTTATGAAATGGGTTTTGTGGGAAACTTCCTACATTAGCCATTCTTTGTAGAGTTTTTATTTTTATTTTTTAAAGGCGTTTGAGTGGGAGTATAGAGGGCTAAAGGGCTCCTATATGCTTCTCAGCTCCACCCACACATACAGGCCTCACAATTAGAATGGTACATGTTTTAGAAAGGATAAGCCTGAGCCAGATTCATATTAGGCTTCACTCTTGGCTCTGTGTACTTTGTGGGTTTGAACAAACGTGTAATGACAAACCAGTGTAGTGTTTAATAAAGTAGTTTCTACTGTCCTAAAAATCCTTAAGATCAGCCTATTCATTCTCCAACCATCCACCCATCCCCAGGCATCTACCATTCTTTTCAGTGCTTCTACAGTATCCCTTTTCCTAAAGTGCTATAGTTGGAATCATAGTATGTACTAGTCCTTTTAGCTTGACTTTTTAATAGCATTTGTTAAATTTCTTTAGTGTATTTTCAAAGCTTGAAAGTTCACTTATTTATATGGTCGAATAATATTCCTTTGTCTGGATGGACTGCTGTTTATATATCCACCCTCCTAATAGAGAACATTTTGGTTTTCTAGATTTGGGCAAGCATGAGCAAAGCTACAGGTGAGGAATATTATAGCAATATATTTCTTTTTGTAATACACTGCCAGATTGTCACTGGATATGAATGAGGTTGCTCTGTTCTTACTGTGCTTGACATTATCAGTGCTCTGGACTCAAGGCTGCTCTGAGATGTGCTGCACGTCACCCTTGTTTTCGTCAGCTCCTCTCCAGTGGTGTACAGTAGTGGACATATTTTCAGGTGCATACTTACCTCTTCCTTGATGAGCTATCTATCAGTTGAGGTCTTTGCTCATTTTTAAATTAGATTTGTTTTTGCAACAGTGCTGTTTGTAGAGTTTTATGCATTTTCAATAAGTCATTTATCAGACCTGTCTTTACATGAATTTTTGTCTTGTTTGTTCCTTGTTTTCTTTCTCTATTGATAGTACCTTTCCGAGGCACTGCTTAATTTTAATGATGTCCATGTTTATCAATTACTTCTTTCATGGATGATGCCTTTTACATGGTAACTAAGATGTCTAGGTTATCTGCCTGGGTTTTCTCTTGGCACTTTTGGGGGGGGGTGTTGATAGTTGTTGACTTTACATGTATGTTTTTGACAAGGGTGTAAGGTCTGTGGATGATGGTGTTCATCACCTGTATGTAGAGGTCCAGGTGTGGTACCATCTATGGGAGAGTAACCTTTCTTTACTGGCTATGGTATCTCTTTGCAGCAACAGAAGAGTAAAATCGGAGCCAAAAGCTGTCAGGGACCCTAAAGAATTTGTTTAAGAGACCACATACTAAAAAAAGTTTCAGCTGGAGAAATGGCTCAGTGGCTAAAAACACCCACTACTCTCCTAACAAATCTGAAATCTACTATTCCCAGCATCCATGCCAAGCAGCTAAGGACTATCTAGCTACTGCTCCAGAGGATCCAATACCCTCTTCTAAGTTCTAGGCACCCATATGCACATGAAGCATATAAATAAACATTAAAAATAAATCTTTAAAAAAGTCTCCTTTATACCTCTGTCAAAGTTCAGTTGACTGCAGTTTTTAAGGAGTCTTACATTGATATATTTAGTAAAGTGGAGAAAGTAATTTTGGCAGTAAAACATAATCACTTAAGTTCCTTCATTGAACACTAGAGGGCCACGTAGTACCTTGTTGATGGTACTGAGTATTTAATATATTATTGTCTGCTTGTCTCTTGTCAATTTCTTGCCCCAGTTTGGAATAAACATTTAGGGTGATTATGTATATATAGTAATATACTATTTTTGGAGCAAGAAATTAGCATATTCTCATTTTTCTATTTAATGACAAAAAGATACAGTGATTGTGTACAAAATTCACTTGCTTTGGGAGGATGAGTGCCGTTTTGAAAATTTGTTATGAATTTACACATAGTCTTCCATCAGAAGACTTCTTATGACTAGTGACTCTGGGTTTCCTCAGCTTATTTGCAAAAGAAGAAGGTCCTTCTTGTGTTTGCACTAATGTGGTCTGGAAGTGAAGAATGTTTACCATTTGGTTAAATTTTCTTGGTTTCTTTTATTTTGGTGGTAGTGATTAACCATAACCTCTAGGCCCTAACTAGGTAGTATGGCTGTGTGAAGGGAATCGGGAACAGCTTGTTTGGACTCTTAGGAATATGTGCGGCTACTTGTTAAAGCTCAGAATCTTCACTTCTTGCTTTTATTTATTTGACAGAACTTCTCTCTCTTACTTTCTGTATTTTGTTTCTGGAGGAGATAGGTTATTCTCACTAGTCAGTGGTCACACTCTGTTTTTGAGAACTGGGCAAAGATTTTGAACACAGTAGAAACACCTTTTCTACAACTGAGGATATGGAACCCAGAAGGCCAGGACTGACACCATCAAAGATGTAAACCGTTGTACTCTGAACTCCCCCTTGGCTTGTCTTTTTAACATTAAGCCTCTTTATTCATTTATTTACTAGAATAAGCTGGTCATTTTGGTTTGGAGATCTAAGTTCTATGGGCAAGCCAATCCTTTTGCATATTGATAAACATTAGAGTTACTGCTTGTGATAGCTATTTCTAGTAGTCAGCTGGAGCTATAACCCCATATGGAGGGTACACTTGTGATCCAGACTGTGAGGCAGGTAGACAGCATGCTTTTGATCTGGATCTTGAGGCCGGATAGCACATGTCTTTAACCCAGACTTTGAAGCTGTAAGGTGCGTCTTTTAATCTGGACCATGCCTTGTGTTGGAATACTATCTGAGGACAATAGGAGAAGAAAGGGTGTTCTCCTGCATGCCCTCACTTTTGCCCATTCCTTCCATCTTCAAGATTCCAGCAGACCAGCTGAGACACCCACCCTGTGGGACTGAGAAGCTCCTAGATTCTTGGCCTTTTTCTTCATAACTAGCCACATTGGACTGTGCTTCTTCCAATAAATTCCCGTTCCCATATATACATACATACATACATACATACATACATACATACATACATACATACATGTGTGTGTGTGTGTGTGTGTGTGTGTATATATATATATATATATATATATATATATATATATATGTAGGAGGGAGGGGGAGAGAAAAGAGAGAGATTTTCATTCTGTAAGTTCTGTGACTCTAGAAAACCCCAACTGATACACTGCTGCTGACAAATAGTGTGTGACTTGTGTGACTTTAGCCGTGTACTTGGCTGATTCTCTGTATCACTGCCATTTTTCTGCAAAATACATAGTCTTATAATTTTGGCAGATTAATGTGAGTTTAGGTAACTAAACACTTTTCGCTTGGGTAATGAAATTAGTCATAATAATCTATTATGTTGATGAAAGTTAAGTTAAATTCTTTTTTTATAATTTTATTTTATGTACATTGCTGTTTTGCCTGCACGTATATCCCTGAACTGGAGTTGTAACAGTTGTGAGCTGCTACTGGGTGCTAGAAATTGAACCTTCCGGGTTCTCTGGAAGAGCAATCAATGCTCTTAACTCCTGAACCGTCTCTCCAGCCTTGAAAGTTAAGTTCTTACATGACTATAAAGATGAAGCAGGTAAAAAGAAGGATCAAATCCTATGTGAGAAACGCCTGCGTTGCTGCTCTCAGAGACTGCTTTCTCCCAAGGAGATGAAGATGCCCACTTGTCTTTTTAAGCATATGTTTTTCAGATAGTATTTCTTGATTTCTTAACATTCTACACACTCAAAATCTTAATAAAGCCTCTCTGTGCCTTTGTTTCCCTACAAGCCACCTTTATTCTAGATCATATACAGAAAGAGAGTGAGTGTTTATCACTCATTGCAAAATCAAAATAGTTCTCATCACATATATAAGTATCAGTAAGAATGGGATAGTAATACAGCATAGAGTGCCACAGCTGTGCTATAGGTCTGTTTTCTTTTGAATTAGATTATTTCCAGATGTGTTAAACTGCCAAGTGTCTGTGGTGATGATGGTGTGCATGGTGTAAGAGTGATGGTAGTACCTGTCACACAGTGTTACTGAGGAGTTCAGTAGCCAGGACAAGGACTGGGAGTGAGGCTTCAGTAGATATTATATTTCATAATGTCAATTAAAAATTCACAAGTCTGTGATAAAGCTAGCTTGCTAGTGTGTTGTGAAAAGCATTTTTAGTTTCTAAGATTGCCTGGTGAGTTGAAACTGTTCCACTGACTTCTGCCTAAATGCTTGTGGCATTTAACATGGAGTTGGTTAGCACTGTGAAATACTCTTTTCTGTAATTAATTGTTTACACGCAGACAGTTCTCTCCAGCCTGCCAGTTTCCAAATAACCACTCAAAGGCTTACATTAATTATAAATGGTTAGGTGATGGCTCAGACATTTCTGTTAATCTATGTATCACCACATGGCTTACTGGTTTTTTTCACATCTTGATTTTTGGGCAGATCACATTGTCTGCCCCCCATCCACCCTTCTTCTTCTCTGCTTTTAGTTTGAATATACCACCTAACCTCATTCTGGCTATGCTGTTGGCCAAACAGCTTTAATCAATCAGCAAGCAACACATATTCACAGTGTACTGAAAGACCATCATCCCACAGCATAGGAATTTGGAAAAGAACTTAAGAAAATGTTGATAAACTTGGGGCCAAATGAAAATGTTCAGAAGAGATGAGAAGGCATATTCTTGATGATTGTTGTGGGACAGAGGAAATAGAGTATGTGAGGAAGGAGACGTGATGCATCTGCAGATCTAGTTCCTGCTTTGAGCTATAGAGAATGTGTTGATGTTCACACTGAATATGAATTGTAAACAGAGGCAACAGTAGCTGCAGGTAGGTTACCTGTACTTAGGGCATTTGAAAGAGTACATTTTGTAAACTGTACTAACTGGCTTGCTTCTAACAGTAAGTGCTGTAGTTAGGACAGCAAGCTATGGGAGCTCAGCCTCTCCTTGTGAAATGCAACAGAGGACTAAATATTTGTGTCAGTAACCACCAGTTTAAAAATGATACAAACTTTTTTTGGATAGTTTTCCCTAGAAAAGAACCTACATTAGACAGATGTGCCTTGCCCTCCTGTGAGGTGATCCTTGCTGATGTAGTCATTAAAATAATTTTGCTTTATGAATAGAAACTCCTTTTAGGAGATGTTCTATTTTCGAAATGTTTAATTACCTGGGTTCCTAGTTGTCAGAAGAAGATGGAGTGAAGAGTGGAGTGTGAAGAAGGTGCTGCTGAGTTGGGGTGGAGCTGGTTGGAGTTATTTATTGCTGTATGTGTTGTTTCTGCCTGTCTTCATTATACTTAGAATTTTAGACAATTTATTGCATATAGTTTACCACTGTGTTAGCATCTATCTTAAAATTTAATGAGTGACAGTTTTGAATAGCTGAAGTGCATCTGTAGTGTTTATCAGGTAAAGTCAGTTTTGGGAATTGTTGTCTCATTTTGTTATCTCCTGCAGGAAAGACTGGTCTGAGTATGGTGGTGCATCTCTAACTCCAGCACTTCACTTGCAGCCAGAAACAGGCAGGCATCTGCGAGTTTGAGACCAGCCTTGTTTACCTACTAAATTTCAGGCTGTTGAGGGCTACATTGCAAGGCCCCGTTCTAAGGTCTTAGATTAAAATGTTAAGAAGAATTTATTAATCTACTAATTATTTATCAATAATATTTTTGCTCCTTCTAAGTGGCTTTGTGATTCTTTACTCCAGATGGGAACAACAGAGTGTAAACTGTTGTCTCATGAATTGTTTCTAACACATTTAAATTTATTGTCAACATTTAAAATATTTGGAAAGTCTACAGATCCATTGAAGCTGTAGGGCATGTGGTTTTCCTAGGAGCTTCTGCTTAAGTGACACAGTCAGTTACTCCTGTTGGGATTTCCAGGTCCTAAAACTGACTTATTTTCTGTATATTTACCTATCTACTACTCAGTATCATTTGAGTGTTCATGAAATAAAGATGGAAGTGTGATGTTAAAATTAAAAATGAGTTCATTTAAAATCTAGGCCTAAATAGTATATAATATTTTCTAAAGTTTTATTTTGAAAATAGCCAGAGACTTGCTAAATGGGTCATTTTCAATAGATATTATCAAAGTAGAAAATTGTTGCCGAAGAATTTTCCACCCTCAGAATAGCCAGTCATCTTTTCATTTTGGACTGCTATTTTTCCTTTGTTGGAATGACTGTGTAGATACCATATTATAGTGAAGACTGTGTAGGTACCATATCACAGTGGAGGCTGTGAAGGCTGAGTTCTTCTATCCCAACCACCAGCTCAAAAATAAATGCAGAAGCTTAATGTAAATAGCTCAGACTTATTACTCCTACATTTTAAATTAACTCATATTTCTTATTTATACTTGGCCATGTGTTGGTATCGTTATTAGAGTGGCACATTCATCTCCTGTTCCCTATGCATCTGCTGGCCTCCTCAGAGACATCATATCATTCTCAGTTTGGCTTTTCCAGCTAACTTTATCCTGTTCACCACTGGCCAGTGAGCTTGTTTATTAAACCAGTCATAGCAACATTTATTCACAGAGTATGCAGAAGGAGTATTCCACAGCATTTCCTCCTTTTTGTCTACTTACTAGGGAAGGTTTTAACTTTAACATAGTAAAGTTATATACAGCAAAAATAGTCATCAAGTAAGAATTATAGTTATAATATTCAGTCCATTTATATTTGGCAAAATTCGTGAAAATACTATGTTTTCTGTTTTATCTTTATGAGTCTAAAGTTTAATGTTTAATTTACCATTTATCATAACTAAGAAAAAGGGTAACTATCTAATCTTCAACTCTATCAAAGACCCCAAAAGGGTGAAATTTTACCTAAAGATAAAGACATCAGGCTGCCTGGACAGTCAGTCAAGTTCCTCTGTAAAATTGGGGCATCCAACTCTGGCCTACAGGCCTAGGCTATCTGGCAGATGCTCCTGTGAAGCAGGGACTGCTTTTAAAGACAGTCCTGCCTGTCTTGACAAAGCCTTGATGCTGTTCTGGATGCAGAATTTTGAAGAGACTATAACAGAGGCTTTCTGAAATGCTGGACTCCTGGGCTGTCTGTTTTTATTGGTGTCTGGTCCCCCTGAAAATACATAAACTTTTAAAGGTAACGTACATATATGCATTGTACATAAGTCAGCCAAAGATGATTTTTTTTAATAGTTGAGCAGATAAAATATCATGTATCATGTAGTTCTTTGAGGTTTATTTCTTTATGTTTGTAGCTAGGATTTTGAGGGGGTCTTCCTTGATAAAACCTGCTTTTCTTTAATGCAGAATGAACTCACAGCCTCCTGTAGACTCTAAACTGCTAAACTTACAGCTTCTCATTTCCTGTGGAACTTGAAGCATAACCTCTTCCCCAAAGTAACACATGTTTTTAAAGTTGAGATATTTTAAAAATATAGATTGGTTAAATCTAGCAGTTTTCATAATCCAGTGTCCCTTAGCAACTAAAAAATTGAAAGACAACATGTAATATACAGGATTCAGATTCTCTGTATTTCTCATCTTTACATGGTTTATTTTACTTTTTAATACTGTTTCTTTTTTAAGGACTTTCTCTACCCTTTTTCTCTCCCAAGCCTATGTATATTTTTAAACACGTGTTTAGAGATTTTGTTTGTTTGGTTTTGTTTTGGGGTTTTGTTTTGTTTGTCTGAATCTGTATTTACTATGTCTATCTTTTGCTGATGATATAAGTCTTTAAACTGCTAAGTTGCGAGGCTAGGACCTAAGCAGTGGCTTTGGCCACTGGCTCCACCCCATTCCTTGGTTTCCTGAGAGCCCAGTCTCATGTTCTAGGTCCATGCCACCGAGTAGCATGTTGTCTATTGCTCATAAACACCATTTAAGGTTTGGCAGCTGGGTCTCTCAAAAGAGCTGCTCATTTTTGCTGCTGGCCCCAAACCAGGAAGCCGTCTCTTAAAGGAGCTGCTCCTCTGCTCACCACTAGCAAAGAGAGCCCACCTGCAGAAAAGCCCAAGAAACTGGGTTTGATTCTGTTTTTGTGTGTTTAGAATCTTTTTTAAAAAAGCTTTCTCAGGCTTTATGTCAATGTATGTGGCCCTGTGACCCTGCTCTTTAGGTACCATATGTAGGCAGCATTTTTCTGTCTCAATCAGTGGCTCTAAAATAAATGCACAGGGACTTAATACAAATGCTCTGCCAATAGTTCGGACTTATTACTAACTCCTACATTTTAAATTAACCTTTATTTATACTCTGCCAAGTGGTGATATCTTTATTAGAATGTGCATTCATTTCCTGCTCCCTCTGGACTCCTCAGACTCGGCCCTCCCGGATCTCATCATTCTGTTGGCTTTTCTACCTAACTTTATCTTGTTCAGCTATTAACCAGTCAACTTGTTTATTAAGCCAGTCATAGCGGCATCTACACACAATGTACAGAAGAATTATTCTACAGCAAGTATTTGGAACTGTATACTTAGCTTTTGTTTTTGTTTATGTTTTGTTATCTACTGGCACATTATACATTCAGTATGTTTATACAAGTCTGAGTGGAGCTAGAGGTGAAGTAGTGGGTTGGAGTCAGCTAGAAGCTGAATACTATGTAACAGGAGGTTTCTGGCTTTGACTAGCTTCGTGATTCAGACCCACCTGCCGTCGCCCCCCCCCCCCCCCATGACTCATTCACTTATATTAACTTTATGCTGTTTGGCCTATGGCTCAGGCACATTGCTAGCTAGCTCTTACATCTTAATTCAACCCATTTCCACTAATCTGTCCTGACACATGGTCTGTGGCTCACCTGTGTTGCCTTATATGCTGAATCTTGGGTGGCTGGCTCATGTCTCCCCTAACTCTGCCCTCCTTCCCCTACCTATGTTCTGATTTCTCTGCCTACTTCTTCTACAGTGCCTGCCATGGCCAAAACAGACCTTGTTCACAGCATATAGACATCCCATGTCAATACTGTGCTTCCCATCATGCAGTCAGGTTTTATCCATATTTGCTCTTCTTACCTGAGGTGCCTTGGGCTTTATTCTGTGACCTCGGGTCACTTGGGCACAGCACATTAGTGTGACAAGCAAGAAGAATCTTCAGCCTAAGAGGTCACAGGATGTTCTAAAGGACAAAATATTTAAAGAACAGAAAAGCCTGTCAGGTTTCTTAAGTGAACAGGATGTGATCTCTACCTTTCAGAGTAAGCAGCGTTATGGTCCTAATTTAAAAAAAAAAAGTGTGAAGACAGGAACACCATAGTGGCCGTCTTTGGGGCCTGAACTTTGCTAGAGAGGATCCTTCTCTCCTGCTGGGCACTAGAGTTTTCGATGTTTGGGCCTTCTTACTTTATGAATGTAAACCTGGTGCTGGGAATTGAGTTCTAGGTCCTCATGTTTGCATAGCAAGCGCTTACCCGACTGAGCTGTATCTCCAAAGCCCCTTGACTTCTTCCTCCTAACTTTCAAGATCTCTCTACACTAGCACACAAGGGGTTAGAGAAATTGACTTCATTTATCTTTTTGGTAGCTAATTAGTGTTTTATTTGTTGAAGAAATGAAAACTCAGATGTCTGCTATAAAATTAATGTTGAGATTTATGAGACTATCAGTTCATCCAGGAATGAAATCCTAAATTAATTATTTTCTATAGATTGATTATATATCTAAGCTATTTTATTAGAGTAAATATTCTTATGCTTAAGTTCTTTTATTTATATTTTAAAGGTGCACACACACACAGACACACCACACACATATGCACATGCATACTTTCTGCAGGCACAAAGTAGTGTGACTTCCTCCCCTGCAAACAGTCTTGAGGACTTTTTCAGGAAACAGGAGTGTAATAATTGAACTGAAAGATTTTGTGAGTTATTTATGCTTAAGCTTGCTTATAAAATAATTTAAATGACAAGAGTTTAGATTTTACATTTGTTTTGAAAACTGGAAGATGAAGTTGTTTCCGCCTCTCCCTGTCATCACATGAGGTTAGGATTCTTGCATGATTGAAATACCTGTAATTACAATGCCATTTTTGACATAGTTGACTTAAAGGTACAGCTATATTAATCATCAGCTGAATTCTTGGTGAGCAGCTGTGTAAGGCCAGTTTAACAGCTGGGGTAACCCAGCACAGAACATAAGAATTAAACTTAATCATGAGGTAAATTATGTTTCTATCATAGAGGACTTCATGCTGGGCATTGCTGAGATACTTAGAAAACTTAATTTGAAAGTTAGACTTCAGTTTTTAATCTCAAATATTTTTTTAAATGCCTGATACAAGAATGTGAAATTTGTTGTGAAGATAACAGTTCTTAGATTCAAATATAGAATTAAAACCCAAAGTTTACATTAAAAGAGAAAAAACTGTATCATTTATTTGGATGCCTTGTATGTCACCTCCTAGGTCACTATGGTAGATAGTGTGTGTGTGTGTGTGTGTGTGTGTGTGTGTGTGTGTGTGTGTGTGTGTGTGTGTGTGTGTGTGTGTATTGTTGTAGGAGGTTTCTGGCCTGGACTTTCGGGCCTAGCCTCAAGGTTTAGACCCACAGACCCACAGAGACACAGATGCTTATAATAGTTTTAGGCTGATTGGCCTAAGGCCCAGGCATATAACTTGCTAGCTCTCTACCCTTAATCTAACCTATGACTCTTACCCTGTTGAGCCATGCGGCTCGGTGCCTTTTCTCAGAGCAGCATAGTTGTCCTCTGCATCTTCTGGCTTCTCTCTGGCATTCTGCTGTTCTGCCTGTTCCCAGAGTCTTCTAGTCTGTTAGCCCCACCTACACTTCCTGTCTGCCTTTGGCCAATCAGCGCTTTTTATTAAACTCATAGGCAGGGACAATTATTTACAGCGGAAAAAACATAATCCCCCTACAATATATAAAATATATTATAGCGTTAAATTCTTGAATTTCATCTTCTGGCCTATTTAAAATTTTTTTCATTGCATCTGTAACTTCTTTCCAGTTAAAATATTGTCTTTGTGTACAGCTCAACCATGCTGTCTACCACACAGTCATAGCTGTCTGCGCCTGAAACATATACACAAGTTAATTCAAGTAATGAGCTTTATTCAGATGTATTTTGTCTTGAAGCATAAAAAATTTCATATTTGGAGGGGCAGGTGTACATGGTCAGGATAATCTATAGGAGTTGGCTCCCTACTACCATCTAGGTCCTAGGGATCAAACCTAGGTCTCAGGCTTGACAGCAAGCACCTTTCTGCAGTAAGCTATGTTTCTGGCCCATGGATATGTTTTGTAAAGCTTACTTTACGAGTCACTGACTCCCAACATTAATAGTCCAGGGTCACGTGGCACCTGCACAAGACTAATAAGGCTACAGTATGTACTTCAAACTGCAAAGCTTTCACTTTCAGTCTCCTGCCCCAGTTTCCTCATTGGGAATCTGAAGTGTGGGGTAAGCAGCCAGTCAGCATTAGGTCCCCAGTGCATGGCGACAATGAACCTAGAGTTTAAAATTCACCCAACATTCTATGTGTGCTGTACAGCTACGCGTTCTCTTTGGATAACTTAGCCTAGACAGTGTTTCTCAACTTTCCTAATGCTGTGACCCTTTAATACAGTTCCTCATGTTATGGTGACCCCCAACCATAAAATTATTTCTGTTGCTACTTTATAACTGTAGTTGCTGCTGTTATGAATTGTAATGTAATTTTCTGTGTTTTCAGATAGTTTTGGGCAACCCTTCTGAAAGAGTCATTCTACTGTCCCCAGAGGGGTTGCAACCTACGTGCTGAGAACAGCTGGCCTAGAGGATATTAGTAGGAAGAATAGTTTAGCTGTAAAGAAGCTAATAGATTTTAAATTTAAAGGATCAGAATATCTGGTGTTTTATGGTGTGATTTCTGTCACCATTAAACCAATCATTTTGGTGAACTTTCTGGCATTTTACTTTTAATTTATAACTTTCAGCCAATCATTTGGACATAACTGGGAGTTTCCAGTGCAATTTAGAGCAACAGCCTTGAGTATATAAATCACAATAGCTGCAATACCTTATACAACCCAGTATTCTGGGATTTTTGTTTGTTAAAAAAATACTGTGTGTATGTGTGTGTGTGTGCTATGAAAATTGATTCAGCATGGAAAGTAGCATTGTATGACAAATTCCAGAGCTTTGTTGAAAATGCGTTGTTCTCTATTGAAAGGAGTTATTCTTATTTCACTTTAGTGATGCTATTAATTTTAAGTATCTAGAATCTTTCTTTTCATCAAGAATTAAGACATTTTTGGCTTAAATTTACGGAAGTATTAAAGATACTGAGATCCAATGGCATGTGTCAATATTTTCTCTGTAGTAACGAATGTGAAAACCTATGGTACTAAATCAGTTTCTTAGAGCTGATGCAATGGCATGTGCATATTTGCCTAGTTACTTAGGAGCTGAGGCAGGGGGATTCTTTGAGAATCCAGGAATTTGAGGCTAGCTTGGTCAATTTAAGGAAACTCTTTAAAACACTTGCTGTATTACAAATGAGGTGTCATATACACTGTCTACAATGTCCTTCATTAACTGTAGTTGTCTTGTAGAGTTAAGCACATGCTCTAGCTTAGCATGTTAGTAGTTGATGACATACACACTCGTCTCTTGGTGTCTTTGTTGATCAGTGTTTTCCTGTAAAGTTGAAGGGTTTGGTATTCTGCACATTTCCATTCTAAATTGAGAACATGACTTCAGAAATAAAAGTTCCTCAAAGCACAGGCACTTTGAAATTAATACCCACATTGATCATCACTAAAGTAAAGCATATTATTTTCTAAAGGCTTCGCTAGCCATACTTCATTCAGTGTTAGATTTAGGGTTGCAGTGCTCTGCACTGTCCAGTTGAGGGCAGCTGTTTACCGGAGTTGAACCAAGCTACACTTGGTGCTTCTGAAATTATAGTTTCTGGTACACAGCAGTGTTCATTTTCTCTCCCGCATTTTTCTGTTATCATAAATAGTCATGGGAACATGGAAAGTATAGTTTTCCTTTATAATAATTGTTTAGTTCTTTAGGAACAGAGTGCATAGATGGGCTGTATCTGGGAATCCAGATCTTAAAAGTACACACATGTAAACAATGTGGCTTTACCTATCTTTGAAGCCTTTACTTCTAAATGTGAGTATAGATAATGTGTGGTGTCCTGCTATTTAGTTAACCAGTGGTTTAAATAAAAGTTAAATTCCAGCTGACCTGTTTGGTATGGTTTTTTTACTTTTTTAAAACTTTTTTTGCAGAATGAATGCTAAACTCACAGAATATACTACTGTGTTTATTTTTAGCATTGAAGTATCATTTAGTTTAAATGATTTCTTCTGTGTGGTTTATAGAGAAATTAGAAGGACTAATTGTTTTCAGAGATTATCACTGAAACATTGTTTTAAGAATAAATATCTCAGTTTGCATAAAATTATATTGTAATATTAGCAAAATAGATAGTGCTTATATCAGGAATACATTAGCAAAAGGGATGTTTAAAAGAGACAGACAAATTATGAGTGAGGGTTATATAAACGGAAATGCCAGTCTTACTCTAGAAAGTGAAGTGAGAATTGGAGGAGATCCTGAGGCTGGGAGATTTGTAGAACCTTGAGCCTCTGCTGGACCATAGACATGGGGTCTTCGCTATCTTTGTTAACTTTTCCCCGAATTATGACAGTTTGTAGATTACCAATGTCCTTGTGCTGTCTTTTCTCTGTCCTATCCCTGAATCTTTGTGGGGATTGATGCCATGTACATGCTACCATGTATTTCTTAGAGCATGTCCTTGTTGAGAAATGACATGTGACTATGATCATTGCCCATCATACTTTATTTTATAAGTAATAAACACAATGTGTGTGTGTGTGTGTGTGCACACGCGCGTGCACGCGTGCGCTAGTATGTATATATGTGGGTGTTTATGCTGCATATTCACACAAGAAGGACAGTAGAAGACATTAGGTGTTCTATGTAATTACTTCTTGCCATGTTCCCTGAGACATCCTCCTACTGAGCCTGGAGCCAGGCTGATGCCTAACAGTCCCCAGAGATCCCACTGTCTCTTGTCCCTAGCGTAGCACAGGGGAACCACAGACCCATGGAACCATGCCCAGCTTTTTATGTGGGTGAGTGCAAAGCTTCATAGACAGGTCTCCATGTTTGCACAACAAGAACTCTTATGTTCACAGACCCAAGTCTCCAGTCCTGGAGTGAAAGACTTTTGGTATATGCTTCTATTCTTGTTTGCTTTCTAAATTTAATATTGTTGAATATCTATAACATAAGATATAATTTCTGTTCATAGATAGTCAGGGGCACTAAGTACATTCAAAACACTGCATAACCATTTTACATTACTTTCTCTCTCTGGATCTCATTTTTTTTTCTGGCCTAAACTCTATAGCAGTGTTAAGCTCAATTATTTTCAAACTTTTGAGACCAGCCTTCTGCTTTCTATCTGTGAACTGAACTTTCTCTACATACTGCCTAAGAGTAAGGTATAAATGGAGTCATCTACATCTGTCTCTTTGTAATGTGCTTTTTTTCACTTAGTGTGATAGCCTCCATTTTCAACAGTGTAATGAGGCTGGAATTTTCTTTTTGAAGGCTAAACAGCATTCAGCTTTCTGTGTGTAGAACTGTGTTTACTTGACTTATTTCTACTATGGGATTGTTGTGAGTAGTGCTGCTGCAATCGTGGTACCTGTAGTCAGGCTCCTGCTTGTCAGTCTCGGGAGCTACCACACCACTTTTCATAGCAGCCACAGTGATTTCCACCATTTCCCAGTTTCCCTACATACTGCCAGTGAGTTTGCATTTTAAACCACATTTCAGATTTTGATATTAGAAAGATCTGATTTAAGAGTGTAACATCAGGATAGGACTAGGAGTATTTCTTGTTTATAAACTGTCTTTTCATCAGTCTGTTCCTTACAGTGTAAAATTGATTTTTCCAGAGGGGAGGGGGGAAAGAAGCCGGGCCAGGTAATCACCCCTGTAATTATACTAGGCAAGGTAAATCACATATGTAATTCTAGCACTTGAGAGTTAAAGTCAGGAGGATCAGGAGTTCAAGGTCATTCTTGGCTGCATAGCAGGTGTGAGGTTAATCTGAATGGTTAGTTCAAAAAAATATTTGAGATTATGCTTCAAAAATTAGTTTGGGAATACTCTCAGGTAGAGTCTTTGCCTCCAAAGTTTACCTTGGGCATGAGGGCGCTATTATTTAACATTCTTTAGAAGTAGATTGTATAGCCTAGTCCTTTTCTGTGTTTTACGAGGATTTGTTTAACTGATGTGCTGGAGAAATTAAGCACTAGGAATTTTCATTCACCATCCAAAGTTTCAGTCACTTAATTTGTATCAGTGTACTCAGTGCCGTGTATACAGTGCCATAGGTTTCTTAGGGCATGTCCCTGTTGAGAAGTGGCACGTGACGTGACTGTAATCACTCTCTATCATAGGTTATTTTATAAATAATAAACAATTTATGTGCCTCCAGTCAGTCTGTGGCCATTATAATAGAATTGGGGACTTTTTGAGAATTACAGAGAAAGTGAGATTGATAATCTCTAGTAGAATGATTCAAGGTTATTAATAGCTAGAAAGAGGAAGGGCGTGCTTACTGTCTCCGTGAGCATGAGATAAAGAATAGTTTGTATGGAAACAGGAAAAAGCACACTGACAGACACTCGAAAAGAGCACCCGCTAACACAGAGGAGGTTGAACAAGCATGTCATTTTTAACGTGTGTAAGCACTCTTTAAATTTGAAGCAACTCAAAGCATTCTCCAGATATTCATGGTGATATTTGAGAAAGGAAGACTTAGTAAGAGAAAATAGAGTTGTGTGTGTTTTGAATTTTGTAAAGAAAATCTTTCGCTTTGCAGGGAGCACCTTGGTTATCTAGTTGAAGTATTCCCAGGACCCGGCAGCCCAGCCCTGCTCTGCCCCTGTCGGCACTACTCACTTGCTGTGGGAGCTCACCAGCTGTTTGACTGGCAGGAGCAGGAGTGCTCACTTCAGGAGTTTATAATTCCTGGCTATTCTAGGACAGTTTGCACTTCACCAAGCCTCAGACAGCTCAGGACACTCAAAGCAGCAGCAGGCCTTGGGTTCTCAGCCTTTCAAAACTACAAGTAATTTTTTTGATTTGGTGATTAGTATTTTAGTAATGTGCCTGTATTACATGTAGAAAGTTCATCAGCCAAGAGGAGTTTTAAAATGTCAAAGCCAGGAAAAGCTCCTGTGAGCCATGGCTTGGTTCCTGCTGATCTTAAAACCACAAAAGAGCCTCTGCCTCATCAGACTGTGATGAAGATATTTAGCATTAGCATCATTGCCCAGGGCCTGCCCTTTTGTCGAAGACGGGTAAGTCAAGTCTGTCACATTGAAAAAGGAAGAATGTGTATTTAAACGCTTGTTTCTCTTCTAGTGAAGCAGTACTTCCCACTCACTCACATGGGCATCTGTGAGGAAAACTAGCAGTGTATCGTGTAGTTGGGAAAACTCACACAGCAATAGCTTTGCAGATGATCTGGAGCCTGGCAGGGTTACCCACTGTGCCTTTCTGTCTCATTTATTCTTTCATGAGATCAGAATCCTGTAAACTTATTTCAAGTTGGCAAATATGAAAAAGATATGTCTTGAAATATGCAGATAAATATTCCAATCTCAATTTTAAACTTTTATTTTGATGGGAAGCCAAAAGCTGCTGTTGGTACAGCTTTTGTGTTCCCCACATGTGGGGAATACAGCATCTAGTTCAAAGAGCACTCCTGGTCTTTAGACTTCTGTGGGCCTTAAAGCTGGGTTATTTTTAAAAGCTGTTTCATGAATTAAAACTTAATAAATTAAGAGAGATGTCACTTTTTTGCTGAAACAGAAGTAGCATGCTGCTGTGTGATAAGGTTTAAATATAGACCTCTCGAACGAACTTTATTTTGCGAACTAGTGTTAATGTATAATGTTTTCCATGTGACCTGCTGAAGCTGTTGGTTTTAGCAATACATGTTTCTTCTGACTTAGTTGCTGTTGCCATTTTTAATTGGTTACTAGAGTGAGTATTTATAGATCTTAAATATGTTTATGATCCTGAACACATTAGGCCCTAACTCATGTGCATATAATACAGTCTCTTTGAAAACTTGTGAGAAATAGGAGAAATGAGGACTTGTTTAATCAATGTTGTTAGTGTCTTACATTTCTTATATAGTTACCTTTTTTTAACCGAAGGAGACAAGTAGAGTAATTTATAATACTTAAAAAAAAAAAGTTCTGTCCCTGTAAAGAGACTCTTCTTTGTACAGAGATTTAAATAGGCTTTGTAATAATTTTTTTTCCTAATTGCTTAGTTCCTTTTGAATGATTTCAACATTATCCAAAGTAAGTGGCAGCTGTGTTGGAAAAGTTAAAATGGAGTGTTTTAAAAGTTGGAAACAGAATCCAAGTACCTCTCTGGTCCTGTTTCCCTTCTTTCCTGATTTTTCCATCTTCATGATTTCCTTGTCTTTGACCTGTCAGTTTGAAAGCTTCTGTGGGTGAGGACACAGCTCACATCTGAGTGGTCTGCTAGAGGCCTTTAACAGCTGTAACGCCTTTCGTTAGCTAGCTGATTAATCTAGTCCTGTAAAAGAAAACACCAACACAAGTTCAAAAGACAAACTTGAACAAACTTACACAAACGTGAAACATTTTTTACCTCAGATATTGAAAATATTAACAGTAAGTTAATTTTACCTTGTTCTTACTTTGTAACAAACTTAGGGGGTTTGTGGGTGTGTTCCCATGGGAGCTGTGTGGAGGAAGCTCATCCTGTGGGAAGAAGGACCTTGAGGCTTTCCTGGTTTTCTAATGTCACTATGACCTTTCTAGGTTACTGTGCTGAGTTAGAGCCATCCAGCTGCAGTGCTGTGATAAAACTAAGTATGCAAATAAGAGTTGTACTAGAAAATTAGAAGTAAAAATGTCTAAAGGTTTGAAAAGGTTTACTTTTTAAAAAATCAATACCTTCATTTTTTGTGTGCCTGCTCGTAGTTGTGTGACTTACTGGCTCCGACCCCTAGAAACACCAGCTCCGAGGCCTTCTCTTTCCACATTTGCTTCCTTTCAATGGGCTTACATGATCTTTGTTAGTTTACTAACTTTTCCCCTGGTAAGCTTTGGCAGGTGTTTTAAGTGTCTTTTGTTTATGAGAAAATTCTTCTGAAGTGCCATATAGTTGGTTGTATTTTATGTCATGTTTTGGAGAACCTGATATCCCATTATAGATGCTGAGTCAGTTCATGTTTGCAGGGCTAATGTTGTGAACAAAATTGAAACCGTGACAGTATGAAAATTGTGAAACGCTCTTTAGAGCCATAATCATAGCTACAGTTTCAACCTTTCTTCCCCCTCTTCATCCACCCTCCTCTTTAGAAATGTTTTTATTTTATTATCAACTATCATATCAATGTGGGTAGTTGGTCAGTTTTTCTAGCCTCTCACCTGAAGTATGTGAGCATTAAATTTTTTTGTAGCAGTAAGTAAATATCAAACTAGCTACTATTTAGTAACTATTGAGTTAAATTACTTTAACATCAGTGACCTCGCTAGATTATTTGTTGGAAGACGGCTCAGGTGTTAGTAGTGCATACTGCTCTTATAGAGGGCTCAAGTTTGGTTCCTAGGCGGCTCACAACTCACCTCCTGCTCCAGGAGATCCTGATGCCCTCTTCTGGACTTCTCAGGCACCTGCACTCAAATGCACAGACACCCACACACACACACACACACACACACACACACACACACACACACACACACACACACACACACACACACACACACACACACACACACACACACACACACACACACACACACACACACACACACACACACACACACACACACACACAACACACATACACACATCATTTAAAATAATTTTTTTTTTTTTAAAGATAAGCTCTACAGGCAGTTCTTAGTATCAAGGGCGTTTAGGAATAAGCCTTGATTATCCTTTAGGAAGACAGAAATATTGTACAAGTTTCTTTATTTTTCCTTTTAAATTGAATACTTTTAATTATGATAGTAATATATTTCTGAAATCCCAGTTTCACCGTTTTTCTACATTTTGAGGCTATCTAAAACAAGGATACAGAATTGTTTTGTTTTTCTTTTTACTAAGAAAACAATTGGTGAATCTTATAGTTAGTATATTTGAAGAAAATCACTCTTACTCACTTCAGCTTGGGAAACTTCGGCATCTCGACTATTCCTGGAGAGTTATTCTTCAGTGTTATTTTGTCAGAAAAGCTTGAATGGCACACAGTTGTTGGTATAGATTTCCTTCCTTCCCTCCCTCTCCCCTCCTTCTTCCCTCCCCCTCCTTCTTCCCTCCCTCCCTCCTTCATTTCTTCCCATACCTCGTCCCCCTCTCTCTTTCTTTCTTCCTCCTCACACCCCCCCCCTTCTGAAACAGGGTTTCTTTGTGTAGCCCTGACTGTCTGGAAATTCACTCTGTAGACCTGTCTGGCCTTGAACTCATCAAGATCCTTCTGTCTCTGAGTCCTGAGTGTTGGGTTAAAGGCGAGCACCTCCTAGATGGCATAGATAAAAATCTTAGACACCTGTAGTTTATGGCAAGATAATGACCCCAGAGTGGCTTGTATGTTTTCAGCAGCATGGAGAGCAGATGAGGTAGAGCTTGGTGACAGGCAAGTTTGAGTATGTAAAAGGGCTCCTGGTTCCTTTTTTGTTATTCATTTGTTTGTTTCTTGAGATAGTCTTACTGTGTAGTTCAGAATGATTCTCCTGCCTCAGCCTTCCTAGTACCAGAATTATAGGTGTATACCACCATGCATGATTTTAAAGAGCCTAATGTGTAGTCTAGTACTGCGCTTTCTGGATTTTTTTTTTTAAGCCTTTAATCCTTAAATGACTTAAATGCAAGTTAAATTCTTAAACAGGAAGTTTCTCCAGTTAGTAGACAAAGGAATGGAGCATATTACTATTAAAATTTATTTCTCTGAGTAAAAGCCTTTAAAGTTTCAAAGCATTGACCAAGTAATTTTTTGGAGCAAAGTACATTTATAATCTTAAAATGTTTTGTGTGATCACCTTTAAGGTTTTTAACTTAAATCACACATTATGAAGCAGTTTTACTCAATGAAAATCTTGAAATGTTCATGTCACTTGCTGGATTGTTCTTTGCCTGCTTGCTAGCCAAGGATCATGCCTAAGTGGCTGTGTTGAGCTGGCAGCCATTGAGACAGGTCTCCCTCACCCTGGTACATTGTCCTTCCTACCCACAGCCTCAGTCAGTGCTGTGGACAAGGACACAAGTGACATGTACCACCTCTTTAGCACTATCGCTTTGGGTTTAGATTTCGCTTAATAATTGTGCCATTAATAGAGTCAAAGCTGTATTCAAATGTTAAATGTTCTTTCAGACATAACTTGATAGGTTGTTTTGTGTGCATAGACTTGTTTGTTTAGACTGAATGCAATTTTAATCATGTTCTTCAGGCCCGCTTCAGACCAGCCAGTTAGAATTTTTCAGCAAAGGTCTATCAGATTTATTAAGCAGTTGTATTGTTTTTGTTTTAGGTAGAATATCTCTAGTTACCACTTTTAAAGTAAAATCTTCATGTGTATAGAGATTTTGCGTGTTCCTAAAGAGTATGCCCCAATCATGATGGCCTTTCTTGGTAAAGCAAATGTATAAATTGTTACCATTCTGAATTTAGAAATATACTATCTCCCCAACTTATATGAATCAAATAGCTTATTTAGTGACATTTTATTTTCCTCTAACATTTAATACCTCTTTTATCTCAAAAATAGAACATACTTATTATATTCAAAAGGTTTTTTTCTTAAGTTGTTAATTTTACTGCTCAGAAACAACCTAAACAATTTAAATACATAATCATTTTAAAACCAGATTGGCAGTTGTGACCTTCTTAAATTCTTAATGTGCTGCTAGTGTTCCTCCAAGACCATGAGTACTGGAAAGTGTCTGATCTGCCACATGAATGTGCATAGGTGTGCCAAGTACATGATACTTGTATAGTTGTTAATTTGAGTTAGTGATATGCTTTGGCTGTGTGTGTGTGTGTGTGTGTGTGTGTGTGTGTGTATACACACAATTTTTAATCATAACATTATGCACAGATTTGTAGATGTAGAATTATTTGGTAAAGAAGAATTAACTTGATTCCATTCTTAGTGGCTAGTGATAAATTACTTTCAAGAATATTGTACCAATTATTAAAATACAAAGATAGTTCCAGGCCTCTTTATTCTTACTGAAACATTTTATGGACATTTATTTAGGTAATATCTGTTATGGAGTTTCCATTAAGTACATATCATTTCTTTAGGAAGAAAATGGAAAATAAATCCAAATGTTTTTGCTCATGGTGATCATTTTCTTCAATGTTGAAAAGGACATGTGCTATTGACTTGTCCCCGTATTATTTCCAGCTCTAAGGTGTTTCTGCTCTTCTTTCTCATACCTTTCAAACTATGTTCTGTGTTTTTATACAAATAAATTGCCTACATGTGTGATTTTTTAAAATGCATTTCTGATTCAAGGTCTTCTTTTTATTGCTGATCTTCTTGTGGGTGCCTTGAGTTTTATGTCACATCATACTCTTATACTTGTGAATTTTTACAGTATTAATGGCAGCCTCTCCCACAGTGTACTGCTATTAATAATCTTACACAGCAGCAGCAGCTGCCAGAGATCCTTGTCTTTTTCTTATACACAGTTACTTAGGTCTAACATTTTTGTCATAGCTTTGCCAATTAGCCACTTTCTATGCTTACCTTGCTTTCTCCTTTTAAATTCCATTCTTGCCATGGCTAACTTTCATTCATGATCGTTTTTAGCAAGGCTTCTCATCTAAGATTTGATAGGCAAATCACTTTCCGCTCAACATCTGTTTTCAAGAACATTCATCTGATTATATAGACATGTGTGGATATCTCTTTAACATAAGAGATATCAAACCTCTCAGCCCTTGTGTTATCTATGGGTCTGTGTCTCCTGGATCCTTCCTCCAGGCACTGCTTCTGCCTTCTCCTCAATCTACTGCACTTGCTGTGTTACCTTTGCCCTTGCCATGACTTGGGCTTCTAAGTGGTGCTGTGAAACTCCTTTGTAGAAACACCAGTGGCTTCACTGAGGCCATTGACTCTTACACCACAGTACTTTTTTATGCTGCAGGAGATATGCAGGAGATTTGTATGACTGGTTTGTTGAAAATTCCTTCAAAGAGTTTTTGTGCTGTTAGAGCATAGCATGTTTTTGTTTACTGTATTTTAAAATGACTGTGCAGCTGTGATTTTGAATATTTCATTTTCTAAATTTAACCAAACTCAAATACAGTTTGACACTAAATTTTAAAAATAATTACTACTTATGAATTTTAAAAGTGAAGTCGAAACAAATAGTATAGGCATCTATGAGATACTTTTGAGACTCATTTAGGAGGCACCAAGACTTGAAAGTGTTTTAGAAAACGCTAAACGGGGGAGAAAAGGCCATAATACTTAGAAGAGGAAGATGAGTGTTGTGGGAACCGATGTAGAGAGACCTTTGGAGGGAGGAGTACAGGGCAGGCGTTGCAAGTGTCTCCTCTGCACACAGCTCCACTGGAATGTCAGAGGGGTCCTCTGTGTCCTCTGAGGCCACCAGTTGGTTACCATGTAACACCATACAATTTAAAATCCTGTCAGTCTTTTTCCTCCTCTGAACTTTGCATCCCTCATGCATGGACGTAGTAAACAAAGTAGAAACCATGGTTTCCTAGGGAGGCTGTACTCTCTGTAACATGCAAGACACTGGCTATAAATAGAAACTCCTATACAGCATTATGCAAAAAATGGAAAACAAAAACATGCAACCCTTTAAGCATCTTATATCTGAGGTAAAACTTCAAGCCATTGTAATACAAAAGAAAAAAATGCCTAAATGGGCCTCTCTACAAAGAGGGGCTCCCAATAATGAAGATAAGACTTCAGAGAAGCTTTGCTTTAAAGCATGGGGTTTGCTAAGCAGCTGGCCAGATAGGGACATAGACTGTTGCTTGTGTTTGCATCTTGATTTCCTCACAGTAACTCTGCTGCTGAGTGCCTGGAACCAAGTTGAGAGCCTTTCTCTAACGCTTGGATTAAATGGGACTAGATAGAAATGCAGTGTTTTATGGAGCTTAGCGTCTAGCTTAAGGAGGCCAACAATATTCTTACTGATGCTCATGTTTTGATGACAGTAAAAAAAAAGGTATGCAGATGAGATACCACACTAAGTATTTTTACCAAAAAACTCATGTAATACTTAGGATAACCTCATGAAGTAGGCGGAATTATTTGTATTTCCATGTGTGAGAGATCTAAGGCATAGGAAGGTTTGGTAACTTGTCTTGTAACTAGGAGCTAAGTACTTCTTCTCAATCCAGGTGGTCAAGCTCCATGGTCATAACCACCGCTGTACATGGATCTGCAGTGAGGACTTACTCATTAGTCAACCTTCCCGCAGGATGCAGGGGTTTCCATTATACTGCTGCTAATTACTCTCTTTTGCTTTGCCATTGGTTTGATGCTAATGGCCACCAAAAGATACTGAGTACATGGAACAGAGTTGAGAACTTGGGGTGAACCTGTATATAAAACAAGTCATCCTTATAGTCTTTACATAAAATATTCTCAATATGTAATTATGACATTGGTTTCTAGACATTTTTGCCATTGGCTTTTACTGGTAGTGGATTTTGCTTCCATTATTAAATCTAAGTATAAAGCAAATTAAATTAGCACATGATAATACAAATTGCAACCACACTGAGGAAACACTGAATCATCTCTTGTTACCCATAGCAAGCTATACAAATAGTTAGTAACCTTAAGATCAAAGGGCAGGGCTACTTATTTCTAACTTACGCTTTAAGAAACAAATTGAATAGTAAGACTTGTAGAGTGAGCAGCAGATGAAAAATATACTAAAAATAAACTTGGAAGTAAGTTCCTGGCAAAGTAAACACTGAAATAAATCTACACAGTCCCTTGCCTGCACACCAGAAATCTAACAAGCCCTGGAAACTAAGATTTAAAAAACTTAAATGCTCATGTGTTGGCCTGCTTTTATGCTTATCTAAATGATTATTTATTTTGCTGCAGATATACTAATGTAATGTGTTAGGAGTTTTTGAAACATATGATATATGTGCCACATTACTTTTCTCAACTCCAGAATGCACATATAAGAATTTAACTGTCTTCAGAGTTAGAGAGCTAACTCTATAGAATTTTAAGATTTATAACTATCATTTACTTATAAAAGTGAAATGCTCTTGGAAATGACAAGGTTATCTAAGCTTTATCCTAAGTACCTGTACAGATACACATGTATAGTTAAAGCATGCATTACACAGATAAATAACCTAAATTTTATTATTCTAGTTATAGGTAAGTCATTGTAATCTAATAATAGTTTGGAGTTTAAGTATCATTTTTTTTTTTTTTATCAGTGATTAAGATACAGCAAAGGAATACATTAAATCATGGGAAAGAACCCCAACCACATTGGAAAGTCTGTGTACATTAAAATAAGATGAAAGCTAATTTAACCTTCCTTGCATTACGGATTTCTTTTCTCTGTGTATTTTGCTAGTATTGTAAAGATGGTAAAATAGAGCAGCTTCCCATAAGGAGACTACTAATGCCTTTTCTGTCTTCCGAGAGATGTTATCTCCTGTTTTACTCTGTAGTCTTATGTCAAAGACCCAGAGAACAAGCTGGACATGATACACATGCCTGCCATGTCAGCACTTGGAAGACCAAGACTGGAAGATGTGTGAGCTCAGGTTAGCCCAGGGAGGCATAGCCAGACCCTGTCTCAAACAAGAACAAAACCCATACATAGGTACATGATTTCATTCATTGATTCATTCATTCATTGATTCATTTATTGATTGATTGATTGATTCATTCATTCATTAAATAGGTATTAAACAGACCAGACATTGTTGTAGTTACAGGGTGCATTTGTAGTTAGATTGTGCCAAAATGCAATGTGTCAGAAGGCTCTTTTATTTTTAATTTTAATTTATTTATTTTTATCATATGTGTATTGGTATTTTGCCTGCATGTCTGTCTGACTGAGGGTGTCATCACTTAGAGTTGGATTATAGACAGCTGTAAGGTGCCATACCCTGATCCTAAAAGAGCTCCTCATGTTCTTAACCACCGAGCCATCTCTCCAACTCTCAGACTCTTTTTATTATGCACTTAAAAATACTTACTGGAGGGAGGGACGAAGGGAAGAGGGAGGGAGGGAGAGAAGACTGGAAAGAAAGACACAGAAAGAGACAGAATGTATATGCATGCAAGTCTCCACAGTCCAGAGGTATTTGATCTCCTGGAATTAGAGTTACAGACTGTTGTGAGCCAACTAATGGTACTTGAACCAAAACTCAGGCCCTCTACAAGAACAGTACACACTCTTAACTGCTAAGCCATTTCCCGGCCCTCTTTTGTTATATTTTAAAATTAGTTGCAATAATTTATGTTTAAGTGTACACTTAGACATGCATGGATATACACACTTTACCTAAAGAGTATACATGATTTAATATCAATCATGTTTTCATAATAAGACTTGGTTGAGAGTCTTTAATGTCCTGTCAGCCACTTCCCAGTGACTTGCTTATGAATTGTTCCTACCTTCCCTCTCTCTCCCTGACTTTCTATGAAGACTTACATAAGTTAATTGTCTCTAACATACAAATCAGTTATATAATAATAAAAATAATCAAAGAGTTTTTGAAATGTATAAAATTTCTGCCAAAGTAATAGCGACCCCCTGCCTGAGATAAATCAATGTAAGCCTAAAGAAACCAAGGCAGAAAGGCTTACACACTGACCCTAAAGACACATGGACAGTTAGCATGCCTGTCGTGGGTTTTTGTGATCTCTTCATATGATGACTTTGAGATCTAAGAAGGAAAAAAAATAGTAATATTGAATAAAACTCTTAAATTTTTTCTTTACTCTTCTTGAATGTAGAAATTGAAATTCGTTATTCATGTGCTTCTTTACATTTTTGTGTGGGGGTGATTCATATGTTATAGTTCACATGTGAGCAATTTACAGCTTTTCAATCAATCACAGAAATCCTACCAGTTTAGATTTATAAAATGTCATTGTTACTACTGCTATGAACATGTAGAGGCAGTATTGCACTGTTTTTGTGAATCTTGTCTGAATTTGAGGATTTTTAAACTGCCACTGTTACAGACTTGTTCTTGGATGAACAATAACAGTACATCTCACTTTTTAATACACAGTTGATCCTGCTTAGTTAAGTTGAATTCAGGTTCTTATGTGTATTATGCAAAGCTCTTGTTTTACAAAACTCAAATCCTTAATTTGTATTTGAAGTCAAGGAATATGTTGTTAATTAAAAGAGTAAAATTCATTTGTGGTTAGACAATAAAATGTGAATAAATTATACACGAAAATAGGCAAACTACTAAAATCAGTGCAGTTTGCTCTTAATTGTTTTATAAGAGTCAAGAATGTGAGGAAATTTTTGTCAGCTTGTCAAGCAAACAAAACTTAGATTAATTATAATCTTACTTTAAGATTCTTTAATTGGAATGTACTATTTTTCAATATCTAAACAGAAAGATTACTACACACTGTTATACATTTTATAGGTTTTTTTTTTTTTTTCTGACTCTCACTAAGAAAAAAACTGAAGCAGTTGTATTTCTACCTATTAATGTGTTGTTTTCCATGCTTCCTGTGATCTGAGGACTGCTTTCCACATTTGGAAACAGCAGTGAGCAAAGCAAAGTCAGCCTTCACTGTTGCTTCATGTAAGAACAGCGGAACGCTCAAGTACTCTTCAGACTTGGGCATGAGTTCTCACTGTGTTGGTTACTAAGGAAGCGTTATTAAGTAAATACTTAGCAAATAAGCCTGTGCAAGTGGAGACAGTAAGTACCTACCTCACAGAGTTGCTGTAGTGGCCAAGCAGAAGAATCCACAAGAAGTGTGGCTGTAGAGCAAGAGTGCACTGTCCTCAAGGCCATGTGACTAAAGAGTGTGGCCAATTCTCAGTATCGATATATCTTCTACTTCTGATTTTTAGAGTTAAGTATTTTGAATATTTTTCAAATCATAAAAGAAAATGCACAGCATCAGGTTTGAGTAGTCAGTATTTTTTGTTTGCTGAGTGACTGGTAATTACTGTTATAGAAAGTTAATGTGATTGGTTCCCCCTTCATTATGTAGATTCATTCAGTGTGACTACCCTGTATAAAAATTAACCCCATTATGTCTATATCAATGAGAAAATGATACAAGACATCCTTGTGTTTTGTTTGGTGTTGGCTTGAAATGCTATTAAATAGAATTTTTACAAGTGCTCTATAAGATTGAAAACAGCTTATTGATGTATGTGCTGTCAGTTCCCTCCATGTCCCTCCCGTTATGATCTTAAGTTCTGAAACCTTTGCCCTTCCTAAGCCCCTCAACTTCAGCAGTTAAGAAATGGAACACACTTGTTGGCATCTTTGAAAACGACCTAATCAAAGTGGTGCTCACTACTGTGCAGGAGGAGACCTGAAAGCACATGAGGAACTGAGCTTCAGATACTAGCACATGGACTTAAACATTTAGACTTCTCTTTGGTACACTGTACTTTCTTCATTCTTTTGTATTTTAGCTCTGTAGGAACCATGCTTTAACATGCTTACATGCATGAAGCCACAACACACATAAGAGACACACACACACACCCCAAACCCACACATACATTATTCTGGTCTGCACCCCTGTTTAATAGCTTATCAGCTATGCTCTTGCTGCAATTGCTTCCCCGAGGAGAGTGTTGCTCTTGTGTTTTTGTATTAGCTTTGTTACCAGGCAGTATTTCTCAGCTGCTCACACTCATTACCATACAGCTGGTGTGTAGAGACAAGGAGGAAGCAGGCAGAAGTTGTACTGGCTACAAGAATAAGAAGCTCTTTTGCAGATGGGGTGCTGGCAGATGGGGCATGTGTTTCAGCAGGTTTTACTAATGACAGAGTGCGTTAAAAACCTTTCTGAGAAAGTCCAAGGTCATTGTCATGAATTTAGAGCTTTGGATGTTGTTGAGCTTTGTATAGGACAAACCGTTTTAGAGTCTTAATTAATACAAAAGGTAATGAGTGGCAATGCCCCAACTCCAAAAACATCTGATGAGCTTTTCTTCTGTATTCTCTAACAAGATCCAAGAAGCATTGATCTTATCAGTTAGTGTCTCCTAGAGGTTCATACTGTTGGAATTTTAAATATATTAAATTTTAAGCTATATACAAAATATAGCCTTTGGAAAATACAATAGCATTTAGTGATGCTATATGATGTTAAAATATTAGAAGATAAAAGGGCGGAAGAGTTGGAAATGTAAGTGTATGGTGCTGAGTATGCTGAAGATTAAGGTGAAGTATGTGATACACACTTGTAAAGTTAGAAATGGTAAGGGGAGAGGCGTGTCCTTTGTTTAAGTATCCTGTGCTCATTTTTCACACCCATAAAGCCACATTAGATGGAACTGAGTAACTGTCAGTACTTACTTTTTAAAGTTTTAGCTAGATGAACTAGCACACATCTGTAATATCAGGACTTGGGAGAGTGAAGCAGTTTGATGCCACTCTGCTGCATACTGAGTGCCAGACTAGCCAGGGAACAGGACCATGCTGGCCTGGAACTCACAGAAATCCCTCTGCCTCTGCCTCTGGTGCTGGCTGGGATTAGAGGCATGCACTACCACCACCTGGATTGGCCCCTTTATTAACTCTGGTATTGGGGGGGGGTTGTTTTCTGCTTTTTGTTTGTTTATTTTTGTTTTTAATATTCTATCTCAGTGGACGCTGATTAAAAAGAACAGCCAAAGTAAAAATACAACTAGGAATGTATATGCAAAATGTATAGTATCCACTTCAATTTTAGTGTAAATAGAAATCTTATTTTGTTAATGGAGATTAAAATATACAAATGCAAATTACATATAAAATATAGATAGCTAATTTGAAGTTATAGTATGTTTGCTTATTAACTTTCATGCTTTTTTTATTGGTAGAGGCACAAGATTCTGTTAGTGCCTGTAAATAAATAAAACTGAGATTTCCAGGAAATGTTGTACATTGTTAAAAATACATTCCTTTTATCATAAAAGTTTTTATTCATTGAGGAATTTTTAAAGGTACAAGAAGTCCCAAACCAATCCATTACATTTTTGTCATGTATCAAATTGTATTTCTGAGTCATGCAATATTTCCTTAGGGAGAAAATACATAAATGTATAAAATTATAAATAATACACAATAGAAGAAATTAAATAGCTAACATTTTAAAATTATTTCTGTAGGTCTGTTTATCTGATAGAGTATATCTTATATTTCCATAATCTCATAAGTATTATTTGATGATAGGCTACAGCAGCATCAAAGTGGGAATGGTCACTGCTTTCATGAAGATTATAGTCTCATAGGAAGACAAGCAAATGATGAATTCACACTGTGACAAGCTTCCAGCTTCACTGTGATTGACAGCTTTAGAATGGAGAGATGGTAGGAAGAAATGAAGAGTAAGCTCTGTGCTAATGACTTACACTGTTTCCTCTTCAGACCTTAAGAATTTCAGAGCCAGGTGATACATGAGACATCCTAGTTTGGGTGTCTCCAAGACTTCTCATGCTCCTTCTCTCCTGACCACCAGAAAACAGACAATCAGACAGCTGGAAACGAAGGCAATCCCTGTCTTGTCATTTGTTGGCTTCTATTTTGATGCCATCTTTGATACATCTTTTCCGTTGTTTCTGACAACTGTCACCAGTCTATACTGTCAGTTTTGTGTTCAAACACCTCAACTGTGCATCCTTGTGTATCTGTCACTATCCAGTTAGTCCAAACTGGCCTGGCCTCTTGCCAGTCTAGTGACAAATCCTTCACAGGTGCCCACATTCCTCCTTGAGTCATGGCCTTCACCTGCATTCAACCTTGCATTTGGAATGATTAGTTTTCAGGAAAGGTTATCTGATTGTATCTTCATTGACTGACACCCAGTATTAACCTTCCATTGCTTTTATGTAAAGAAGAAATTCTTTAGAAAGTTTCGTATAACCCAGTCTTTTATTATTTTCTGCCCTTATTCTGTGCCACTGGCCATATGAGTCATACCGTCCTGTCCTGTACCCTCTGTGGTCCAGCTGAGGTCAGAGACTAGCCGCCTGCCTGTCCCTGGACCAGAACAGCCCTTCCCATTATGTACTCTTTTAACATTCCGCAGCACACAGCACAGTTTAGAGACTCTCTTTCTGCTTTACTGTTTGTCTTTCCTCCCTGCAGCAAAATCCCAAGCCATGAAGTCAAACCCACACTTACCTTAGCTAATACAGAGTGGACAACAAAATGAGTACTATATTGAATGAATGACTGTTGTTGGAAATTAAAATAGCCATATAAATCTATTTGTCAAAATTGTGCAGCCTGGCAGGATGAAGGTAGAGACAGGATAATAAAGTACTGGATAAATTTACAGAGACCCACATTTACTAACAATAATGTTTGCCGTGAGGAAGGGACAGCTGTGCCTCAGTCAAATTGACATCTATTAAATATGGATTGGCTCTTAGAAAAAAAGATGTATGTGATATAATCAGGGAGCAGGGCCAGAGCCAGGTGTGATGATGCCCAGTGCTGGAGGGGAGAGAGGAGTAGTAGGGCTGTATAGCATGTGGTCACATAGTGACATCTTGGAAGTATGCTTGTACTTGACTGTCCTGGGGGTCCATATAGAAAACCTGTGAATCTGTATGTGCCACTTACAAATAGAATAGTTATATTGTTATACAAATAGATTGTAAATGAAACTGAAGATAATCTGGTATCAGATGAAAGCTATGATCTCCTTCAAGTTTATTTGGGTTGGAGAAGACAGCAAACAGCATTTAAAGTGATTTCTTTGGTATGTCATAGGACTTGTCACTTCCATCAGTTACTCATGGGGGTTCAGGTCATTGTAGCAAGGATGAAAATTCGTGTACCTTCTTTGAAAAGATTCTTCACTAAAGATGCGTCAGTTTATCCTGGTCCCCTCAGCTCTCATTATTTCCTTAGGAAGTAAAGCATAGGACCATGAAGAAATGAGGGTAGGACATAAACCTTTTTTTAAAGGATCTAAAGAAATGACTCAGCAGTTACAAGCACTTGCTGCTCTTGGAGAGAACTTGGGTTCAGTTTCCAGCATCCTCATCTGGTGGCTCACAAACTACCTTTAAATCCAGTGCTAGGGGATCTGACACTTTCTGGCATCCACAGACACTTGCATACACATACAAATGAGCAGGTGTATGCTCACACATGTATACACATACATTAAAAATCATTACCTTAATTTTTTAAAAGTGAAAAGGGTGCATGATGTTAAGGTTGGACTCAGTAGATGACTTGGAGGATGGGAGACACCCTGTTTGCTTCATGTGAGCAGTTTTCGTAGACTGTCTTTCTCTGACCACTGTTTACTGTCTAGTCTTCATATATCTAATTCCAAGGATAAAGAAAGTTGTTCTTAGCAAGGGGACATTAGCAGTTGTGTATCAACTCTTTGTCTTCCAAATTTATGCATGTAGTGTGTCACTGTATACTTGTAGCTACCTGGTACCTGGTTTGTGTCTTCTCTATGTCTACCATGGCTTTGGTGCAGATTTAATCTATAGATGACACATTTGCATATTGAGATGGCTCAGAAAACATTCTAGGATATCTGAACTGCCAGTATTTCTTGACTTAATTTAGAGAATTCTAAGAGGCCGAGATCTGCCTATATTCTACTACTATCTTTTTCTGGCCTTGCGGAGTTAGTTGAACTCTCGGCCCCTTTCTTCATTAAATAGGGACCATCATCATAGCACCTTCATCATAAGGCTGCTGCACAGTTTTTATGAGTCAATGAATGAAACTACCTGGAAAGGCCTTGCTTAGTGAGTTCTCTACCCAGTGTACATCATTCTCCTAAAAGAACATCTTCAGTTAAGGTCGTTGCTTATTCAGAGTAAAAAAGAATAACGTAGAGAGCCTCTCTGATTGTGGCCACCAAAGGAACACTCGGTTGTTCTAACGCCTAGTGATTGTTTTCCCTGTATTGTACAGTGTCAAATAGTACCGTGTATTTCCTAAGATACTTGCCTCTTCATCTTTACATGTATTTTATTTGTACTTACCTTTTTATTGATCTTTTTAGCCTTCCTTGTGAATTAGGACGTCTTCTAGAGTAGAGACCACTATATCTTCACTTCTTTCTTTGTTTTTGTTTTTGGGGTTGTTTTTTTTTTTTTTTTGGGTTGTTGTTTTGGTTTTGGTTTTTTGGCTAATGTCTAGATTTTGCTAACTTTGGCTCAATTCTCAAATTGATCTAGATTTTAAAAAAAAGGCTTAACCCTTTCCATCTTCTTTATTGTTTAGGAAATAGGAAGACATTGTATGACTCAGAATGTGTTTGGCTGAAATTGATCGTATTACAGTAGAGTTTGTGGTTAGAGGGTGGGTCACTGTGATCCTCTTTTCCCATGCTACCTGTATATGAACAAAAGTAGTGATTTCAAAAAAATAAAATACAATTTTGGAATGAATAGATAGACTAATGGGAGTAAGTTAGAGCTTGGCCTGGCAAAACCCTGTTTATTGTAATTGTTGAATAAAAGTCATCTGAGTAAAAATGTTTTAGAAAGTAGCATTTATTTTTAATCTTTGCTGTTGGTGTGATCATGTTGCTGATCAAATCTTCATTTATTGTCTCTTGAAATTATCTTTAAGATGTTTTAATATGTTTGTTTCTCTAGGATAATTTTTTAAAAAGAGGCTTAACATAAAAAAATTATTTATCTGAGAGTACATCTTAAACTCAAGAACAAATACCATGACTTCAAAATTTTGCTCATTTGACATCTTTTGCTAGTTTTAAGTTTGTGTCTTAACTATATTCCTGATAGTGTTTTTGTGTATGTAAAATGTATATATGCATTGACTTATAAACTTAAATTTTTAAAAAAATTAAAATTCATTTTTCGAAAGTATCCTTAAACCATACTGTAGGGGTTCTAGCTGTTTGCCATGTCCAGAGCCAGGATGGTGTCTGTTTACCTGCAACACTTAGAAGTTAGAAGTGGCAGCAATTTAAAGTTCAGTTTTAGACATTCAGGTCCTCAGGTACTTATAGGAATGCATCTTCAGATTATGTGCTAATTTTTAAGTGAATAAACTAAATGAATTTACAAATAAAAGATTATGTCAAATTCTACTAATGGCCTGTTTCCAGCAGAATGCTTTTGTATTCAAATTGTCTTTGGAATCTTCTGCACAAGTAGGGGATCATGTAAGCATTATGCTACTCATAATTCTCGCAATTTGTTAAATTATACACGCGGTAACTGCTTCAAATGTAAATTGATGTTTTTGATATGAATATTTAGCACCTTTCTTTCTAAATGTAGTGGGGTGATGGCTGGTTTCTTTCCTGCTCACTTGACAGTACATCAAACACTTTAATACTTGGAGGAACAAGTAAGCTACATTAAAAGATCACTCTGTTGTACATTTCATAAAGCAAGAAGCTGGTGGTGTTTTGCTTATTAGCCTACAACCAATGCACAATTCAATGTTTACAAGTAAGTGAAGTAAGCCTGTATTCACAGGCATTGATTCATGGTTAGAGCTTTAAACATTTGCTCAACAGGCCAGCCAAAGGCTGCAGTTAGACTCTTGTCTCCCAAAACAAAATTGATTAAAACTATCTGTTGTTATTTTGAATTCTAGAAAATTACTGAGTTGGTGAGAAGATGTGCTTGTTTCTAAAAGTTCAGTGTTTGAATCTGACTTTATTTACTTGCTCACCAAATGTTGGCAACTGAAGGCACTTGTCAAAGTCAGGGTGTCGACCATAGTAAGTTGTAGAGTTGTGAAGCAGATCTGATGGTTATTACCTGTTAGTTTAGGCTGCATCTGTGGGTAAGAGCAACTTTGGTTGAAGGTCTTCCTTAACCTGGAGTTTTTATGATTATTCCCTGTGTTTCTTTGTGGTCACAGAAAATAGTTTATGATGAAATGTCCTTTGAGCCTCAGTAACTGAAAGTAGGTACATCTTTTATTGTAGTAGACATTTGGTAAAACAAATATTGGAGATACGTAATAGTCATTGGTTATCTGAATCCAGTCACTCTCTAAAATAGTAAATTATCAAATGTAAAAGTCAAGTGAACGTTTATAAAGCAGAAAAACAGAAGTAGGTTTGTAATGTGGTAGGTCCTTGGATCTCATAGACTTGAATTAGTAGGTGTAAAGAGTCTCAAATGGTAATTAGTAGCTGGGGGCCAGGGAGGGTGGTGGTGGTCATCTGTTCTTCCATTCTCTTCTTGGTCCTGGTTTAGTAGACTTTGAAATAGGTATTAGATTTGAGAGCTGCTTTTTGGAGTGGTAAGTTGAGAAGATAAAGGAGTAATCATAGTATGAAATAGTTGAAAAGAAGTCAAATGCCTTTCACCAGGCCTCTTTGTGTGGTGTGTTGATGTTCACATGGGTATATACACATGTACCTGCAGGTAAGTGTGGAGGCCCGAAGTCAACATTGGGTAAAGTCCCTTACAGCTCGTCACCTTATTTTTTGAGACAGTTACTCACTGAGTCTGATGCTGATTTTTGGCTAAGTGCTCTGGGCAGCAAACTCCAGTGATCTTCCTGTCTTCGCCTCCGCCTCCAGTGCTAGATAAGGGCAGTCTCACCTTGCCTGGCTTTTATGTAGATGCCAGTGACCCAAACTCAGGTCCTGTGCGTGCATGGCAGAGACCTTATTTGAAAAGGTACTAGTCACTCTGTGAGTGACCTTCAACTTTACATTGCTGAGAATACGTAGGAATGTGAGCAGGCATTTTACAGGAATGTTGTGTTAAATCATTCCCATTTAGAAGTTTTTTAATGACTTTACGTTGAACTTTCAAACTCTTGATAGTGGCCTGCCAGATCCTTCGGGTTCTGACCTGTGTTTACCTCAATGACTACCTCTCACCACCACTTCACCTAAACAGACTGGCCACATCCTTACTGAACCTGGGCTCAACCCCATCATTTTGGCTACAAGGTTGTTTCCTTGGCCCTGCCATTCCAAATTTCTCTATTCTTGTTTCATAGCATTGTGCTCTGTATCTTAGCACTGAAAGGAACTTGTGTTCATTTTCTAGTACGTTTGTCCTCCTCCTCCCGCAGAACATGCACACTGCATCCAGGTAATGTGCTCACACACACACAAGAGTGACCAGAGCTCAAGCTTGTTTATTTATTGACAGGTAAGGAAAGAAAGGGAAAGCTCACAGAGCCTCTTAAATGACCACCATGAACATTTTTATGTTTAGGTTTTTCTTTGCTCCTCTTCAAGGGGCTGTTATTGAACTTGAAAGTAGCCCTTTGCCAGTTTGGTATTTGATAAACAGGAGTGAAGTATATATTTTAGAAAGAGTCCAGCAGCATAGGAGGGAGAAGGAAGGAGACAGGGTTGATGGTAGAACAGGAAGAAAAAAATTCCTAACAAACTATCCAGTTTTTGAATAGTAAAGGTCCTGTTAGTGGAATCAGTGAGTTATAGCTCTCTGCCTCCTGAGGTGTATTGAAGAGTATAGCATTTTAATAATGGTTAAGAAATCTCTCTGCACTGTTCTCCCACTACACTGTATTCAAGAACACAACTTGCTTGCATCTATCATTTTGAGTGTGAACATTGAAACAGACCTCTTATTAGTCAGTGTTGTCAACTAAAATGAAAAATGTAGTCTTTGAGCCTACTTACACATTCCTGTAAGTCCTCTTTGTACAGAAAGGCATATGGGGCTCTTAAATGAATTAAGGTAGATGATGACAAAGTTAGAGGATGTTGTAACTTCAGCATTAGGTAATTGAATCGGTAGATGGGCGGTATATGGGTTATCCTGTAATGACCCCTTTAAGAGCAGTGAGGAGTAGTGTTGTCCATTATTAGCTTCGAAAGTTAGTAATGGTTGTATTTCCACATCCCAGCCCTCATCGGGGACATTTTTCCTCCTCAGCATCTACCAAGCCTTTATCTTCTCACCTAGTTTTAAGAATCCCTGGGGAAGAAGGTGAATGTAGTATTTTTGTTTGTCTTTAGTTCATTTTGTAGAGATTGGTGTGTGTGTGTGTGTGTGTGTGTGTGTGTGTGTGTGTGTGTGTGTGTGTGTGTGTGTGTGTTCATAATTGATTATTTAATCAGAAGACACACACATACATTTGGCTTTTTTTCAGACAGGGTATTTCTCTCAATTATTATTTCTTAGTAGATAGGTTTTTAAACCCAACTTTTCTTCTCAGTTTCTGTTACCTTTTCCTCAGTGACACTTTCGTCAGAATTTCTACTTATAATAAATAGAAGCATGGTTGTAAGGACCAGAGTGATTATTCTGTGAGCTGAGTAAGATTAGCTTGTAGTTTACATTTATATTTACTATCTAAATAACAGCAGGTTTTTGTTTTTTGTTTTTTTTTTTTTCTTCTTTAGCAGTGTCTTGATTTTTTGCTCAACTTGACCCATCACCTATGTAATGGGAATTAGAAATGTTAAGCCCTGGAACCAGAGCCAAGTCCTGTTTAACCTAAGTAAGACACTCAGTTCTTACCCTTACCATCTGTTAGTGACGGTTATCATTTGTAAGGTCTTTGTTACATGTTGGACATTCAGAGTCCTCATAGTGACTGTAGGATATGTGAGTAATACCATTACCAATTTTGATCATAAAGGCCAAGTGACTGAGCGCACACTGGTGTTTAAGGCAAGTCCCTTCAACAGCATATAGATGCCTACTGCTACTCAACTTTTTGTTGTTCAATAAAACACTACCTTTACTTCTTAGCCTCTAGCTTTTTTTAATGCCCCAAACTTTGTTGTGACTTATAGCTAATTTAACTCCAGACTTTTAAACACCATGAAATGAATATCAGATTGATATTCACATACAAGATTTTCACATGCATGAAAACTTTTCTCAGATATATTTGGACATCATATACAGCATCCAATAAATCTGGACATGGATAGAAAAAATAGAAGAGTAAATTGGGATATAAACCTTACATTAAAGGAAAATTAATTTTATCATTTTATTCTTTCCTGTGTGCTAGTTTAGTATTTTGTTTTTCTAAAAGTCAAAACCCCCTTCTTTTGTATTTTTTCCATGACAGTTTCCTTACTTTACTGAAAATATTACTATAAGAATAGGTTTACAATAAAAGTTTAAGAAAAAATACCTAATAATGTACAGATTTAAGATGCAGGTATTTTGTTTTAGATCTGAAGTGTGGATGAGATGGAGAAACTCAGTATTTTCTAGGTGAATTGGAACTAAGTGAAGGATGCCTTGCGTGACAAGCCAGGTCGGTGCACAGTTTGACTATAATGTGAAGAATGTTGCCCTCATCATAAATCCCCAACAGTCCTACAGAAATACAAACTCTAGCAAAGTAAATACAACCTCTATCTTTATTATTTTCTTCTGTGACTATTGTAAACGGAACTCTTGACTCTCATCTGTGGATGAGTTTAGATGTGTGAGCGTTTCTGTGTTTAGGTTTTGTACATGTACACACATGGTGTAATATCTGCATTAATGTTGTAATTGATTATGTCAGTTGCCAGAGGCTGGTTCTTTGTAAAGAAGATACTAAATAGCTTGAACTAAAAGAAAGGAGGGGTTAAAAAAAGAAAGAAATAGTACTTTTACAGTTATATTTAGATAAATAAAACCTTTAAAGTCTCAGCTTTATGTTCATTTGCAGTTTGGCTTACTATGGTTACAACTTTCATATGTTATAAAATCTTCATTGTCTAAGTTTTTCAGTTTTATTTTAAATTGTGTATTCTGTTTAATGTTGATGATTTTTAGTTATACATTAGTATTACAATGTTGGTGTAGTTGGGATGTAGTTTCAAAAACTAGATTTTAGTATTTTTAGAACTAATTTTATTGTGAGTTCTAAGAGCTGTGTGTGTGTGTTTGTGTGTTTGTGTCTTAAATTATATACTTTCCTGTGCAGGGAGTGCCTTAGTAGTCAGCGCCCTTGCCTTCCGCAGAAGTACATATGCAGATGCTGGAAGTCTTCCAGTAGGAACTTTTATCCCAGAAAGTTAATGGCCATGAGTTGGTAAAGTTTCAAAATGTTTGTTACAGCCTCAACATGCTTGGCATTCCTTTCTTTGATGTAGAAAATTTGAACTGTGTGTATTCTAAATTCTATGCTCAGGGCAAGACAGCTAACTGTGGTAGGTAGTTTCCTATTCCTTCCCAAAGCAGAGTGTTGTCATCATAACAGAATCACTGACATCAAAATACAAACACATCTTCTTATTTCTTAAGGTAGAAATGTATCTTTAAGTGTTACCAAGATAACGAAGAAAATGATGCTCATTGTACAACCAACTAAGTATATTACAATAAACTTGTAAATACTGAGTATGATAGGTATTCAGAAACATACTCTATGTATACATACATACATGTCTCTGTATCTTTACTAAATTATGCTATGGTTGCTACTGCTTGCTTGTATGACCAGTTGTTTAAAACTGTTATTTGATACACAAAGTTTTTCTAGATGCCCTACAAATAAATTTGAATAAGACATTAGCCTTCAAGTAGTTAGTAGACAGGAAGGTGCACAAAAAGGATGCCAGAGTACTGTGACAGAAGCAAGACCAAGACTAGCTAGTAGCAATGTGGACTGTGTGTGTATTGTGATGGGGAGTCAGGAGCCTGAAGGGCAAGGCAAGGAGCGTATGTACTAAGTCTCCTTTTGTTTTCTAGAGATACACCTGGCACCCATTTGTATACATCCAACTCAGAAGTGGTTTACCGTACTAATAGATTTTTAAGTAATGCTTATAGGTTGTTAGCACAGGGAATGTTTCTAAAGAATGAAAAAATTATTGCCTGGCTGAAATTACATGAAAATTTACTTTATTGTAATGAAAACATATTTCATGTGTTCATATTCTAAAATTTTGAACAAATCCTGTCAGTATTTACTTAGCTATAGTAACTCACCAGCTACCTTTTTTTATGAACTTACTACTTGATGTTACAGCATAAGGCATAAAATACAGAATAAACTTAGAGTTGCATAGATCATAGACTGAAGTTCAAATGTTTCTGTCTATCCAGGTATAATATTGATAGAAACATGGCCTTCTAAAAACATATTACTAAAACACCTAAATATGGTTAATGCTTGAGACCATCAGTATTTAAGCTAAGACAGCCAGAAATCAGACTATGTGATTGATTTCCTTTACACTGTTCATGAGTAAATGGATTCTGGTGAAAGACACAGCGTGGTTTTTCACTGAAAGGACTTAAAGGATGTTGAAATTTTTTTACTTTGTTACTTTGAAATCTGATTTAAAAAATGGTTAACTAGTTTTTGCTTGACCGATTAAATTAGGATTGTAAGTTAAGTATTGGAAAAATTGTTTAAATACTTGGTAAATTGAGGTCATCATTAGCAATTATAATCATACATATTTTTCACAAAGGGATAAGTTAATAGAAGTCTTTCTCAAGAGAGAACCTTGATAGATGAAGAAAATGGGGGAAGTATAGACTTCCCACTGTATTGTTGTGATAAACATTTATGAGCACATTTTTTCTTGTAACTTCATGGCAGCTGTGTAACCGTGAGAGCATTTCTTTGAATATGTAGAAGACTCCACAGCAAACATTTTGAGACAGTATTCCATTTTACTAATGGAAGTCCATCTCTGTTCTTAACTCAGTACTTGGAAAAGGTTAATTCAGTTGGAGGTAGGCCACAGTTTCAGCTGATACTGAAGGGGACACCAGCCTGTCCTACCCCTGGTTCTAAGTTTACCCAAGACACGCTGGTAAATCCTGACAGTTCCACAGGAGATTCTAGCCAGTCGTCCATTTTCTTCAGTATCGTGGCACAAACTAGAGAGTCATATATGCTGTTCTTTTCCTAAATCATGAGGGAACTAATTAATAAGGTTCTCTGTATCTTCTTAGTTATTGGGCACCCCCCCCCACCCAAGTAAGAGATTTCAATTTTAAAAGAACATCTCTTTGAAGAGAATGAACTGATTGCTAGGAAACTAATTTTTGCTGAGGATTTGTGTACATCTTATGTCTGACAGGGGGAATGATGTAAGGACTAGGTAAATGTTTGAGAAGATAATAAATGGTAGAACATAATCTCTAGGACAGAATTCAAGATGCATTATATTGAATGTCTTGGTTATAATTGTAAACATTTTTAAAGTTGGTATGTCTTGCAGTGTTCTTTCACCATACAGAACTATTGGACAGTGCTCAAATGGTGGGTTTGTTTCTGAAAAAAATTGTCCAAGTACTTAAAATAACTATAGGCACTTAGCTTATTTGTAATAAAGAACATTAGTGGGAAGGGTAGGAGTTAATTAGCTGGGCACTTGATAATAGGCTCTTCTTATCCAAGGTCCTTATCACCACCTCCGAGGACAGTTGTGTAGCAGGTTGCAAGATGAGTACCTAAATTCATACAACAATCATTCCAAGAAAAATGTTGCCTTTAGGCAAATTTAGCTTCTTTATTATTATATTAAATTCCCCTTTAATGCTAAGCAATGTGTATTGTCAAATCTTTTTAAGATAAAAGTCCATTACGTCCTGTTGACTGAGGTTGGACGGATGTCAGGAGGTTCCCCAGTGAGCAGGGAGCGCAGCTTTTGCTCACTTTGGAGAAAGTAGCCTTCAGACAAACACTCTACATTAGGTAGAACTGGCTTATCTTTAACGATAATCCTCCTGGTTCCTCAGAATCACTGACAGTTATCTTGAAAACTATATTTTAAAAGAATGTAATGGTAAAACATAAGAATTTTTTTCATTAAATCCTAATATAAGAGGCATACCAGCCAAAATATATCTTGCATTACATAATTTCTGTTAAAAACGAAAAAAAAACCAAAAACAAAAACAAAACTGTGTGCTCCAAACTGGTTTACTTTATTGGCAGTTCCCCCAAGAATATTTAATTTCTCTCTTTGGAGTTGCCCATTCTGTACTGTCCAAGCTACGTGAGAGCCTGATTAGCCTCAGCCAAGACTGGACTGGACGGTGGGATGACAGTTAATGAAACAGCCTGCTTTGCTTTGAGGGGGCGGGTACCCAAATACATTTCATTTTCAAAATGTTTCTGGAAGGACTTATTTGTGGTAACGTTAAGTGCTATTTAAAACTCGTCAAAAATGTGTGTTTTACAAAACATAAAAATAATCTACTGAAAGTTTGGAAGGGAAGAGGGGCAGTGGTGTGGGGGCGGTCTCTGCTGCCCACGTCCGCCCTCTGTTCAGTGCGTTGTGTGCTTACGGGCTCCCTGGAGCAGATCACCATATAATTGATGTGCAGTCTGCATTGCTGAACCCTGGACTGCACCATTCTGTGTTCAAGGGAAGATGTAATCTGATCCCTCTGCTGCTGAGGGAGGAATCTGTTCAGTCAAGGCTTTGACAGGGCATAGTCTCCTCCAATAATCTTGTGGGTTCTCACTCATTATTCCCCGAGTTCTCGGTGGAGCTGCATGCGTGTGTGCGTCCCAAGCTGCGTTCTGGTTCTGAGCTGCGTCTGCTGGTGCTGGGGAGTTTTGCTGCCGGTTCCGCTGCCTAATCTTCCTCTTCTGGCGTGCCTGAGCATGTCCACGTTAGAATCTGTGACATACCTACCTGAAAAGGGGTTATATTGTCAGAGACTGCCAAGCAGCCGGACACACGGGGGCACGGAATCCCTGAAGGGGAAAAATACAGAAAATATGGGTTTCTACGGCACATTAAAAATGATTTTTTACAAAGTAAGTAATCTGTTTTCTTCTTGTGCTGTGTGGTTGTGTGTGTATGCCTGCCTGAGAAGGAAAATCTGTATCATCAGAGATGGCTGCAGTATCCTCTAATTTTGGTGGGTGGCTGGATGTCTGGTATTCTGTTTTATTTCATGAATGTTGTAAGCAACTGTGGAACGATAGTGCGAGCTGGGAGAAGCTTTAAAATAAAATGTATATTTCCATCTGAAAAATTTTCACTGAAAATGTATCTAGACTTCAAAAATGTGGCTCCGTTAAATGCTGACCTGGAAATACTCAGCTTCTCTTGGCTTTTCGTGAACCTTGCTGTTCAGTTTTCCTGTATCATAGACATACATATGTATTCGTTAGTTAACTCTTAAAGTGTAGTCATTGGAATGTGTGGGGTTTATATTGGAAGAAACTGTACTACTTGCGGTACCTAAAAAAAAAATCACCCAATTAGTTTTTGGCTGTAAAATCAGTATTTTCAGTTAATAGTATAAAATTTAAAATACTTTATAGTCATTCAGAAGATGCTTTGTTTTATAAAATTAAGCATAAAACCCCCATCTCCTTGATACATATATGTTTTAAGTATTTTTATTCATTAAAATTCTAAGATGGAAATAAAGTTTGCTTTTAGTGGCAGATGGCATTTGTACCAGTATATATACAAGATATTCTGGGAAGTTCTGAAAGCCAGCATTACTGACTTAATTCAAATGAGTATCAGAGATTCTCATAATGATCAGAAAGACAGCTATGAAAGTTATCAAGTTCTGTGTTCACTGACCTTCCTGATAGATTCATTCATGTACATGTGCATATCTGAGTATCTGTGAATTATACACGTGGAAGCACATGGCTACCTATGTATTATAGCTTTTATATTATTTATGCCTGTTTTTCAATAAAATTATTTATAAAGAGAAAGAAATGATATATTTTGGAATGGATTGTCTTTGAAATGATATGAGTATAGAAACTTTAGGGAGAAGAAAGCAGACTAATTCCATTTTCTCCCAGTAGGTATTTCATGAACTAAGATATAAATTGAGCATAAGCTTCTTGAACCTTCACAGCTAAAACCCATCAGTGTTGACTGGAAGACTTTCTGCATGGTGATAAGACTCCTTTCTGTCCCACCTCAGAGTCTGAGTCTTTTTAGTATTTGCTGTGTTCCATGTGTTCCCATGCAAAGCAATAGGTGGGGAAAGGAGGCTGCTGTGAAATAGGGGTTCCAGTTTCCTATAAAAATAAAGGTGGCTATCTCCCCATTACATGCAATCATACAGTAACTAGTGAGTGCGTGCAAATCCAAGAGAGGCTGTTGAAATAGAAAAAGTTGAACCTTAATAAATCATATTTTCTAGTTTGGAAATAGGCACATACTCAGATGACCTACATTAATTGATAGCGGAATGCAAAAATAAATATTTCAACATTAATGTTGACAGAATGCAGTTTTGAATGTATTGGTAGCATAACATGTCATAGTGAGAAGCCTTTAGTATGTACATGTTGGATGTTTTACACATCATGTATTTTAGTTACAGGTCACTCTCCTTTCGTTGTTTCAAGAGTATCTTGTCCTGTGTATGGACTGTATACACTGCGTGTAGCAGTTGATGACTTTTCCTTCAGCTTTACTATGGCAAATGCAGATTCGCTGCTGCTAGGGGTTATTCTTTTTAACCATCTCGGTTGTCCACCTAATTGTTCCCTTCTTTATTATAATCACTATCAGGATTAGCTTATTTACATTGTTCTCTGCCTTTCATAATGATATGAATGTTTACAATTCAGTTATTCATATTTTTGACTGAGGAATTTTTTATTTAATTTTTATCTTAAAATATTTTTAAAGAAAGATGATTAGTAAGAAAGACACGTTAAATATGGTTTTTTTGTGTGTGTGGTAATAAATTTTTGTTATTAAACTGAAAAGTATAAAAAGTATAAGTATTCTCTAAGAATATGATGAAAATAGTTTCTAAATCACCATACACTGTTCATCTCAACAAAATACTAAGAGACCATTACCTATCCAGTCTATAAGAATAAAGCAAATAGGAAAAAGTATATGTATTTTGTATTTAACCTACCAGTAATCACCATTGTAGGCACATGAAAATTTAACAGGTTTTAATATTAACATGCAAACTCAAAGTCTGATAATGGACCAGGTAATTTTTTTTTAAACTTATCTGTTTTACCTTATAGATGAAAAGAAAGTTGGACCATGGGTCTGAGGTTCGTTCCTTTTCTTTGGGAAAGAAACCATGCAAAGTCTCAGATTATACCAGGTAACATTAAATAGAGGGGGGTAAATGGGGATGTCATTGAAAGATTTTCTTTGGATTTGTTCTTGCAGAATAACGATGAAACTGTATTTGGTGTTGGCTTCTCTAACGTATGTTGACGTTACAGAAATGGGGAAGGGTGTCAGTCTAAACCCGAGCAGAAGGGCTGGCACTGACCATTTTGTACCTTCTTACTAATGTACTAATGGGAGGCACATGCAGGACTTCTTTGAACTAAAATTTAAAGCCACAATTTTAGGGACTCCTAAACAGTAAACCATGATCTGAATGTGAGGAAATGTCTCAAGTTACTATAGCAACTACTGTTCTATGGTAGATACTTAGACATACGAAATAGAAGATAAATTTATTAGCAGTGAGGTAAATCTCCCAGTTAGGAACTTAGTCTTACTCCATGGAATGAATGTGTTAGAAATCCCCATTTATTGACTTCCTGGATTTTATGTTTTAACACATACATTTCTATTCTTGTAGAATAGTTTCCATAACAACTAGATACAATTGTAGTCTCGTTTCCTGCTTCACTTCATCATTTTTGGATTTTGCATCAGTATAAAACTTTGTCCACTCTCACGCTAATTAGGCTAACTTAAGTACAATATCTCATTTCCCAGCCAATTAAAAATGGCTTTGGAATGCTGTATTTTAAATTTAAATGACAAAAGTATCTTAAGAACCTTTGTGGTCCCCTCCCCCCCTTTTGTATAATTGTCATTTAAAAAAAAATAAAAATTGGTCAGAGTGAATAGACATTCTAAGGACATCATGGTTATGATCTTTTTTTTTCTTAAAGCATTTTGATTTAATTATTTTTATTCTTTAAAGTAGAATAAAATTAACATTGCCTAGATACTAGGTTCTTTGATTTATTACAGATTGCATACCTTCCAACAGTTTGTTTTATTTCATTCAGCTGTGGAAATTTGTTTAATTATCTTTTGTAAAATTAAGGAGTCATACTGCTTAGAATAATCTTAGATACAGAAGCCTCTGGTGCCGAAGAAAAGAGAGCTCTGTTATCCGGAGCAGCTCTTCTCCATCAGTGTCCTCTCTCCCTCTGACAATTCCACTCGCTGGGCCCTTCCACCAGAGGGTGTGAGGGACAGAGACAGTAAAATGCTCGTTTCATTTTGCTTTCTAACCTTGGCAATATACTTCTCAGATAAGCAAGTTGAGTTTGATGTTAAGCTAATGTAAATGTAGTTTTTTAATGCACAGATTTCAGTCAGTTCATATCATTTTGGTCTTCTGTTAATGACTTACTTACTACCGGGACAAAAGTATTGAATGTTCAGTTATTTTAGAATGCAGTTTGTGGTACAAAATGCATTTTCATAAAATTTTAGTTTCTTTTTATGTTGAGAAAGCAAACGCCTTTTAACAAAAAATCATTCTAGAGTAGATTAGAACCAATACATATTTATTTCTGTGTATTTGGGACTATGTTGTCGGTTACTAGCATGTATGTTTGGTATTTAGTAATGCTTTGGACAGGTTTTTGACAGGTAATAAGAGGAAACTTTTTCTCCCCCTTAGGAAATTTAAACTATTAATACATACTGTTTTATTTTAAAGAAAAAGAGACTGAATCTGCTTCTGAATTAGAAAGAAGAAAGGATTTACTTATTTTTTGAATATTAGAGATTGTTTTAAGTAAATATTTAAAACCCAAAGGGTGCAGGCATGAAGGTTTATCTGTAAAATATAGTGATTTAAGTATCATTTTTTAAAAAATGAAAATTGCCTTATTAGCAATGTGTCAGGCATTGATAAAAGCAGTTGATGGATTATAGTTTATGTGCTCTTTAGTTGTTTGTTTTTTTTGTTTTTTGGGTTTTTTTGTTTTTTTTAAACAAATTCTCACTGTAACCCAGTCTGGCCTGAAGCTCACTATGTGTAGCCTGAGCCTGGGTTTACCTCAAATGTGGGATGGTCCTGCTGCCTCATCGTCAAGTGCTCTGGTAACAGATGTGAGGTGGCTGCTCTTTTTACCAGAGTTCAGTGAACTGACAATTCTTCACAGATGTGTTTTCCTAGATAGGTCTTGTCCTTTTTGTACTGCCTTTAAAAACGCTCAGTGTTTGCACTTCCGTGGGTGTTTAAGCTGCTTAGAGGCGCCAGCCCTGGACACCACCAGTGCACGTGACCATCGTCTTCCTGCTGTTGGTTAGCAAGTAATGCAGATTCAGAACCAGATCGGAACCACTATACTTGGTTCTGAATTTATATGTTTAGATTTTTTCATTATCTCAAAGTTTAAATTATTAGATAAGAATCTTTCAGCAATCTCTTTTAATTTAGTTTTGCCTGAAAGTTCCTTGCTTGGTCTGAAAAACTGCCTATCTCATCATGCTGACTACTACCAGATGCCTAGGCTCAGCTTAATAAATGACAATTTAAAATTAGCAGTACATACATATCATAAATAACTTTAATGCATCTGGGGCAAGCTTCAGGACTTATTTGTAAAAAGTGAAATCTAGGCATTTTATCTCTGAAATAGTGGCAACATTATTAGTTTTATATTCCCTTCTATAAGGAAAATGTAAACTTGGATCAAAACTAGTCACAGAAGTAGGAGCTGCGTGCTCTAAGGCCATATTTGTCTGCTTGTCTGCTTAGTTATTTGCTTACTCACTATGGTCAGGTTTGAACGAGGCCCATGTCCACTCAGTATATGCACTGTATTAACTGTGCTTAAAGGAGTGTACTATTGATGTGCAGATCTTCCATGGAGTCTTCCGTTTGGTTGCCAGTAGCATTGGCCCAGATGATGATAGGGAGAATACTTTAATTATAATAGTCAAATAGGGCCAAATGTGTAGCAGATGCCTGTATTTCCAGCACTGAAGAGTTTGAAACAGGACAGTTGTGAGTTCAAAGCTAGCCTGAGCTGCATAGTAAATATGATGCTAGCCTTGACTACATAGTGAGACCATCTATGGAACAGGAGAAAAAGAGGAAAGCCGAGTAGACTGCCCTCTGAGAATAGCCAGCAAAAGGGATTGCTGTATTGATGTTTGAAGAACACTAGTTCATTATTCTTATGAAATCAGAGTTCACAGTTCTTAGTTAAGACTTGTCTTTGCTTCCACTCTTGTACTTTTGTTTTTGGTTTTTATCATTATTATTATTTTTTGGTTTTGTTTTAATCATTATTATTATTATTATTATTATTATTATTATTATTATTATTATTATTATTTTTAGTACCACTGGGCTTGTGCCATGTTCAGCAACACCAACAACTTTTGGGGACCTAAGAGCTGCCAATGGCCAAGGGCAACAACGACGCAGGATCACATCTGTCCAGCCGCCCACAGGCCTCCAAGAGTGGCTGAAAATGTTTCAGGTGACTATGTGAACACACTGTTGAACTGCTTCACTCATTTGCTTGGGGTGGGGTAGGAGTGCAGACTTAGTCAGCCATTAAAAAAAATTGAGTGCTGTTTGGTGCTGTGTCCATTTATGAGCCTTGGAAACACTGCATTAAATGAAAGAGGCCAAATGTAAAAGGAAATGTTTATTAATAACAAGAGACAAAAAGTCAGTTAGTAGTTGCCAGGTAGACAGGGCAGAGGACTGGGGCTGCCTGCTAAGCAGTATAGGGTTTTTTTTTTGGGGGGGGGGTGATAGAATATTTCTGGAACTGCATAGGGTCATGGTCATCTAGAAAGGCAGGCATCCTGGGACTCACCAGTGTACACTTAAAATAGCAAGCTGTGAAAGTACAGTGCTTATTTGTGTAAGTGCATATTTGCATATCTTTATTACTATTTTAGACAATCTCTTATTCTCTGGTTTACGTCTGGGTTTCTATGTCGTTGAATGTATTATTGTTTTCTGAACACATTTCTTGTAAATAAGGCATTTAAGATTAAGAGCTGTTAGCTAGTCACTAGAGATGACTTACCTTTAACAATTTTCCTGGTAGAGATGATTTGGTGGCTTCTCTAGTGCTTTGCTTGCACTTGGCTTTAATCTGCTCAGGTTCCAATTACTGTCTTTTACTGGAATTTAAATTCTTTGAGCATACTGAGAAGATCAGTCACCTTGAATACTACGAATTTTTGTAACTTAACTTAGTTTGACTATCTTATCTCTTCTGATCATGAATGATGGTCTAAATTAAGTGTTACCAAAACAACTGCCATAGATGAAGTACTCAGTAATTCTTTCCAGGCAGTAATTAATAAGTATCCGATTTTGCCACCATACTAATATAAAACGAACACATTTTACTACCTCTGGCTATTGTTAGGGATTTAATAAACACATAAGGAAGTATAACTTTAAAACATACATGGCTTTGTCATTTCAAATATTTAAGAATTCCTGTTATGCAAATCCTAATATTTTAAATATTTAAGGTCTCTCTCCCCTCCCTCCCTTTCTCCCCCTCCCTCCCTCTCCCCCTTCCTCTCTCCCTCCTTCCTTCCCTTCTTCCCTCCCTGTGTGTCATTTATACCTACAAAACTCACTTGAGATGTGCTTCTAGATGGACTTAAGATTGTTGCGTGCCTTCTGCTGATTCCTGAAACATTAGCAGAGTCAGTTGGGGCAGGTGGAGCTGCTGTAACTGGCAGGTGGGGCCCTGATCCTAACAGGGTTTAGTTTTCCCTTCCTGATGAATACATGGAGGTTGGGACCCTTTGGGTGTTAGCTGGTAGAGGCAATATGAAGAATATCCTCCAAAACCAAATAATTATCCAAGCCAGGATGTCTTAGTACTAACTTTAAGGGTTTTGGGATTGAATAAATGGAGGTTACATTTTAGGGAATGCTGTGACACTGCAGTCATCCAGACTGTATTTCATGGTCACAGACACCTGCTGATTAAACTCACCTTTTCCATAAGGATTATTACCTTCCCACTCTTTTACCTCAAGTTCAGGACATTTATTTTTCTGACATATGCCCCGAGAATCTCAGCGTTTTCTTTTGTCCAGTTCTTAGAAATAAGTAAGACTCAAATTAAATCCAGACATATGTTTATATAGTCTCAAAGGAATACTTAAAATATTAATCTCTAATTAAGCTAGGGAAATGGGAATATCAGTGTTTTCTCCTGTATACACATCAATGTGTGCACAACCTAGCACCCCTGAGCGCAGAGTTGATGTCTTACCAAGATTCTGAAAACCAAATGGTAACTTTAGTGTCCATCAAAACAACCTTCAAAATGTTGATTGGAACAAAGCTCATTAGCAGGTTCCAAATAATTTTTATATGGTTGTGCCTGTTTTTTCCACAGCATTTTAATGTGCCAAAATATTTTTTTGCTTATGTTCATTAATATTGATCTGCAGTGGGGACATTAATGCTTTCTTTTCATGAGGCTGTTTTAGAGTCTTTTGTTTAGCTACCCATACTTTTCCTTGCTAAAATGTCCAAATGTTAGACTTACTACATCTCAGTTTCAGAAATGTTAACTCAGAATACCAAATTTGCTAAGCCAGCTTTGGTCCTATAAAAGTATGTCTGTTTCATATGAGTAGTTGTAATAAGAGAGCTCATTTTCAGCTCACAGAAATAATGTGAAATTATCCCTGCAAGTAAAGGACTTAGTTTTAACCCCCGCCCCAGACATTCTGTAGAAACAAATCTGTAGCAACTGAAGGTCAGCCTGACAAGGTAGATTGTCCTTAGTCTCTGTTCCATGTCCGTATCTGACATGTCCCAGGCCTCACTGCCCTATTCTGGTCCTGGTCCTTTCCTGGTCCTTTCCTGGTCTGGTCCTGTCCCGTCCCGTCCCATCCCATCCCATCCCGTCCTGTCCTGCATGTCCTATTCTTTGTTAATGTTGTGTTGGGTTGTGTTGTGAATTGAATCACTTGCCTGGAGGTCTGTGATGCTTCAGTGCCAATCTTATAGACAGCCACAGATCCATAGCAAAGTGGAGCCGTGTGAGCTGACCCACGAGGGATAATTAAACTGGCAGGCTTTCTACAAATTTGCAGTTGGGACATTTAATGATGACCTCCCTGTTGTGTAACAAGCAAAATGGGAGCTCTTGTCCCCTTACTGTCCTCCTGTCGCTCCGCAGGCTGTGATACAGCACTTGGTCCAGCTTCATCTCCCCTGACACAGTACTCTGTAGTCCACTTTGAACTGAGAACAAATGACACACCACGGTAGATAACGGACGACTACAGAAAAACAGAAACGTGAATTAAAAAGAAAAGCCAAAACCCAAACTTCCCACCACTAAAATTGACTCAGCTTTTTAGTGGCCATTGTATTGGCTTTTTTCCTTTGACCAGAAGGACAGGGTTCGTTTGATTGTTTATGTAATTTGGATATTACAGTGTTTTTTTTTTTTCACCTAAAATTTTTAGAGTAAGTTAAGACACTAGCCTTTTATGGTTCAAAGACATCATGGAAGAGAAGCATGTATGATCTAGGTGAAAAAGCTTAGTTCAAATTCTGGCTTTGCCTCTTAGCTAGTGGGTAATTTTATTAAGGAACCATTGTTCCCTTTATTCCGTACTGTATAAAACAATATGTAGTCGTGCAGACAGTTGTACATGGAAGGACATAAGTGTCAGTTTCCTCCATTGTCACCACAGCTTTTGAGCCAAGTTTTCTTGGGTCTAAAAGAGCCTGTCAGCTTCTCATGGGAATCTGAGAGGCAATGGTGAGTCTGGAGAGAGCTTTAGCATTATGCAAATGTCTGCACACTTTAGCAGAGCAGATCTGCATTAAAGCTGTGTGCTTTGGAGAGATCTGTTAGACTCAAACCAAAAACCAAGAACTATAAAATACATCTGTTTTGATATTTCTAATCAATAAACTATATTCAAGGATATATAAAGCTCCAAAATTATATATAATATATATATATTCTGTTTTATTTTACTTAAGTCTTACTTGTTAGTCAACACAAGATTAAAACCTTCAAGAGAGTGACAAGATCTGTTTATTGTTTCTTTGAAATTGTATTTGTTACAGCGTGATTAAGAAAGCTTATTAAACCTTGTATAAGGAAGTTGAAGAAATATATGTATTCAGTCAAATAATACTACAGGAAAATACTGCTTTTAATAATTCAAAACATCAGAATATAAGCAGATCAAGTCTTGGGTTCTTTAGAAAGCAATACATGAATCACATTTTCTGAATTGGATTGGGAAGCTGTTTGGACTAACAAGGAGAACCGCCCACAGTGGTGTAGGAGCTGTTGAGTTAGAGCTAGGGAAACAGGGTGTGGTGCCTCAAGCCTGTGATCCCAGCAGAGAAGGAAGATTGCCATGCATTTAAGACCAATCCAAACTCTACAATGCAAGACCCTGTCCCAAAGCACAATTCACTGCTGCCCAAGGTCCTAAGCCGTGTACCTGGTTGGAATAGTAAGCACTCCTGCCAGTGCCCCTCAGTGCTCGTGCATGAACCCCCAGCACCAGCATCAGATGAGATGTGTATAAAAACTGTTCTTGGAGTAAGTTGTGGGGCCCAGGGCAGTGTTTGGGAACCACTGTGACAACTAAGTCTTTTATTAGGCTTCAGGCATTCAGCAGAAGAGTCACCTTAACCAATCTCCAAGGACTCTGAAGAGACAGAATAGAACAAAGCTAGGAAGCCAAGTGGCCATTTGGAGGTCTGAACATCACCATCTAGAAGAGACACTGGTGTCTTAGATGGTATAGCAGTTACCAAGTTTCAGATGTTTTGAAGTTTGTGGACTTACTTGTCTCTGAGTCTCCTAATTCTGCACTGTTAATGCTGTTTTCAAATGCTTAGTTAAACTTTGCAGTTTTGTTGAGTCAGAACAGTTCTCCATCTCCCAGAATGGCCATGGCCATGATAATGTCCACAGATTTGCCATAATGTAGGACAAGAAGAAATGACCAACACATTTATAATAACAATTTTTAGTGCTGTTATAGATGTGAGTCAATAAATATGTAAATTTAAATTATGTGTACTTTGTGATCAGTGATGAATGGAAATTGACCATGTTCTCAAATGGGTCAAATATGAGCCAATGCCTGAAGCGCCATGGGAGAAGAAAAAGAACCAGTGCTTTTACCCAAGTGTGGGCACTGTGTGTGTGTGTGTGTGTGTGTGTGTGTGTGTGTGTGTGTATGTATGTATGTATGTCAGACCTCTGGGCGTGCGCCCTGTCAGCACAGAAGAGTCAGGTGAATCTTTTGAAGGTGTGTGTGCAAGTGAAAGGAAAGTACCTGACTTATTGGCCTGTGGTTCCTTACATGGCAAAGCAGAGTAGGCTGATGTTCTATAGTGCCTGCATCATCTATAGTGAATGTAGAAGAAAGAAGAGGTGAGGTCCTTACGGAATCTAGAGATGCGAATACCTCTTTAAGAGTTATTCTGAGGGAAGCCTCCTAAGAGTTACCACAGCTCAGTCTTTCTGTATTTTATGGACTCCAACTGCCTGTATTATTAGAGCAAGGATCGGACCTTGCCTGCTTTTCTTCATTCATCCATGTCCAAAATGGCCACAGTAATCCCTAGAGCTGTTTACATCAGCACAGGTTTACAAAGGCTTGCATATGCTTTCCCCTAATAGTTATGAAGTTACTTAAATCTTTAATGTGGTTATTACAAGATTCCAACATTTTGAATTACTTATCTAGCCATATTTTCCCTTTAGAACCATGGCTTTTCTAAGCAATCAGACTGGCAGAGAAAGATTGTTCTGAAAAAGAAAGAAGATGGAGCTGCAACAAAATCTAATGCGAATTGTTTAAAGGGACTCAGAATTTGAAGTAGAGTGTGTGTTTTCATTTTTATGAGGATATCATTTTTCTTATTCTTTTTTGTCTTTCTTTATATTCTAATTTTTAAAAATTAGCTCAGCTACTCTTTTCTGTTTGCTGTTTGTTATCTATTTTTTGTGAAACAAAGCATTTGTTAAAGTTTGTAGAAGATGCTTGTCAGATATGCAGAATATCCAGCTATTAATTTCTTTTTAAATGATGTTGCAAATCTCTTAGCTCTCGAATGGAAGCCTTACTCAAGCCATAAAATGTTATGGCTGACCACTAAAAAATATGGAGAAAGAAAAATGATCTATTAAAATTCCCCATTTATTCAGTAACCCAGATTGATGTTTCCGGAACAAGATTTTGGTCTTTTCACTAGTGTGTTGGTGTTAGGTGGATGCATAGCCATCATAATTAAAAATAAACACAGAAGTAATGCTTTGTGGAAAAGGTACTCAGTAAACTTGCTGGAACTAAAACCTATATGGCTTCAGAGGCTTCTAGAGGCAAGTTCTCTGTCCATGGCCCCTTTGCACGTGGTTCCACTGCTCAGACATGGACACGCAGGTCTTGTGTATGAGTTTGTGATAGGAACATCTTTAAGATGATAAAGTGTCCAATCGTCTTTGGTAGAGCTGGAGTGGACCAGAGAAGCTGCTGGCTTTAGATGAGCTCATTGATAGCTGTGAACCAACGCAAGTGAAGCACATGATGCAAGTGATCGAGCCCCAGTTCCAGCGAGACTTTATCTCCCTGCTCCCTAAAGAGGTAAGGAAGGTGTCAGTTGTGCCCTGCACAGTGCTGTCCGTCTGTAACTGCTACTGCCTGTAAGCAGTGCCCTGCCCCCCCACGGTCCAACACTTTGACAAACTGCTGCCTTGGCTCGACGGTGCAGCTGCCACATAAAGTGTGCTTATAACCAAGGTACATGTGTCTTCTGCTTGGATAACTGAGTCTGCACGAGTTTCTTCAATCTTTTCCTAGGTTGTGTAAAGCCCGACCTTAGTTATTTGGGTATGTTTATTATTTATAATGGATGTTTTCAAAATTCTGGATTCACTAAACAGCAACGCCACTTTTTCTTCTTATTTTGTCACTAATTTCTCTTAGATCTCTTTAAGATACAAGTGACCCTGAAACCTCAAATTTGAACAGAAGAAGAGTTATGTTTTCTCTTTTCTTGGAGAGCCATGCTAAGTTTGTAGAGGCAGTAATAGTCATAATTAGAATTTTGCATTAGATTTGAGTAAAATCAATGAAGCTAAGCATAAATTCTTGGGAAAAGCTAAATTGATTAAAACAAAAACAAAAAAGTCTTTTTCCTACTGTTCCTTTCCCCCTTTGGAGTACTTTTAAAAATGACATTATTTACAAAAGAAGTGTTTATTCTCATGAGCTTTTTCTACAACAGAACTCTGAACAAACTCAGGAAAGTAACATGAGATCATCGGGACATAAAACAGTAGGAACCATTTCATTTGTGTAAATGAAGTCAGTACTCACCTGAGAGGTTGTGCATCCCTGATACCCTCCTTTAGAGTCTTATTTTTAATTGTGCAGACTCTGTTGCTGACTTAGTGTCTTTAGTTTTCCTATCTTGTTGTTTTGCTTTATTCTTAATTTCATAGATACTCTTAACATGCAAAAACTTCCGGACCTCAAATCAGTAGAACCTGAAGTCTTTGTTTGGGATTGGCATGCGTGTGTGCATGCATGTATTATGTTCAAATGGTGCACATAAATACATGTAGATGCTTCTGCACACATGTACATGTAGAGGCCAGAAGTGTGTTTCTCATTTGTTCCCATTTTTTTTTTTTTAAGTCTTGAGTCATGATCTCTCACTGAATCCAGAGTAGCCCCAGTGAGCTCCTGTCTGCTCTCCCAAGCAGGGGGACTGTGGCTGCCACTGCCATGTCTGACTTTTACAAGAGTGCTGGAATCCTAATCCTATCCTATGGCTGTACATGAAACAAACATTCCAACTGAGCCATCACCAAGCCCCAGAATTTGAGAATGTTTTAGCATTTAAGAAGTAAGCACAGATTATTAATAACAGGTAAACCCCAAAAGGTTCTTTTGGCTTACATGTTCTTTCAAAGACTACTAGAGGAAGGAAGGAAAGGAGCCAGAAAGAGAGCCTGGCTTAGAATTTCATCCTTGTATTTTATTTTCAGCTACTGAGGGAAAGGTTTTTTCCTTTGGGGGAAAAAATGCTTTATTTCATATGTAGAAGAATAATGGGAAAGTTTGTGTTATCAGAGAGACTGTTTTACTTAAACATTATTACCGTATTGGCATAATGTACTGGCATTTATCTAATAATTTGTGTGAACAAATGTCAAGCCTTTCTTTATCAACATTTAGCCTAATCCAAGAACTTGAGCACTAGGCTCACCCAGGAAACCTGTGACCAGTGACATCGTTCTCGCTTTAAGTGAACCCCAATACAATCACAAGTCATCTAGAGGAAAGCCTTGATTCTGACGACATTGGCAAGCATTTTCTTGGCTCTTAGAATACTGGTCCTCTTGATTCCTCAGTCTGTGCAAACATGACAGCCCTAGGAGATGCCCATCCTGTGGAGAGTATTCTATTTTGTCTGTAGTTTTGGAAATGTGAGTGAGTGTGCCATCCTTATGTCCTTTCCACAGCTGGCACTCTATGTACTTTCATTCCTGGAACCCAAAGACCTGCTGCAAGCGGCTCAGACTTGTCGGTACTGGAGAATTTTGGCTGAGGACAACCTTCTCTGGAGAGAGAAATGTAAAGAAGAGGGTAAGGTTCAAAATCACATGGAGAATGCGTTTCTACTCTGCAGAAGCAAAGATTCTGGAGACAGGTTGGCAAATTAACTTTCCTGAGCAGGGAGAGTAAATCACTGTCTCTGTGGTACCTGCCAGAGTGAGTCTGTGTTCATTTAATTCCTTGATCCCAACAGTGAAGGAGCCCACCTGATTTAAAGGAAACCATATCCAGATACCCACATAATTAAGTATTATATCCACCCCTTCCATAGATATTTAGTGGACACCTCCTGAGAGCTGAACTCAGAAAGGCTGGGAACATTGTACTGCTTGTCATCTTCCTCCTGACATGGGTCTTATATTCTTAAAGCATAGTTAAGTTTGGTTTGAGTGCCCCTTCTTTGGAAGAGAGTAAGTATCTTCCATATTGACTAAAGGGAAGACCTTCTGTTTTTGCAAATGTGAATCTAAAAAAGTAGTCATTTTGGGAAAAAAAAAAAAAAAAAAAAAAAAAAAAAAGAATGTTTCCGAGAAGCAAACTATTAGAGGAAAAAGCTGATTAAGTGAGGTTAGTGAAGACCTGAGGTGAAGATCTCGGGTGCTTCTTGCTAAGCCTGGCTGCATCTTCATATGTAAACCAGGGTTAGTCAACTCTGCCTTACCTTCTTCCTCAGAACCTTTGGTTTCCTCCTTGAGACAGGGTCTTTACAGCCCTGGCTGTCTGAGAAGACAAGGTAGACCAGGCTGGCCATGAGCTAATAGAGATAGACTCACTTTCCTCTGCCTCCTGAGTGTTGGAATTAAAGGTGTGTGCTGCTATGTCCAGCTTCAGAATCATTTTAAATGTCCTTTAACTGTGTTTGCTAAAAGTGATTCTGAGCAGCTTGATCTACATAGCAAGTTTCGGGGCTTCATACTGACGCTGTCTCAATATACATAAATACATACATAGATATATACATACATATACATGTACAAACAACCTGAGGTAATGGTGTGCATCTATAATCATACTACTTGGGAGACAGGCGGGAATACTGAAAGCTGAAGGCCATCTTGGTCTACATAGTGAGTTCCAGGCCAGTGTCATTTAAGTGATTTTGTCATGTATGATCCAGTGATATTCTCCCCATTCCTTCATTACTATTGCCTACATGCTTATCTCTTTAAATTTACTATTGCAGGAACTTGTGATAAGTAAAATTATATGTTTATCCTTTTTTAATTGTGTTATTCACTTAGCAAAATGTCTTCAAGATTCACGTTACTGTGAGAATCCACATGCTCTTCATTAAGACTGAACAGCATTCCATTGTGTATATTGCTGCATTTGGTTTTTTGGACAGACATCTGACTGCTTTCAACTTTTGGCTAACTGAATAATATCAGGATGAGCATGGTGTATGGATGCCTGTTCATATCTCTCCTTCTAGTTCTTTTGAGTGTACATGCAGAAATGAAAGCACTGGGCCCTGCGCTACTTTGTTGTTTGAGAAATCACTGTACTAATCTCCAGAGTGGTGGTACCATTTTACATTCTATTGAGCAGAACATGAGAACACCTATCCATGTGTCCACACCAGTACCTTCATTGTGAGAAGGAGAGGTAGTGAGTACAGAACTGACATACCAAATGAATACTCACTGCTGCATGGAGTTAGGAGTCGCTACCTCCTAACTAAGCAAAAAAAAAAAAGACATCTTTATAAAATATGTAATTTTTACTAGTGGTGAAGGGAATAATTCTCTTGAACTTTTTGGTACTTTAGGAATTGATGAACCATTGCACATCAAGAGAAGAAAAATAATAAAGCCAGGTTTTATACATAGCCCATGGAAGAGCGCATACATCAGACAGCACAGAATTGATACCAACTGGAGGCGAGGGGAACTCAGATCTCCCAAGGTAACACAACAGAAACCTTAATCAGTAGGCACCTGACCTGGCTCTTCTCCTCTGGCTTACAGTATAACTTGATGCCTACCTTCTGTGGAAAGATAGATGGTGGTACTTTAAAATTAACTCGAAGTGTAACTAACTGCTCTTTTATGTCTGGTTTCTTTAATCTGACAATTTTATTGGAATCAAAGATGAGTTGATCCAAGTATGGCGACTCTGCTTATACTCAAGTAGTACTCAGTCCCTGAGGCAGGAGAATAACTGGGAGTTTAAAGCCAACCTGGTCAACATGCTGAGCCCTAGGCCAGCCTATGCTATGGTGTGAGCCTTGTCTCAAGAAAGTCCCAAAAAAGATGAGTTGAGAGGAGGTGAATTTTTCTAGATCTGTGTGTGTGTGTGTTATAATTTGAATCAGAAGTCTCATTTCCTCTCTTAGAATATTGTTCTAATTCATATACTTTTAAAACAAAAATAAGCCAATTATGGAAGGCATTGTTTTATATGCCAGCATACACTGGCATGTTTAGGATGGAAAACTGTTATTTGTTACTCCTCTGTTCTAGGTGCTTTATTCATTCATTTATTTGTTTATTTTGGTGTTAAAAATTGAGCCCAGAGCCCAGTCCCCTTCCTCCTCTTTTTATTCTATTTTAATTTTGAGCTGAGGTTTGCCTGGGTTATCCAGGCTGGCCTAGAGCTCACTTGGTAGCCCAGGATGTGCTGTATATTTTATTTAAATTTCATCCTAAGAATAGTTTATAGTGTTGCTTCCATTGGCTTGTGTATGATGTGTGTGTCCTTGCATGTACCCATGCACACACACCCAGGCCAGAGGAGGATGTCAGCTTTGCTGTTCTCATTCTCTGACTCACTGAGATAGTCTCTTCCTGACCCTGGAGCTAGACTGCCAACTACAAGCCCCAGCACTTCTGTCTCCACACTCCTGTGTGTCACTCTGCCCAGGTTTTATGTGAGCTCGGTGGATTTGGCCCCAGGTCTTGTGTATCTGAGCCATCTCTGTATTTTAGAGAACACGAGGTAATAACGTAATGTGATAATGTACATTTTCCTTGTAGGTGCTGAAAGGGCACGATGACCATGTGATCACATGCCTACAGTTTTGTGGTAACCGCATAGTTAGTGGTTCTGATGACAACACTTTAAAAGTTTGGTCAGCAGTCACGGGCAAAGTAAGTGTTCTTCTTTCCACACTTCCAAGAGTCACAGTAAAGGGGATGGTTGATCCTCACCTGTTTTGATGACAAATGTCAGGCTGTCTTTAGAAATGTGGGCCTTCTTCCCGTGTTTATGAGTGTTACCTTGGCATGGTGGCAGTGGTTCTGTCTTCATTTAAATAGTTTATTGTCTCTGTCACTTAGCTATTCTATGATCCCACAGATGCACACCCTCTCTGAGCTTACTTCTCACTTTGCCCATGTGAAGAGAATCTTCCAAAATATGACTGAGTGATTTGTATTTTTTTGATAAGCTACTTTGTTGCCAAGCTATCTATAATTTAGAAACCACGTAATTCCTGCTAATCTAAGCTGTCTCAGACTTGAGTGTAAGGAAATGAAGCAGCCCAAGCAGTGACTTTATCTCACACAGCACTTCTTAGTGGCCTCAGTGAGTATAGCTTTACATGTCCAAAAGAGAACGTTTTCATGAATTAACTAATGGACCATTTAAAAGGTAATAGAAGAAAGTATGAGAATAATCTTTTTTAAAAAATATCTTTTGCTGGGTTGTTCTTTGAAAAAGATTCTTTTAAATACTCGAAGCAGATGGTAAAATTTTCAAAGCAGCTACAGGTTCGCAGGATATAATATTAGTTTTGGACTTATCTCAGAGTCTCCCTGTCTGTCTTTACATGTCTAGAGTAGCATGGCCAGCCCTAACTACTGCCTTAGGGCAGACGGGTAGACTGTGGTATGCGGCCACACCCAGCCCTCTTGGCTGTCTTGACAGGTCTCCTCCCTGGTCCTTCTTCATGCTCAACTTCACTTCAGTCACAGAACTTGCCTGCGTTTTATTGTTTGCTTTCTGTCATGTCTTATGTGTTGTGTCATATGACTCTTTTTTAAATTTTTTTACTTCGTGTTATTATTTTATGTGTGTGTACCTATATTTATGTGTGTGTGCCATGTGCGTGCCAGGTATCCTTGGAGACCAGAGGAGGGTGTCAGATGTCCTGACACTGGAGTTATTGGTGGCTGTGAGGACTCAAGCCCATGTTTCCAAAAGAGCGCCTAGTGCTCCTAGCCACTGAACCACCTTTCCAGCCCTGTTATGTTAATCTTAAAATTCTTATTATATTTCTCCATACTTGTGCCTTGGTTGTGTATGCATTTATAGGTGCATACCACTATAAAATTAACAATTCAGTTATAATGATGTCATGTAGCATTGATGTAAGAAATGCTTTTCTAGTGCTCTAATAAAGTTGAGTAAGTAGGATTTATTCTGGATTTTAATGAGATATTAGTATATTCTTTGTATACTCATATATAATATATTCTAGTATATGTCTACCTAAAATTAATCATCTGAAGTGTTTTTCCAGTGTCTAAGAACGTTAGTGGGACACACAGGTGGAGTATGGTCATCACAGATGAGAGACAATATCATCATTAGTGGATCCACTGACCGGACTCTCAAAGTATGGAATGCTGAGACTGGAGAGTGTATACATACTTTATATGGGCACACTTCCACTGTACGCTGTATGCATCTCCATGAAAAAAGGTAAAGGAAACCCCATTATGGTGGAGGCTTTGACTTCTGTCACTTGTGAATTTGGATTCATATAGTGCTCATGAGCTCTTAAAGTAGACACTAGTGATTAAAGTATGATCTTCTTCAGTTAGGAAAGTTGGTTATATTGGCTTAAATATGGAAGATTGTCTTAAGATACCCTTCATATGATGGTTCAGCCTTTTTTCTTGAAGCTGTGTTCTCCAGTACCTTTTGTTGTTGATTTGATGATTCATCATCTTCAAACAAAATCATTTTCTTTCTTGATAATCATATTTATACTATGCAAGAGCAACAAATTTAGTGGCTGGGACTTGTAACCTATGAGTCCTTGAGTGATCCACTCACTTTGTCCCAACTTCACCACATCCTAGATCTAGACAAACACTGAATACGACTTTACCGTATTCTCTCCTTACCTGTCATCTGAACTGTTCAGAGCCTCAGATGTGGTCTTATCTTCTGCACAGCTGACAGGCCCCTGGTCTTAGGAGAGTGTTGCTGCCCACCAACTTTGGCTCCTGTTCTCAAAGTGGTTTCAGCTAAGCCTGCCCTGCTTGACCTTTCTTCCCAGTGCCTCTACCTGGTGGCTCTTAGTTCATTTACAGAGCCCTCTACTGAAATCATCTTCTTCTGCTGACACATCTTTATTGCAGCAAGCCAAAAAACTGTGTTTTCTATTTCATTTGTCATAAAGTATTCTTTTGGCTTAATGTGATACATCCTGCTAATCTTTGCACTCGGAAGATAGAGACAGGAGGATCCCTGAATTCACAGTTTTAGAGGAGACCCTTCCTCTAAAAGAATGGATCTAGAAGGTCCTTACACTAAATCCACAGAGGCCATAACTATAACTCTGTCCATAGTGCTTTTTTTTTTTTTTAGTAACTGTTTTGATAAGTAGATGATCCTCTGCAGTCATGATATGTACAGGAGACTTCTTGTTACATTTAATCTGAGCCTGCTTTACACAGTGCGTTGTGTGATTAAAATTTGAGGGATGAGATTCAGGAGACCTTGTATTTCCATTTCGATTGCATTCATTTTCCCACACTTCACCATTCTACTATTTGGCTGTGGAGACTGGCTCTTGGGGATGACATAAAGGTTCCTGGTTAGCAATCCAGAAGTGGCTGCATGATTATATCACTCTGGTTTTCAGCAGAGTGTAATTTTATAACACTGAGCCTATTAAAAGTATGCATTCGCAGCTATGAGCACATGTCTATAACTGATTGTCCCTGCACAGGAAGGATAAGGAAACAGCCATAGTTTTCTGAGTCCCAAATTAATTTTAAAATTCTATTTTGTTGAAAAATAGTCATCGAAATTTTTACTTTTTCAAAACAGGTAATAGAAGTTCATAATTGATATGTAATGACATGACAAAGGTCATAAAGAAAGTTCTTGATTGTTCTAAGTTTATACCTCCTAGATCTGCTTTGGGGGTTGAGCTGCATGTACCACAGCATTACCATTTCGCTTCTAGATCAAGACAGCTTGTGTGTATTCAGAGCTGCTTGCTTCTTGAATGTAGTGCAGTTGTTTCCAAAATGTGCCATGGAACCTTGATATGGAACCAGGGTTCATAAATCAGGGAGAACCAACTAGATGATCGTGTAGCCCTCCTCATTTCCCATTCCAGTCAGAGTAGCTCAGATTTATATTTGAAGCCATTGGGCGGGGCTTCTGTGGAAGAGGAAGAGGAAGCACTGTCTTTCCTGTGCGTTCATGCTCTTCAGATTTCTAATGCCTGTTTTCTCTCCCCTCCTTGCAGAGTTGTTAGCGGTTCTCGAGATGCCACTCTTAGGGTTTGGGATATTGAGACCGGCCAGTGTTTACACGTCTTGATGGGTCACGTAGCAGCAGTCCGCTGTGTTCAGTATGATGGCAGGAGGGTTGTTAGTGGAGCATACGATTTTATGGTGAAGGTGTGGGATCCAGAGACTGAGACTTGTCTACACACGTTACAAGGACACACTAATAGAGTCTATTCGTTACAGGTAAGACAGTGTCTTTCCCGCCCATAGATGTTCTGCTGATGACTCATAAGACTGTCCTCCTCAGTTCTCACTGCCGAGTTGCTATTTAGATATGCCTTAAAATTAGCACGAAGAAATATAAATTTCAAAGTCATTTAGCTGATTGAATGGCTTCAATTTCTGTGATCCATTTTCTCTCTAAAATGCACATATCTGTCTTGGAACCTGATACTTCAGGGTTGTAAATTTTGCTTATTAATTAATAGATAGTCTCATAGAGAATAAACTCCTTAGCTGAGGATTAATTTGGCCAAAAGCTGCCCCTTTGCCTGGATAGCTAAAAGTTGATGGGCCATGTAATTGTGATTCCATTCCTGTTTAAAGTAGCTGTGTGTGGAGCCTTCTGCAGAAAACTACGCACTTGCCCAGGGCCATTGACTGGGAGCCACCGAGAGGTGAATTTGACTAACCTGTTGTATTCCTTTAGATATGAACTTGGTACTTACTAATAGATTATAATATTTCAAGATCTTTAGTAACTAGATATAAAACGTGGGTTGCCTTTATTTCTGGAATGCAGCATTTTCCATTTTAAAATATTTTGTGTTACATAATTTTCTTCCCAGTTGCTTGCCGGTTTGTGATCAGCCAAATAGAGAAGAATCCCAGTGCTGACATTGCTGTTCTTAGGGCATTTCATTCTTAATGATCCTGCCTAAATAATGAAGTATTGATATATGATAAGATGGTGATTACTTTAGAAAAGAGGATGGCTTCTGGGGGAGGGAATTGGCTGCTACTGTTTTTGCTGCTTGTGTGCTCAGAGCCATAGAGAAACTCAGATCTCAGAACAGTAACCAGGTATTATATATACCTCCTGGGGATTGGTAGGTGTTTATTATCTTTGAATGTCCTTGGGAAGCTGAAGAAGAGAGACTACATATTTTGCTTTTGTTACTAAAATGCCTCCTCTTCTAATTCCTGATAGAGTGATCTTTTGGGAAATTTCCTAATTAGCAATAAGTTCTTGTAAACAACTTTTCTAACAGCAGTTTTTAGTGGACTTGACTTTTGAGCATCATCATTAAAGTCTTCAGTGGCCCTTCCCCATGCCTTTGGTCCTGATAAGCACGACTTTTGTCTAGAGCTCTGGCTTTGGTTTCCTATGGGCAAGTCCTACTCAGCTTTCTTACTGGATACATGGGATGAACTTCCAGCTGGGACCAGCTGGTCTGAAGGGGACATTGCTTCTTTCAGGTGCTTCCTTTTCCTTTGGAAGTTGTTTCTGCTTCTTGTTTGAACTTTTGGGCAGTTTTCTTCAGTTTTTATTCTTTTTTATTTTAAAAGAATTTATAAAAAAACGTTTTGGAGATAGGATCTGCAAACTGGCTTGATGGCATGCACATCAGCTTACTTGCGAGTTTATCCCAGTCTGCTCCTCCTTCTGGCCTCACAGATTGCTGTATCCCTCTCCCCATTGTGAGTAAGGTCTGCCTGCTGATAGGAAAGGAATCCATGTTTCCATTCTAATATACAGTGTCTCTTGTAGTTTGATGGCATCCATGTGGTGAGTGGATCTCTTGATACATCAATCCGAGTCTGGGATGTGGAGACAGGGAATTGTATTCACACGTTAACGGGACACCAGTCACTAACAAGTGGAATGGAACTCAAAGACAATATTCTTGTTTCTGGGAATGCAGATTCTACAGTTAAAATCTGGGATATCAAAACAGGACAGTGTTTACAAACATTGCAAGGTAAGTACTGCCCCTCCCTTAGCCGTGTTCTTCCATTGCTCTTCAAGAGAGAACCTGTGTAGAGCAGAAATCTAACCTCATGCAGAGTACTTACTCCTGATGACTTTATAAATGTTTGGCTTTCATAACTAGGCCACCTTGAGAAATGGTTTTCAATTGTGTCTTTAATGTGAAAATTTTTGCTCATTTCCTGCGTGCTCAGCCGACTCTATTTAACCTTAACAATAAGAAGAAAGACTTGGCTGTCTCATAGAAGCAACCCTTTTTTTTTTTTTTTTTTTTGGACTGATCATTATATTTTGAGTTGAAGCATCTCTGATAGGACATTACTTTGGTCTACACTTAGCCAACTGCTTCATTTGGGATAGGAAAGAGTAATGGTTCCCCCTGAGATAAAGAGACGTGAGAAGGTTAATATTGGAGGCACAGCACAACTGGATTCTTCATGACTCACTTTTTTATATTTAGATGGATGCAGTCCTTTGAAAGTTTGTGTGTTTGTTTTCAGGGAGGTCATCTGGGGGGCATCGAATGGTGGCCTTTGTTCATCAATTGTGACTGTTCCTGGGGAGTTGGGGTAATATAAGTTCAATGTTCTTCTTTGACTGGTCAGTTAAGCATGATAAAGTGGAGATCTGTCACATTCGTCTTCTAACAGTAGAATGTGGCGTTGCGCTGCTTTGTTTCATTTCTGGAAAGTTCTTCATAGAGCCACAGAGCAGAGTGTGTCTGGTAAGCTACCCAGGCCAGACAGGCCTCTGAGAGTTGCAGCTTCAGTAACAAATAGATACCACAGTGTTTTTACATCCAAGCTGACCCTAAACTACAAGCAGGTTTCTAAATAGGAAGCTTTTTACATGTTAAATGTCTTGTGTGTTCTAGCCAGAAGAGGACAAGCCCTGTGCAGAAGGCTGCTGACCATTGTTTCTAGCTAGTAATTAAGTCCCTGTGTTTTTGCCTAGGTCCCAACAAGCATCAGAGTGCTGTGACCTGTTTACAGTTCAACAAGAACTTTGTAATTACCAGCTCAGATGATGGAACTGTAAAACTCTGGGACTTGAAAACGGGTGAATTTATTCGAAACCTAGTCACATTGGAGAGTGGGGGGAGTGGCGGGGTCGTGTGGCGGATCAGAGCCTCGAACACCAAGCTGGTGTGTGCGGTTGGGAGTCGGAATGGGACTGAAGAGACCAAGCTGTTGGTGCTGGACTTCGATGTGGACATGAAATGAAGAGCAGACAAGACGGATTTTGTCCAACTGTGTAGACAGTATATTCCCTGCCCTTCCCCCTGCGCAGGGGGAAAAAAGAAAAAAAAAGAAAAAAAAGAAAAAAAAACCCAAAAAACCAAAAAGAAAAAAAAAAAGAAGAGGAAAAAAGAAAAGGGAAAGAAATCCCTTGTACTCAGTGGTGCAGGATGTTGTTTGGGGCAACAGATTGAAGAGACCTACAGACTAAGAAGAGACCTACAGACTAAGAAGGCAGGGGACCGTGACTGATGGGAGGCGGCGGCTGTCGCATCACCTAAAGGCTTCACTTCTGACTGACGGGCAGCTTTGCAAAAATGAGACTTTCTAAATCCAACCAGGTGCAAGCATTCTTTTCTTCTCCAGTGATCAGCAAGACGTGTCACCTAGGAAGGCGTGGCAATAATATCCAAACACATGCTGGTTGATCTAATCAGAGAGCGTCTGCAACAAAGTCATTTTTCTGAAGTGGAAAAAGCTTAAATTACTGTGAATTGTTTTTGTACAGTTATCATGGAGCTTTCTCCTCCTCCTCTCCCTCTTCCTCTTCCTCCTCCTCCTCTCCCTTCTTCTTTTCTTCTTTTGCCAACCATTGCCAATGTCAATCAATCACAGTATTAGCCTCTGTTAATCTATTTACTGTTGCTTCCATACACACCCTTCAATGCGTACGCTGCTCAGAGGTGGCACGTTGTCCTGAGTTCTGTGAGTCCTGAGATGGATTTAATTCTTGACGCTGGTGCTAGAAGAAGGGTCTTCAGACCCGGGCCGTTGTCCTACCTGTACTGTCCTCCCGGTGGCCAAACTTATTTATGCTGCTAAATGAAAGAAAGAAAGAAAAAGCAAATTATTTTTTTTTATTTTTTTTCTGCTGTGACGTTTTAGTCCCAGACTGAATTCCAAATTTGCTCTAGTTTGGTTACAGAAAAAAAAGACTTTTTGCCACTGAAACTTGAGCCATCTGTGCCTCTAAGAGGCTGAGAATGGAGAGGTTTCAGATAATAAAGAGTGAAGTTTGCCTGCAAATAAAGAATCGAGAGTGTGTGCAAAGCCTATTTTCTTTTATCTGGGCAAAAATTAAAACACATTCCTTGGGACAGAGCCTGAGGGGCCTGTTCTGTGGAGAACTTCGTTTTTGAGGGCTGTGGTGAATGGATGAACATACATAGTAAAACTGACAAGATATTTTAAAGATATATATAATACAAAACAAAAGGAAGTTGCTGGTCAGTCGTAGCATCTTACAGTATTTGGGAAAACAACTGTTACAGTTTCATTGCTCTGAGTAACTGACGGAGAGGGACGTCCGCTCTGTAGTGACGGTGTCACCAGGAGTCAGATGGTCTGCCTCATTCACCAGGAGCCGTAACTCAAGCTGAACTGTGAAAGTGGCTAACACTGTATCCTAGGCAGTCTTTTTTCCTCCTCCTGTTTATTTTTTTGTTTGTTTTATTTATAGTCTGATTTAAAACAATCAGATTCAAGCTGGTTAATTTTAGTTATGTAACAACCTGACGTGATGGAGGAAACAACCTTTAAAGGGATTGTGTCTATGGTTTGATTCACTTAGAAATTTTATTTTCTTATAACTTAAGTGCAATAAAATGTGTTTTTTCATGTTATCATGTCTGTTTCTTCCACTTAGATAACACTGTTTCATTTTAAATATTTATAGTGTTTGTGTCCAATATTTTAAATAGTCGGAGTTTTGGTTTCTTAGTGTTCCCTTCATTGTAACATAGAAACCAACACTTCCAAGCCAAGGATAAGGCACTGTGGATGTCACCCAGTGACACAGGGAGGTCACTCCACTGGGCTTCCCTCCATGTTTGCATTGGGTATATAAACATGGCGTCTGGTTCCTTCAGCACCTCAGAGGTGGACCTGAGAGCTGCAGCTCAGGGTGTTTAGGTTAACCTCAGATGAACCAGCGTTTTCAAAAGCCAAATTTATGCTGCCTTTGGTGAAATTCTAGCAAACTAAAGCAAAATTTGAGAAGAAAATGCCCCTTTTGTGTATACATTCATCTTTTGCTATGTTACAGAATCTAGAAAGACATATATCTCTAATAATCTCAACAATTCAGGCCATAAAAAACAAATCTCAAATAAACATGGAGTCCTTCCTTGTAGAGAGTGAGACACTCCGGGCCATAGAATCTGCTCTTCATTCAGAGCCCCACTGCTCAAAGACTGAGTCATAGCACAGAGTGTATGCTCACCGTGACCCTGAGCATGGAAGCTAGGCCTCAACAAACCACACTGTAAGAACAATTGGGACAGTGGCAGTGAAGACTGCAATGTTACATGACAAAAGCAAGGCACCATGTAGACTAGTTGGACTGTGAGTGGAGCTCTGAGAAGACTAGGCCTCCACCCAGAGTCAGGCCTGCTGCTCGTGATAGTGATGTCAATCAACAAAAGGTAAGTGACTGATACAGTTCCTGGAAATTGGTATTTTCAAAGGGTCCCCTAAATGAGGCTACACTGTGATATAATTGAAGGAAACATGCACCTTTAAAACATGACAAAAGAAGAACTCACTGATTTTGCAGATAATCAAGCATCCCATTTCTAATATTGTCAGTTACTAGATCTTCACCTGTCCAAACTCATCTGTCCTCATATTCTAAAATGTAGACAGGAGCACCTAAGGTTAATGTGAGGATGTTACAAAGCACATTAGGCCTTTGGCAGCACATAAAACTCAGTGAAAGGAAATTACTGTTAGATGTTCACTAGGCTAGCAAGGTGGCCTAAGGCACAGGCTTGGTGCCCTGAGGTCTGTCCCAAGGACCCAGGTCAAAGGGAGAAACAGCTCCCAAAAGGTGATCTTTGACTCCCTTGTGCATCTTCATGTCACATGAATGCCTCACCTGCCCTCATCACACAAAATAAATAACAGTTTTTTAAGATAACAACCAGGTCATTGTAATTGTTTTGTGACTCATTCAAGTATATAATGAATGAATGGCTTAGGTGTATTGCGCATGCATGTGTGCGTGCGTGCGTACATTGAATTACACTAATTTACATTAAATGGTGTCATACAGATTCTTCCAAAATGTAATACTAATATTGAGCACTTAGGAATGATTTTGTGTCGGGTGTTATGTATTCTAGGAATACATAATGTCTGGGGTTCACAGTGGTAGAGTGCTTACCCAGCATGCACAAAGCCCTGGGTTCAGTCCCTAGCACTACATAAACCAGCAATTGCGATTCCTGCAACCCCAACATCCAAGAAGTTGAGACAACAGGATCAGAAGTTAAGGTTTATTTCTAGCAAGTTCTATTCCAAATTGAGATACATGAGACCCTGTACTTGGAAGAAAGAAAAAGATTTAAAAAATAATATAGTAGATATGTTCCCAAAGTGGGGAGAATTAGTCTTATTTTAAAGAAATTAAGGAATCACCATAGTTAAAAGCTACTGTTTGAAGGAAATGGCTGCTTTATGTAACTACGTTTTCAGAATTGTCGTCATAACAAAACTCGTGCTAGGATTATGGCACAGACGTGAGCCCAGCACAGGTGTTGAGTGGGCGCTGTCGAATGTTGCCAAGGACATCACGGGCTGGGGTATCATCACTTCCTACTGAAATTGTTCACAATTTTGACTGAGAAGCCCCTGACAGATCCAGCTGTCTCAGATCTTCCATTAAGCAGCAGCGGTTACTAGTGCTTAGTGCTTACCAAAGGGCCGCATGAACGTTCCAACCTATTTGTTTAATTAAGAAAAAAAAAAGCAATTGACATCTAATTATTTTATCAGTGGTTGTGGGCCACTTTCTCAATCCTCCAGCTAGTTTATTATAATGTCATTTCCTTGAGTGGGTCAGAGGGATACAAGCAGTAACAGGAGAAAACCTCCTTGGAGCTTGTCTCCAGTGGATGAGGCATTGTGGGCAGCTTCCCAGCCCCCCACACACACACCCTATGCCAAGCTTCTCTAGACTTAGCACACATTGTGAAATCAGGGCTCCAGAAGAGCTGAGCCCTTAGTGAGCCTGTCTTAGCTGTCTTGCTCACTGGGACTGTAGGAAGCCCTGCTGCTGCTTGCTTTGCAGGGGCATGTATCCACTGCATTTCCCACCCTGTGGTTCATTCGCTTGGGATGCCTTTCTCAAGTCACTCTTCCTCTCAGAAGCTCCAGTCATTTTCCTTTGGTTAGTCATGCCTCTTCCCCAGCAAAGATCCATACTGCAACCTGTGTTCTCTCAGGCTCGCCAGCCAGTGAAGGGCCTAACCCACCTGTAAGGCAGTGCAGGAGAGCATCCTGTTCTGCGGCCATGTTGTAGCTCTAAGGGTGATTAAAAAGGGCTTGGTGACCAAGGAGACCCCAGTGTCTTAGGTGCTGAATCACCGACCACTGGGTCTGAGGTGCTTGCGTGTGCACACAATGTTCCTGGACCTCTGCACTAAGTAACCATATGGCAATTTCAAGAGTTGGGACATAATTTTTCATTTTGCCACTTTGTACACCCACAAGCTAGATCCTGTTAGATCCACAGTGGCTGCACTCAGCTCGTTCAGTCACTGCTTTGAATTGTAAGCAAACATACCGTGCTCTGGCATTGTGACTAACCAGCATGTCTCACTAGCCACTCAATCAATGCTAGTGAGGCCCAAATGAGTGAAGCTCCTGCCAACTGCCACCTCTCTCTAGGTGGATGAAGCAAATCAACAGGAAACTATCTCGAGGTAATTTCAAAGGTTCTTCAAGGAAAGGAAAAGCACGGGAGCATACCTTTCTCCAAAGTGTAAGGCAGAAATGAATTCCGGATCCAACTCCAGGAAGACTCATTGCTATAAAATCCTGGCAACTTCCCAATTTACAATTGCGTTTAAAAATAGCAGCATTTCTATTTCAGATCTGATCTAACTAGGAGCCTGAAAAACAAGGAACTATTGCGCAGACATTTTGATGGTTCTCTCTTTAACATCTTGTAGCAAAATCGACTTCCGCTGTTTGTCTGTAGACTTCGTTTTGCTTCGGCAGCCATCCCTGCAAGGAAAAATTTTACTTTGAAGTGACTTGCAAACCAAAAGTTTAACTATAATAGGCCACAGTCGCCCCCCCCCACCACCACCACCCAGGATGTTCGCATCCTTATAAGAGAAACAGCAAAGCACTCCTCATTGTAAGGAGGTTGTTAACAACTTTAAGATTCACATTGCAGCTGTAAGACTCCATTAAACCCTTCATACACCATACTAAATAGTAATCAGGAAGAATAAGTCTGTCAGTATGATGACCTCATCGTAAAGTGATTTGCTTAAATACACCCCTGAAGGACTTTGTGTGTACAAAAGTAAGGGTGTGAGTGAGAGCATCTGTGGTAAAGATTGGATGCAGATTTGAAAGAGCTAATGCTTGCTAGTGTAAAAATGTGTCAAAACTGGATCTAAAGTGAGCATTTAGAATAAATGATACAACAACGTTCTGAAGACTCCAGAATGTGGATCCCTTCTGCGATGTCTAGGCAATGATCAGATATGTGTATTAGAAATGCATACACATCATTACAGTATGGCTTCCATCCACTAGGACTACAACTCCCAGCAATCCCTGCCTATCTGGAGTACTACAACTCCCAGTAACCTGTCACCCTTATGTAGGTGAATAGGCCTGCCAGTCTCTCAACTTCAGGCTCCTCATCTGTACCCGGGGTAATGTGGGGACAACATGACACAATGTAGATCAAGTTAGTGTAGTGCCTGACACATGGTAGACATTTAAGGGCTGCGGTTGCTTCTGAATGGAAAAGTCAACCGAGGACATGACTATTGTGTGTATGACTGGGGAGAGTTAATCTAGATATGAGGAGGAACATTGACAGAGGCATCTGGGGGAGAGAGCCCAGAGTGAACATGACTAGCACACTGAGGTGGGTCATGTGAAGAGCAGGAAAACTGAAGCCAAGAGGCCAAAATGACTGGATTATATAGGACAGATCAGCTGGGGGAAGGGCGGCCCAGCCCCTGGGCTGGAGAAGTTTAGGGAAGAGGGAGGGCATGCCAGTCAGGAGCAAGTTTTAAAAGGTAGGGACAGAGGTGCTGGGGAAAACGGCCACCAGGTTTGATATTTTAAAATGGCACTTCAGCCCTTTGTCCCAACAACTACCATAACTTTAGCAGCTAGTAGCCACTGTAGACTTTGGCTCTAAGTGTGTTTAAATAATCTGTGTGATGAAACAGTTATTACAGGTAATCTCATTTTATTGTCAAGAACACACAGAAAGAAACTTTTATTGGGGTTCCAGAAATCCAGCTTTTTTTATTGGGTGATTGGGAGATCTCACTATGCATCTCTAAATGGCATGGAACACTCTATGTAGACCAGGCTAGGCCTGAACTCATAAAGCACAGCCTGTTTCCACCTCTTATGTGCTAGGATTAAAAATTCACTATATAATCTGTTCAGAGCTTTTTTACAAACACGAGGGTTGTGTATGTGTATGTGTGTATGTACATGTATGTATTGCATGTATGTACATAATCTACGTATGTATGTACAATCCATGTCAGAAAATGTGACCTATCAACTTGGAAGATATAAAAGCAACCATGAACTTTAATACAGCTGGAGAGAACTGTGGAACATTCACATGTTATTTTCCCAGTGCTGTATGCTGGAATCCCCTCACCTTTTCCAACTGCAAACACAAAACAGTTGCCAAAGATGGATTTGTTCTATGAGATTTGAACAATTGTGGAAGTACAGGAAGAGTGGGGGATGGTGCTGGTGGAGTCACGGGCCACCTTTTTAGGGGACGTGAGATGGCTCAGTAGTAAGGATGCTTGTCGTGGAGCCGGACAGCCTAGATTTGATCCCCAGGACACAGTGAAAGATGAAAGTTGTCATTTGACCTTAACATGCCTGTACCCTCCCCCTAAACAAATAATATGTGTAAAAATAATCTTTTTAAGAAAGTCTGTTTTCAAGTCCTTGGGCAGGGGAAGGGACTCTATTGGTACAGAAGAGAGAGACTTCAATTATATAAGAATTTTTAAAAATAAATGCTACTGGTCTACTTGTGTGCCAAAAACAGCCATCCAAATAAAGGGACATCAAACTTTTGCATTCTTAGACATGAAAGGAGGCCAGGCTGTGCAGCCTGTGCGGACGGTAACCACAAGCACAGGGATTCTTCAGTGCGTGTAAGCAGTCAGTTGCTAATACGATCATCAGGCATGTGACACAATTGAGCCCACATTCCACCTCAGCCACTTTGTGTGACTCTCGAAGATTTAAAATTGTTTTTGCACTTACTATTTAATGGGGGGGGGGGCCATGCACATGTCATCCTGCCTGTGTGGAGGCTAAAGTGTGTGACTAGGTATGTGTTCACTTCATAGTAACCGTCATCGCTGCCCGTGTTATTAACACTGTCTGGGTGACTATTTCAGGTCACTTTTTTCAGACTTACTATCTGCAAGGCTTCCAGGACACAGTCTCCAAACTACCTCCGCAAATATGTCAGATATCTGAAAGCAGCCTCCCCCATGGATGTAACGTGCAGTGGAGTCTCACTCCCCGGAGAGGAGAACCAGAAAACAAGTTAGCACACACTGACATTGGGTGGGAGGCTTTGGCCTTTCAGGAGGCCTCCAGCAGAGCTATTGGCCTGCCCAATCAACACAGCTTCCTCTTGGCATACATTGATTCTTTTTTATGTGCATACATTGATTCTTTTTTATGTTTATTACTTTACCTGAGACAGAGTAGCCCAGGCTGTCTCTGTCCTTGAACTTGCGATACTTCCACCTAGGCTCATACTCGGGTGTTACAAGCATATGCCATTGGGCCCAGATTGGAACTCCAGCTCTAAGGGATCTGATGCCTCTGGCCTCTGTAGACACCTATACTTTTGTGCTCATAGGTGCGCACGCGCACACACAAACACACACACAATTTAAGATAATACAAAATCTTGAACACGAAGAACCACACCATCCTCACGGTGCAAAACACTGCACTATTAGAGCAGAGAGTAAAATACAACTTTTAAAAAGAGCTCATGGAAACTAAAATATGAGAGGAAACATTTAAAAACCTTCAAAACAAAACCGAAAGAATTAGAAGATAAAGGGGGAAATATCAAAGATTAGGATTGATCTGGGATACTGACTGTGAATAATGGGAAATTCAGGAAAGAAAAGGGGAGAATATAGAAGGAATTATTCAGAAACAATACAAGAAAATGAACTGATTTGAAAACTGATTGGAAATACCAGAGACCCCTTTGAAAAATGAATGAGGTAACCTATCGTACTGTGGTTCATTATTACGAAATCTTAGAGCACACAGGCTGGGGATAAGTTCCTATGCCCTTGAGAGAAAGAGAAAAAAATCAGGCCTAAAAAAGAGAGCGGGGGCTGCTGGGAATATAACTAAGTTGATAGGGCTCTTACCAGACTTGCACAAGGCCCTGGGTTTTATCTGAAGCAGGGAGGTTGCAGGGATTAATTAGTAATCTGGGGCAACACAACATCCAGCACCTGCATCAAGTAATACACAACCCCATCTCCAAATGAAGTAACTGGTCACTACAACCTATAGCTCCTTAGCAACTCCTAGTAACTTCCGTGTGTGTGTGTGTGTGTGTGTGTGTGTGTGTGTGTGTGTGTGTGTGTGTGTGTGTGTGTGTGTGTGTGTGTGTGGCCAAATACACCTTGGAACACATTCTGGCATTTGAGGCAATGCATCAGTTCAGCCTACACTAGTTAGGTTCATGTGCAGTAAGGCAAACTGTCTTCTAAACATTTAGGGATAAAACTGTATTTACATCTTATACTTATGGAAAATTGGATGTGCATATGATTAAGAGCAGATGCATCATGGGAAAGAACATATGCAGTGAACTAAAGCTTGCATAGCCTGAACCTATCAATCAAAACAGAAAACTACCTATATCCTGGCCCTAGGAACCTACGCCCTCCTGGAAGCCAGGAAGGCACTCTTGAGCTTCCTGTTTGCTCAGGACAGGCAGGCAGCCCCTTTGCATCCATCTACTCTATGCTTTCGCTTTGCTTCTGAATGAAACCACTGTCTCTTGTGGCTGGATCAGTTCTTTAAAGGAGACACCAAGCCCCCGAAGCCCCAACTGCTCTGAGACCCCTGCTTATACATCTCCAGCACTGCAAAAAGGTGAGAGGGAGGAGGAGGAAGAATTGACACTAGACTTCTCAACAGCAGCAGTAGACGCCAGCCAGGGACCTCTGTCGTATTTGCATCCGTGATTTATTTGCAAGTAAGAATTCAACACCTAGCCAAAACATTTCAAGTGAGAGGAAGAGAGAAAAGGAATTTTCAGACACGGAAAGACCCAGAGAGCCACTGCTTCGAATGTTTCCTGGGAAAGGGACACTCCAGCAAAACAATAAACTAAACCGTGAGCAAAGAACATGTGCATGGTGGTTTGAATGAATGTGACCCCGTAGGCTCAGAGGGAGGGACATAATTTGAGGGGCATATGTGACCTTACTGAAGTAGGAGTAGCTCTGTTGGAAGAAGCATATCACTGGGGTGGGCTTTGAGGTTTCAGAAGTGCAAGCCTGGCCCAGTGGCTCACTCCCCTTCCCAATGCCTGCAGAACCAGATGAAGAACTCTTAGCTACTTCTCCAGCACTGTGTCTGCCTACCCACCATCATGCTTTCCACATGACCATAATGGACTAACCCTCTGAAACATAAGGCAGCCCCAATTAAATGTTTTCCTTTATAAAAGCTGCTATGGTCATGGTGTCTCTTCACAGCAAAACTGGATATCAACTCAGAAAGCTGAGCAAAGGGCATTCTGGGACAGCAGGGTGGTAGCTGGATTGAATAAGAATTAGTTGAAGTGGGAGCTTGGAGGGGCCCTTAAGAAAAGTCCCAAGAATTCAAAAGAAAACAACAGATCATCCACCACGATAGGAAAAGGAACCTCAAGTTCAGAAGCTCAAATGATATATTTAGAAAGCATAAAGGTTCAATATATAAAAAGCTACGCAATAAATAAAGCGAGGCAATTAGTACGTCAAAACAGTGTGAAAAAACATTCCTGGTGCACTAATTAGCCCTAAAACATACAATATTTACAAAGCCATAAAATGTAAATACTAATGATTTTGATAAAAATCGGATGAAGGCATGGAAGAAGAGAGTTTGCTCTTCCTTGACCATAATTAGACATTATTAATATGTAATAATGAAACTCTAAGTGTGTATTGCCTACAAAGACAGAGGTCCACATCACAAGTCAAGAGTTGGAATATTTACCTCCGTGGGCTTGGAGCTCTGAATTCAGATTCTGAATTAATTCAGGTACATGCAGATGGACAGACAGCCTGTGTGCCTTTCCTGAAGAGAATTCACCATTCCTGGAGCCTCAATGACAGTAACCCCTCCCTCCTTCCCAGTCCATTTCCCCATCAATTCTTTTTACAGTGGGATGTAGTTCCCAATTTTCCTACCAAGAGTATTAAGGTGCTTTCTTCATTGGGAAGTACTTCTTGGCAAATGTAAATAACTGATTTTTTTTCTGGAAAGTTAAGTTTAAAGTATGCTTTTATAACACTGTTGCTCCCCCAAAAAATGTCTAGGGAGAAATTTCAACAAGGCCAGAGTAGAAGATAGAAGCAGTGAGGTGGAAGGAGGTCTCTGGCTCTATATTAGCTACATGGCCTCCTGACACCAAAGGCATTCTGTCCCCAGGAAGTGGCAGGGGAAATAAGTGGGTGGACAGTGCTGCCAGGGGCTACCTCTGACTTTCTATTTGTAAAGGCAAAGTCACAGCTGTTCCTTGAGTGAATTCATGCGCCTTGGCTTGGTCTCCTTGAAAGGTTCTAGAACCACTGAGCCACTGTGGCCCTCGGGTGTGGTTACCAATGCTGAAAGCTAGCTGATGTCAGCCCAACCCTGCTGGCCAAATCCCAACGTCTAAATGACAGGCAGATAGTTGTCACCTGATCCTTCTGAACACACCCTAGCCTGCCCCAAAGCCCCTAAAACCACAGGCATTGCCTGTCTGTGCTCTGTAGTTTTGTGAATCTTATAGTCACTGACTGTCCGTTTGTGCATGCTTCACTGTGGCTTTTGCTTGGTGGTCTAGACGCTTATACAGCAAGAGGACATCAGGATTCAAAGCTAAGACAGACTGTGAGCAACGCTGTCTGTTTTTTTGGAACCTTGTAACCATTGCCTATCAACTGAAATTGGCTGTTTGCTGAAGCAGGCAGCTTCTTCATTTCCCGAAGTATCAGCAATGGCTCCCTCACTCTTGCCATCAAACTTTTAAAAGTATCTGTGAAGAGATTGAGGCTCATGTTACTACCTCAGCTTTTTTTTTTTTTTAAGTTAAAGCAGCCCTTAGAGGCTCGAGGTCTGACTTAACTAAATGACTAGGTCCCACAGTCAGAGTTTCAATGGAAGAGTCCCTTAAATGTCGTTTGCTACCTCGGGACCTTGGCCCAAGTTCCCGCATGGGTGTGCCTTGTGGCAAAGGAGGGAATGCTGTGACGTGCCTTGTCTTCCTGTTTTGCTGACTACAACTATTTCCTTCTCTTGTCTTCTCCCTCCCTTCTCCCGCCCTCTGTTCTTTCTTCTCTTTTTGGAGGCCTTGCTATGTATCCTAGGTCGGCCTTGAACTCTGTCTTTAGTGGTGAGCTATAAGTGTACATTCATCACCACACCTAGGCCAAGTGCAACTCTTTAACATTCCTGAGGACTGTGGGCATGGAGAAATGGCTCAGTAGGTAACAACACTTTCACTCCATCTTGAGGATGATACTTCAGATCCTAGAACCCATGTCAGGTGGCTCACAAATGTCTATAATTTTAGCTCCAAGGGATCTGACCCCCTTTTCTGGCCTCCAGTGGTATTGGCACACACACACACACACACACACACACACACACACACACACACACAAACACACACACACACACGCATGCACTCCTAAATATAAAGAGACTAAATCTAAAAAACCTCATAGTTATTCTGGTACTATACTCCCCAAAGCTCAAATCACCTTTTTTTAAACATACACATGTACACAGGCATGTACACAGGCACTCCACCTGCAGGCCCCAAGTCTACATGTTATGTTATGATAAGATAACATGTAGGTGTGGCTGGTGAATGTTCATGGATGGGGGCCCCATACCCCGTGTGAGACACTTAGACTGGGTCCATGTGAAAACACTTTATCATTATCATCATCATCATCATCATCATTATTATTATTATTATTATTATTATTATTATTATTATTATTATTATGAGAGAGAGAGAAAAGAGAAGAGAAAGAGGAGGGGGAGGGGGCCAGGTGGGGAAAAGGGGGATGAAAAGAGAGAGGTCGAAGGAAAGAGTCCTTAAATGGAGTTTGACTTCAGAACTCAGGGCGGGGCCAGAATAAACGCCATTGTCCAGATGTGGCTTCAGGGGCAAGTCCAGAATCCTAACAGTACACAGTCCCCGGTATTTCCATTCCTACTCAGTCAAGGAACTGTTGGCCATAAATCAGTGCTCAATGAGACTGAGATTCAAGTCTGGGCAGCATGACTGCACATGAGCATTCCTGGCTGTTTTATGTTTCTGCTGCCTAGGGGGCTGGTCTACATCAGGGACCCACGGCTGGTGAGTGCACAGAAGGGCAGCCTGGAGCCCAGTCTAAATACACCCAATGGTCTCTTCCTCCAGGAGAAACAAATAGCCCTTATCTACGAGATGCTCTCAGACCGTTGGAAACACTGAGCTGTCTCTTTGTCCTCTTGGTTGTGCCGGAGAAATCCAAATGAGAAAACTTCCTGTTTAAAATACTCAACAGAGGAGAACAGATCAACTTGGGCTGATATTGGTAGCAGGGAAGACCAATTAACAGCTTCATGAATTGTGCTGTTTATACATCTATTCCTAAGGTTAATTATGCGATCAAGTAATAGCTTTTGCCTTGATTAGAGGGCCCTCAGGAAATAAAAGTGTGTTTCCATTTGAATGGCATGTTTGCCTTTCGGTCCTTTGGTGGTAGCTGAGGAGCTAGGCTCAGCACGCATAGCCCATCCTCGGCTAGCATCCATGAAGGAGCTCTGGAATCAGGCTCAGCACATACTGTCACTATAACTATTAGCCAAGAACTTCTTCATTTAAACAGTGTCAGGACTGAAGGATGCAGGAAGCATAGAGGTTCTGCTTGCTCTCTCTCTCTCTCTCTCTCTCTCTCTCTCTCTCTCTCTCTCTGTCTCTCTCTCTCTCTCTCTGCTTTGGGGCATACATGCGTGCGTATGTGTTCTCCTGCTCTAGGAACTGAATGCAAGTCATCAGGTTTGGTGGCAAGCACCCTTGCCTTCCCCCACCCCCGCCCCGCTCCAGCCATTTCACTGGCCCTTTTTGAACTATGCTTCATGTACGTACTCAACCGTATGGTCTGTTCTAGTCATTGTTAGTGTTAGATAGTCACTTTTTTTTTAACATGATAAAATAAAATATGACCAGATGATGCAAAAATTATCATGTCGAAGTTGGACATGGCAGCCCGACAGGAGAAAAAAAGTCCCAAGAGCAGACACAAGAGTCAGAGACATACTTGTTCTCATAGTCAAGAATTCCAAAAAAATACTAAGCTAATAGCTATAATATATATGAAAAGAAAGGACCTGGCCTGGACCCGTTTAGGCTCTATGCTTGCTGCTCCAGTCTCTGTGAGCTCATGTGTGCTTTTCTTGGTTGATTTAGGAGCCCATGCCACCCTCCCCCATGTCTTTCATCCTCTCTGGCTCTTGCAGTATTCTGCCTCCCTTTCTATGGGATTCCTTGAGCTCTCAGGGAAGTAATTTGATGGAGACCTTCAGTTTAGTCTCTGTCTCAACATAATGTCTGGCTGTGGGTCTTTGCATCTGTTCCCATCTGCTGCCCAAGGAAGTCTTACTGATGATGACTGGATAAGTCATTGATCTATGTGTATAGCAGAATATCACTAGGAATCACTTTAATTTTTTTTTTTAAATCTTTATCTTTTAGAGCAGCAGTGCTTGGTTTTACCCAAGATCTCTGAGCATTTTAGTCTCTGGTTCTTGGTTACCCAAGCAGTGTTGGGTGTGGGTTCCTTCCCATGGAATGGGTCTTAGGTCAAGTGAGTCATTGATTGGCTATTCCCACAAGTTCTGTGCCACAAATTGTCCTGGTATATTTTGCAGGAGGGGAAGATTGTAGGTCAAAGGTTTTGTGTCTCAGTTGGTTTCCACCTTTTTTTCAGTAGCCTGCAAAGTACCTCTCTTCACCCGAGAGACTAGAATATAGAGGTTAGGGTTCCATGTAGGTAGTAGCTGTACTTCTGTATGTTCAGTAAATTGTGCGGGTGTTGTCTTTGGAAGTAGGAGCCTGCTGTCAATTTGCAGAGAACAATCTTTTGTCTTATCAACAGCCTGGATTGTTAGGGGACCCCCTTGACCAACAACTCTATTGAATGCACCCCAACTCCAATACTGGAAGCCTCTTTGGCGACAAGAGATGGCCAGTTAAGACTAAATCCCCGTTACTAGGTGTCTTTATTAGGATAACTTCATAGATTACAAGAAGTTTCCACTGCAGTAGGGTTTCCACACCACCTACAGCCCTCCAGTTCCAGCCATCTCTCCCTCCACCTCATTTCCCCTGTCAGATTTTATGGGTAGGCTGGAAGCAGGTAGGGATAGAAGGTGGGGAATCTATTTTCCCTCCTAGGAAGGTTCCTATGCCCCCCCCCCCCCGATCTCTTTATCTGACTTCCTTGGGTCTATGGACTGTAGCTTGGCTATCTTTTACTTTATGGCCGATGTCAATCTATAAGTGAATACATAGCATATTTGTCTTTCTGGGTCTGGGTTACCTCAGTCAAGATGATTTTTTTTTTCTAGTTTCATCCATTTGTCAGAGAATTTCATGATATCATTTTTCTAACAGCAGAGTAATACTCCAGTAAATTACCATATTCTGTCTTCCCATTCTTCTTTTGAGGGACATCTAAATTGTTTTGTTTCTGGCTATTATGAATAAAGTCGATATGAACGTGGTTGGGCAAGTGTCCTTGTGGTGGGATGGTAGGTCCTTGGGTATATACCCAAGAGTGGTACAGCTGAGTTTTGAGGTTCATCAATTCCCTATTTTCTGAGGACCTACCATATTGATTTCCATAGTAACTGTACAAGTTTGTACTCCCACCAGCAAGGGAAGAATGTACCCTCTGCTCTACATCCTCTTCAGAAAGAGCTGTCACTTGTATTATTGATCTTAGCCATTCTGACAGGTGTAAGATGGAATCTCAAGGTTATTTTGATTTGCATTTCCCTGATGACTAAGGACATTGAACATTTCAGGAAGTGTTTCTCGGCCATGTGAGTTCTTATACTGAGTTTTTTTCTGTTTAAATCTGTTCCCCAATTTCCAATTGGATTATTTCTTTTTCATATCTAAAATAATGACATTTAAAAATTAAAATGTTATTTGTGTGAGTGTGTGTATATGATGTGGGATGTCTTCCTGTATCCTGTGACTATCATTTGTTAATGAAGGAATTGTTTTAACCTATGGCAAGGCATCTTAGAAGAAGGTGGAAAATCTAAGCATAGATACAGGGAGAAGAGGGCAGAGTCACAAGAGACACGATCCAGCTGTTCAAGAAGCAAGATGTAAAGAAATAAGTAAGCCATAGGCCATGTGGCAGCCATATTAATAGAAATGGGTTGAATTAAGATGCAAGAGCTAGCTAGCAATGTGCCTGAACCATAGGCCAAGCAGCATGTAATTAATATAGTTTCTGTGGGACTGTGGGTCTGCAGGTTTGGATCACAGGGCAGACAGGCCAGAAACCTCCTATCCATGTAAACGTATAGTATATATGGGTTTGTATAAGCATTCATGTGTATATGTGAAGACCAGAAGAGGAAAATGGGTGTAGTGCTTATCACTCTCCACTTTATTCTCTGAGGCAGGGTCTTTCACTGAACCTGGAGTTCAGTGTTCATTAGGTAGGCCGCTGTCAAGTAAGCCCAACAACCCTCTGTGTCTGTCACTGTCACCACTGGGGTCACAGGGACATGCAGCCACATCTAGCTTTCCCCTCATTTTATTTTCATTATGTGTGTGTGTGTGTGTGTGTGTGTGTGTGTGTGTGTGTGTGTGTGTGTGTGTGTGCTGGTGTGTGCACGAGTGCAGGGGTTTGCTGAGGCCAGAGGGGTCAGATCTCCTTGGAAGTGGAGCTATAAGCTGTGAGCTGCCTGATGTGGATGCTGAGAATTGAACTCTGGTCTTCCGGAAGAACAGTAAAGTGGCTCCTCATATGAACTCATTCATACAGTGTTGGGAGTAATCTCGTGAGGGCGGTACTCTGACTGAAAGACCCCCAGGGGTGAGGGACCCCCGAAACGGACCTTTCCTCAGGAAGAGACCCCCTGGGACCCAAGAAGAACCGAGTCACAGATCAGATGCAAACAGCACGAGGTTTATTTATTGAATAACACAGGTACCTGTGGGCAAAACAAGTCTCTCAGTCCCTCGAGAAGACTTGCGCCCTAGCCCTTTGTTCAGGGCCTTTTTACAGGGTTAGGGGAGGCAAAAGCATGCATACAGAAGCAGAAGCATAGTTACAAGGTTTCTATTGGCTGGTTTGAATGAAGCTATTCTGTTGAGGGGGTGAGGGCCAGGCCACCACCTGGCCTGCTGTTTATCTTTCTGGGAACTCTGTCTTCTATCTTTCTCTGGAACTTCCCCGGGTCCTTGACTGGGGCCAACTCACGTAGCCATGTAACTCTTATCTTTCTTCCCCCTCTGCCCTGCTGACACTGTGAAAGCTTTTATTATTAAGTTTTGCAGAGATGCTGGTGTCTCCAGTATCAGAATACATGTCCCAGGGGAGTCAGCTTGTCCTTGGTTGGGGAGTGTCCAGCAGGCTTCTAACTGCAGCTCCCCCGTCCCTGGGCCAAGGCACCTGGTGCTGACATGTCTTAGACAAGTTTCGTTACTTCTTGGGCAGGAGGGAATTGCTAAAACAAGGGGGCTGCAAACAAAGGGAGGAAAAGGGAGGGGGGGTCTTACATGACCAATCAATCACCCCTGTGCTTTACAGCCGAGTACACTAAGACCCAGGTCCATCCAGTCACATCACAGTCAGGAGACCAAAAATCAGTCAGAGGAAATGAATTTCTGTAGAGGCTCTCTATCTTCCTGGGAGCTCTTGTTGACCTGTATTGGGAACTCATGACCACATGGCCATGCCTGACTGGCCACAGATCTCGATGGGCAATGTAGCAGATGAAAGATGCCATGTTGTTTTGAAGGTTCACTAAGGGGAAGAGTCTGGATTATGAGCAGTATACAATTTTTAGTCTGTTATTGGTTGCAGAACAACCTGCTGTTTGTGTGTTTGAACACTTGTTCTCCAGACGGTGAAGCAGTTAGTGAGGTTGTGGAACTTTAGGAGGTGGAGCTTTGCTTAATTAAGGAAGTGCGTCACTAGAGGTAGGGCCTTGAGGTTTAGAGCCTGGCCTCACTTCCTGCTCACTCTCTGCTTCCGGATTGTCGATGCGGTGTGACCAGCTTCCCCCTGAACTTGCTGCTGCGCCTTCGCTACCATTACAGAATGTATCTTTGGGGGCTGGAGAAACAGGTCAGCTTTTGATGCTTTTGCCCTCCTCCCCCTCCTGAGGCAGGTGGTAGAGCTGGCCCTGTGGTCCTAAGACTGAGAGAGTCCAACCCTGTTAGTGCATGAAAAGCTGTCCCCATTTCACATCTGGCTGACCAACCCTACAGCTGCCCATGCCCAGACCCAAGGGTATGAGCTAGCCTGCCCCGATATCCACCCCATCTGTGATCTGCCGGAGCAGGTGAAGGGACTTGACCTGCAGACCCAAAGCTGTAGGATCTCCACAACACAGGTCAACAAGACATCCAAGGGGAGCCCTAGCAAGGGTCCAGCATTGGTAGTGTTGTGGAAACCGGAGATCTCAAACCAGACCAATGACTCTTTGCAATAAACACTTGCAAGTAAAGATGTGTGGACAAAGAGGATCACAGCATGATTTACTGTGCCACAGTGAAGTTCCATGGTGAGATTTTTAAACCTTTTCTCCTTCTAAAAGGAAATTTATTTATTTTATTTTTTTTCTCTTAAATTTTGTTTTATTTGGGAAGTGTGCAAGGGCAGAGGGTAGAGGCAAAGGGACAGAGAAATAAATGGATCAAGTACATCATGTTAAAGACACATACAATAAATAAAAACAATTTTTTTAAGAGCACCTGTTAGAAAGAGGAAGAGGTATGTACAGTAGTTTTCTGCTTGGGTAGTGGAGTCAGACACAATGAAATTAAATTTCTCCATATCTCAGAGGCCCAGTATAGGCAGACTTTCTCTGTCTCTCCAGCTACCTCCCAAATAAACACATGGAGACTTATTAATTATGCAAGCTCAGCTGATAGCTTAGGCTTGTTTCTAAAGTTCTTATAACTTAAATTAACCCATGTTAATCTAGACCCTACCATGTGGTTTTTACCTCTATCCAATTTTGTGTGTCTGACTTGTTCTACATCTGACTGACTTCTCCACCCTTCTTCTTCCCAGCATCCTCTCTGCCCCCCAAATCCTGCCTAGCTATTGGCCGTTCAGCTTTTTATTCAACCAATCCAAGTGACACATCTTCACAGGGTACAAAAAGATTATTCCACAACAGCGCAGTAAATGAGTGTCTGCCTGTACCTTAGCAGTCTTCATAACCTCACTGGTTGTAATGAAGTGAAATTAGCTCACCCAGATAACGGGCTTAGTTCGTTGCCAGGCCAGCAGGGTCTACAATGAGAGCAGGAACCCCAGAATGAGAAGAGGGCAAGTGGGAGGGATGAGAGGTGGGGGTAACTACAGCAAGGCAGTGAGTTCTGGTCACACTGCAATTTTTATTTTTCTCAAGGGGGTTTGAAAAGCAAGTGAGGCGGGAAGTTGGCTGTGTGGGGAAGGATGGGGAAGAGGGGTTACTAAGCAATCTAGTCTGTGGGATATCCTGTCTTAGGAAGGTTACAGATGTTCTTATCTGACAGGGAGATAGGGCTGCATTCCTAGAGAGTTACAGGTCCAAACCGCAGAGGGTCTTAATTGTCAGGAAGTTGCACTTACTCATTCTGGAGAGCTGGGGTATGTCAGGTAGGCTTTGTAAACTTAAGCTTCTAAATTAGGTGAAAATGGCTTTTATTGAAGCCAGCATAGGCCTTGGCTCCCACAGGGCAGTTCGTGACTACTACAAAAGTGGTCTATGGACCGGTGCAACAGAAGTTTCACCTGGGAGATGTGGCATCTCAGGTTCTATCCTAGACTTGCTGCAGCAGAATCCATCCATTGGTACTCACCTCAGGGCCATTCCTATGGATGATACTTTACCTCAAAGGTTGAGCTTTGAGAAGTTGTGGTAAGAGAAATGTATCACAACCACTAATGATAATGATATACATTTAGATGATCCTACCAAATAACCTCAGTTTATTCCAGGGGCAAAGTATTGAAGTAAAGGGACTCCCGAAATAAACCACGGGGGTACACTGTGAACCTCTTCTTCCCTTGCCTCTGTTGACCTCCTAACCTCCTGTTTCCAAATTCTCAGAGATGAAGAGAATGCTTCAAGAAGGGCATTGAGACTGTTGGTAGCAAGTCCTGGGAAAACCAAAGACAGCCATGAAGCTCCACCTGGCAGGGAAGGCAGGCGGGAATTCACCGTTACCCAAACTGGAGAAGCCTTTATTCTTCTTGTAGCACAGCCCATGTCTCCGTCCAGATCGTGGCTTTTAATTTGAGTGTACAGTTACTCCTCAGAAGTGGCTCACTGGGCTTAAAAGAGCCGCTCTCCTTCAGAAGTCCTTTTAGAATGCGGACCTTGAAGATTAGTGTGAGGAGGAAGAGCATTTGACTGCCCGAGTGTTCAATCTCCCAGGTACTTAGGCACTTTGCAGCAAGAACTGATGTTCATTAAACTGTAAGCAAATTGGAGTTCAAGCCAAAGATATAAAGGGAGAATCATTAGTGCATGGGAGCCATCCACCACCATCAGACTCTTGAAGGTAAGAAATCCTCTCCCTCAGGATTGTCTCTTGCACAAAAGGAAGTTATGCTGCTTGCTGCATTTGTAGCAAGCCCACTCTTGATTGCCCACCACTTACAATGATGAAGCAGAAGGCTCAAGCCTGTATTAGAGCTTTGCTTTTGCCTCCGAGTTATCTTTGGAGGGCCCCAGAATGGTTTGATAAATGAAGCAATTTGTCAGTCAATAATTTAAAAAGTAATTTTTTATCAAGTGAATGCTCCATGACTATTTCACAAAGCAGAAGCTCCCCGGGTGTCCAGGGCACAGGAGGGCACACCATTCCTCAGCAAAACTGATTTGGAGAAAAAGCACTGGCCTCTGTCCCCCAAATCCAAGATGTCCGCTTCTCTGGGGCTGGACCCCCTCCAGTGGCTATCTCCTCCAACGAGCTCAAGTGGCAGAGGAAGATGGATCTCATCCGATTCTTGCAGACTGGCCCTGAAGCCCCAGGTTCTTGTGGAATGAATTCCCAGGTGTCTCCCTCCACTGTAAAACTATCTGCAGGCAGCTGAAACAGAAGCCCCAAGAGAGTCAGGTTTGGGTTTCCAGAACTGCCCATACCTGGGGCCCTACATCTCCTTGCTCCTTAGCCTTTGTGAACTAAAAGTTAGGGGAATTTGGCAAGAGTCTGCAGAAGGCTCACCTTTGGCCTTGGGACTGACTGGAAGGCAGTGACATAGTGGCCAGGGCAGGCTCCAAGTCCCTTGTCTCCCTGGGTCAACACTGAACAACATGCTAAAAAGACCCCTAAAAAGCTTTCTAGATGGCCTGAGATAGGAAGCTCCAGGCTGGCTGGGGGGTCTTGGCTTGGCCAACTCCCCAGGGTCTGGCTAGCCTTCCCTGTACCTCTGGTCTACCTTTGAGGGATGGCATCTGTTATGTTATGATAACACATATACCCCATGTAGCCTAGCAGCTAAGGCAATGGATAGAGGCCCCATGGCGGATGTGGGCTCAAGGGGAGACACTTAGACTGGATCTACATGAATAGACTTTGTTGGGGGGGGGGGGGGAGTTGAGGTTTGAGCCTCTAGCCTGGTGGAGAAAAAGAAGTATGGAAAAGAGGGAGGGTCTAAGGAGGGAATCCTCCCTAAATGGAGCTTGACGTCAGAACTCAGGATGGGGCCAGGCTGATTGCCATTGGTGTAGTGTGGCTTCAGGAGCTAGTCCAGAATCCTAAGGCGTCTCTGTAGTCAAGGGTCTGGGCACACTGCTTAGAAACCCGTAATGCTGCCATTACTAATAGACACCTTTTGGCAAGCTGATTTTGATGCAGCAATGGATCGAAAAACATCAGAGGTTGACTTTTAGGTCCACTTAGGGGCTTCAGTGCACCTCTGCCATCTGCCTAAGGCCTCTTGAATATATGGTGGTAGTAACAGACCTTCTGTCCTTGTCAGGATTCAGAAAGCTTTCAGGCTGGGGAACATCACAGAGACAGACTTGAGACATGAATTCTGAGGGAGGGAGAAGAATGACCAGAAAAACTGAGGAGGTGGGGGGATTCAGGAAGGCATGGGGAAAAATGGGAAAGCAAAACACCGCCCCCCCACCAGGTTTCTGAGAGGGAGAAAGGCAGAACACTAGGGATGGAGGAGGCTAGAAGTGTTAAAGACATGGGGTGGCAGTACCTCAGCCCACCCCCCCCCACACACCTCACTCGTGTTAAGTACCCCAAACCTTCCTGGAATCACAGCCAGGATAGAATGTAGAGGAGCATGGTCCGAGTCACTGCAGGGCCATCTGCAAAGTGGCCCCATGATGCAGCATGGGGCTGGGGTGAGAGCCTGAGCGGGATAAAAACTGCAGCTGAAGCCTGTGGCTCTTTCCCTGGACATCCCCAGTGAGTTCCGGTGCCATGTCTGTCTACATGATGCCATGTTCCAAAGAGGACACTTGGCGGTGTCCCTCAGGCTTTTAGTGTCATGGTGATGGTGGTACCCTAAAGGGAAGGCATAGTGACAGAATGTCACAGTCAGTACCCTGTGCCTCTAAGTGCACACAGAGGTTTTTTTGTTTTCTTTTATAACATGTATATTTAAATGTATTGAATTTATATTAGTGTAATTTTCCCAAAGCTAGCTGGATTTCTTTTCTTTCTTTGAGTTGGGGCGGGGGGGGGGGGTCCTTGCCTAGTCCAGGGTAGTCTCCAACTTACTATGTATCTGAGGATGACCTTGAACTTCTGATCCTATTGCTTCTAAGTACCACCACATCTGGTTTATTTGATGCTAGGAACTGAACCCAGGCCCCTATGCATGCTACTTAGGTACTCTTCTAACTGAGCAACATTCCTAACCAGAAGTTTTTAATCTTTTGTTGAAAAGCGGCTAGGGAGCAGAATGGGGAGTGAATGAGAAGCTGGGGGGGAGAGGGCGGGGAGGAAGTCCTGGTGCTATGAAGAAATCACTTAGAAAAATCCCTCAGCATCAGCATACCCTCTGCTTGGCTGGGGGCAGAAACCTAGTATTACATCACCATGGCCTGGGTTTGCCCTGTCCGTGACTGGCCTCATCATTAAGCAGTATTCCTGAGAAACTCTTTATGAGGCACATGATGGGATTCAATTTTCTATCTTAAGAACAGGCAGACCACTGCTGTCAAAGATTCTATCAAAGAAAGCAGTTCTATTTACTGGTGGAAGATTGGGAGCTGTGAGGATAAGCAAAGCAGAACTGAAGAGGCCAGAAGAGCTTCAGATGCAGGCAGGGACCTGCTAGGCAAGATATAAGACAGGAACAAATCAAGACTCCAGCCAGGACCCCTCTGTGAGGGTGCTGGAAGGGTTGTGAGAATGGAACAGTAAGGACCTGGAACATAAAGACCCAAATGTTCTCAAATCTCCAGAACTGTCCGAATTCTCAACTTTTTTTTTTTTTTTTTTAAATAAAAATGTACCAGCACTTCTGACCCAATGTCACATATATTTTGCTAAAAATGGCATGCTGAAAAATACTAGCACTTATGGGGAAATGGACTTTAGGTTCTTGCTAAAACTAATCACAAGCCTTAAAACACATGTGGACACAGTTCCTTCTCTCCTGGCATTCCCAGATGGCATCATGGGGGACAGGGGTGAACTCTTGACGGCTTTAAAGTCCATGTTCAGAGCTCTGTCTTTCTCCTTCTGAATGTGGGTCCCGGAGGACATTCACTTCTTGGAGAGAGAAGTATCTATCAGAATTAAAAATCCAGTCAGGATGTAGGCCTCCATGTTAATGTTGTTACCTTTGGAGGTCATGAACTTCTAGATCTAATTGTATTTTAGATTATTGACAGGAGAGTACAGAATGGTACAGTGAGGTCACAGTGAGTCAAAGCTAGGGCAAACTTGATCTGAGCAACCCAAATGTAATAAATAAATAGTAAATCAATAAATAATAACATTTCGATAATAAAGAAAAATTCATCAATAGCTTATATTATGTGCTCTTTAGGAATCATTTTATGTGGCTTTTATACAGTATGATAATGATATTATGGTTAATGAAAAACAGTTATTTACTACAGATTGAAATGAAAATATAGGGAGATGTGCTTAAAAGTATTAGCAGGTGTTAGACCAAAGTGATAGGTATGTATGAGATGTCTTCATGCTATGATTTATTTTTTTTTTAATTAAAGAAACTAGGATCTTATACACTGATCAGAAAAGGCACCTCAATAGCAATACAGCAACAAAACAGCCAACCCCCCATGGTGAATGGCTGAAAGGTTCCTGGGGGCCAACATGGAGCAATTTAAACAAACAACAACAAAAATGGGAATTACCTTATAACTGAACACCTGGGACAATCATCTGTAAGTTCATGATGAAATTAGTGAATTGCATAAATAAGGGGGGGGGGAGACAAATCTTTCACTGTAAAGAATTCCAGATCATTGTAGATAATTCTCCTTCAAGGAACTGAACTTATTTTATGAGCCACAAAACCAGGAAAAAAGGATAGTCCTATGGGACAGTCCCACAGTCCCATTCAAGGCCACACTCGGATGACCTGAAGATCCCTCATAGATCCTTCTAGGGTTTCTGCCACCTCCCCATTTCAAGGCTTTACCCACGGATCTTTGGAGAACATTCGACATCTAAATTCCAGCCGTGACATTGCAACCTGTGGGCTGCCCACAGAGGCATTCTTCCTGAGTCAAATATGGACAAGAACACAAAGAAACCCAGCAGCTTCACAAGGAAACCTAAACCCATCTTAGTTCAGCAGTCAAGGTTACCATTCACAATGGCAAGTCATTCTGCTAAAATGTGCCCTTGACAAATAACAAAAATGGCATTTGTCTTTATGAACTTCCTCCAACATTTGCATAACACGAGTCTAATGGTGAGAAACCCATCAGGTACACCTAAGGAGAGGGGTCATGTGAAACATTCAGCTATGATGTCTCAACATGGCCACAGTGACCAAAAACAAGGGAAATCTGAGAATCTAGCACAGCCAGTGGGAGCTTACATATAACAAAAGACTGAATATAATGTGGCATCTTGTATGGGACCCTGTGGAGAAAAAAACACATTAGATTAAAAGACAGCAGCTAAGAAAATATGAATGAAGGATGGATTTTTGTTAATCATGATGCATCATTTTGGGTCATTAGTTGTGACAAATGTACTATACTAATGGAGGTTATTACTAATAGCAGGCACTGGGTACATTAGAGTATATGAGGACTCTGCCATTATAACTTTTCTATAAATCTAATTTTTTGGTTGTGAGCCTAGCCTTTAATGGCTGAGCCATCTCTCCAGTCATCTCTGAATCTAAATTTACAGAAAAAATATAAATAAAAAACTATTCTCTTAGTGGATCATTGCCAAAGGCCAGAGATGATGAAAACTATTCCAAAATATATGTTAAATAATAAGGTAAGGAGAACTACTAACCCCCTCCCACCTCCTCCCACCCCCAATTAATTTCAAATTAAAAAAAAAAAATCCAGAACTCTATGATAACAAAAAGAATTCAAACACTTTGGTGGATCGATGAGCAGGCTGTGGCCAGAGGAAGTAGACTCAATTTTATTATCCCAGGACTCCCAACTTGGCCCCACCCCCACCCCGTCCCTCAGCACTTTCTTCCCACATGATTCTGCTTGTTGCGTTGTTCTTAGTCGTTCACGTATCCAGAAGCTCACTCCTGAAAGTACAGGACCCAGTTGTCTCTTATAGGAGGTTTCCCAACATCACCACAGTTGAATCTCGAAATCTCCTCCTAAGCAGGGATGCCACGCCCCTCAGCAGAGATGCCACGCCCTTCAGCAGAGATGCCACGCCCCTCAGCTGCTATGCCCCTTAGTCTGTATCCCAAACAACTTCTAAACTGCTTGTGGCTTGTCTCTATACACCTGACTATTGCTGTGGTTTCAATGTCCCCATTAAAGCACATGTTGAAATTTAATCTGTAGAGTGATGTATTAAGAGGTGGGATTAGGTTGGGCTTTTACGAGGCCATTAGGAACCAAATATGGGGCACAAACAATCGCAGGACTTAGAAAGTAGGGGCAAGGGGATTTCCATAATTTTGAGGCCAGCCTGTTCTATGTAGTGAGTTCCAAGCCAGCTCTACATGAATGGATTAATTCATTCATGGATTAACGAATTAATGGATTATCAAAGGAGTGGCTTTGTAATCAAAGTAAATTCCTTGCCTCGCTTAGCCCATCTCACCCTGTGACCCCTATCTCACCCTGTGACCCCTGCTTTGGCCTGACATATATCTTCCGGAAACAAGTTCTTTATCAGCATCCTATTCTGTGGGTTCTCCTTTTACTTTTATAAACCGTGATCTTTGAAACACAGTAACTTAAAGGTTTTTTATTTAGTTGAACTCCAATACACATATATGTATTTTCCACCCCTCCTCTACCCCACCTCCCCTCTCTCCCCCTCTTCCCAACCCTCTACTTCTTTCTTTTGTTCATTTGCTATCACATCTGAGAAAGCATTTTAGAACTCAGAATCATCAAGTTTTCTTCTGAGAGTTCCATAATGCTAACTCTTGCCTGTAGGTCTGTGGTCCTTTGGGGACTGATTTTGTGTGTGGTGTGAGTTATGGAATCTGACTTGTGTGTATGTAATCATGTCAATGTATTTTTTGGACAATTTTTTTTTTTTTGAATCACCTTGTCGTTGTTGCCAACTCACCAGACACCTAAGGATTCTTTTTTTTTTTCTTTTATTAATTCTTTGTGGATTTCACACCATGTGCTCTGATCCCACTTATCCCCCTGTCCCCTTTCAACTTACCCTCTGCCCTTACAGCCTCCTCACAAAACAAAACCAAATTTAAAATAAAAACCAAAAGCCAAACCAAACAAAAACAAATACAAAAAAGAAAAGGAGAATCTTCTGGAAGCTATAGTGTGGTCCGTTGAGACTCAATTTATCCTTTAGTCGGCTTATTTTTACTTACAAGTGTTCATTACCACGAGTCGTTGGCCTGGCTTCGGGACTCTGGCTTCTGCCACACCACTGATCATGGGCTCTCACTGGGGCTCCTCTTGGATGTCCTGTTGTTGTCCTGTGTCATGGAGGTCCTGCTGTTTTGGATCTGTAGGTTCATCCCCTTCACATGTGCCAACAGTTCATAGATTGGTGGGTGCCGGGGTGGGCTAACTCACAGCCCTGATGGGCCTGGGTGGTAGCTAGGTTGGTCACCACGACAAACTTTCCCTCATGTTACAACCTGGATGAGCTGCCCAGCAGCGCCTGGGCTAGCTCACTCAATGTAGCCTGTAGCAAGGAGCAGGGCCAGTCTCCTGCTATGGGCCTTCAGATCCAGGCGCCCCTCATCTACATTGTCAGAGCCAGCTCTGTTCTGTTCATTCCAGGAGAGGTAAGGGCCCTCTCTCCTCATGGCTGTAAGGGACATACAAGGGGCGCGGGCGGCGGGGGTGGGGGGGGGGTGGGGGGGGGTGGGGTTGTCAGCTCTCTTGCTCTCATCACCTGAAATCCCGACAACAGGATCAGCTCTAGTGTGCTTCCCAGGTGAGATGCATGCCTAGGTGAGGGCTGAAGCCAGCTTTCCTGAGTAGAAGGGGACTGAGTGAGTGCTCACCTGATGGTTACATGAGGGGCAGGGTCAGCTAGCCTGTGGCAATATCAGAAAGGGGCAGGACCAGTGAAGGGCAGGATCAGTGAAGGGCAGGGCTCAGGGTAGCGAAGGGTGGGGGGCTGGCTCAACAATGATCAAGTGCTTGCACCCGCCTTGGGCTATGAGCATAACCAAAGGATTATCTCTAGTTCCTTGTTCATGGCTATTTTTTTTCATATTACAAAATATCATTGCAGATACTTCAAAAAATATGGCCAGGAACAAAGGAGATTGTGTTAAAAACATGTTTAGTCTCATCATGTAGATGAACAAGCCACATTTCTGAAGCTATAATTTTGAAATACTGTTTTTTCCTTGTAAATAAAAAGTCTGGGGCAGGGGAGCATGGTCACACAACCCTGTGATTGTGACAGCTTGTGAAGTGAAGGCAGAAGGATGAGGAACTCAAGGTTACCCTCAGATGAATAGTGAGTTTAGTTCAACTGGGCTAAGGGAGGCCCACATGTATAAGCTTTTCTTACTACAATGGGGGCAAAACAGAGCAACTCTGGGAAAGAAGGGTTTGTTTTAGTGCATAATGTAAGGGCACAGTCCAAGAGGGGAGGTGGGCATTTCAGTAGGAGTAAGAGCTGGTTGATCATTGTGATCAGGAACCAGAGAGAGATGAAGGCTGGTACCCAGCTGGATTTCTCTTCTTTGGTCTGTACAGCACCTCAGTCCTTGGAATGGCATATAGGGTAGCGGTCACAGCCATTCCCAGGCGACTGCCTCCTAAGTGATGCTAGAGCCTGTCAAATAGACAATCGATATTAACCATTATAGTACACACACACACACACACACACACACACACACACACACACACACACAAACACGGCGCAGCAGGAGATGGAAGTGTTCTGATGTTCTGACTGTGTGTCTTAGAACATGTAGTGGTGACTCCCGCATGCAATCAGTTGAAGACCAAACTGAAAAGCTGTCTTAGGCAACAGATGTGTTTAGGTGAGCTCTGGGAGCCAAGACCGAGAAGTATCCTAGGTGGTAAGTTGACTCAAGTGAGTATCTCAGCAGCTGAATTAGCAGCAGGAAATGAGATCCATGGGATGTTGGACGACCTCCCTCCCCATTCTTGGGAAGCACTTCCATGGGGCTCCTAGTCCAGATCATCTTTCTCTTTGAGTCACGGCATTCCAGATCTCCTGTTTCAATTGTCCCGTGTTCCCGTTTTCCTAAGTCTCAAATCTATAATCCTCCAAATAGAAGATTGGATTGGGTTCCTAGCTAAATATCCAACATGGAGTCCTCCATCCAAGTCCCTAGAAGTGCCAGATAATTTGTCATTTAAATTGAGACACTTTAAAGGGGGGATGAAAGGTCTGATAATAGACTGTAGAAAGAGATAAACTGAGGCTGTTCTAGAAAGATTGGGGCAGATGGTATCTTTGCTTACATGTCTGCTATCATCCATAGTACAGTGATTTTCGAAGTGTGCCCACTACAAAATACTAAAAATTAAGTTATTTCTCTTCCCACCTCTTTTTTTGCAGCTTACTGTGTGTACATTAGCATAAGAATGATCAGAGAAAGAAATCTGAATAATTATTTGTATTTATTTGTCTGTTGTTATATCGGGTAAGCCTTTTGTCCTGTGATAATTCCTCAGGATCCCCAGATCTAGACAATTTGGACACCCTCTCCCATAGTTTAACTGAATGGTCCAGGAGTAGTCCCTTGAAAGCATTTGGACATAATAGAGCACTGCATCTCAGAATGTGCACAAAGCTCCCCATCCTTAACTTTTCTCCCTTCTTGGAGATGAGAAAGAGCCAAACTGGTTCATCAGTTCACAGGAGGGCAGGGAAGTCCTTTATAGGGCTCCCCCAAAGGGAACAGGAGAAAGGGAACGCCCCAGTGCCCTCCTGCCACTAAACAGATTGTGGCTGTCATTTAATGCTCAGGGACTACTCTTAAAGAAGTGTAGGAACTCTGAATCTCTTTTCTTTCTCCCCAGAAGGATCCCAAGCCCTTGGTGAAGAAGTGCCCCTGCTAGACGGTTCCTCAACTGCAGCCAGCCCTGACTTTGGGTTATTAGCCAGTTAAATGCCTCTAATTCCTTTCTCTTTGACGGCAATTAAAAAAAAAAATCTGCTTTGAGGAATGCTGATTTTGCTTAGTTTTCTAGAGCACAGACCAAAGCACTGGGTGCAGGACAGTGTGTCACAACCCCACACAGAAGCTGCCACTGCTGAACAGGACAGGGTCACACTTGCAGCAGGCTGGATGGACCTGTCAGCATTTTGATTCACAATAAAATCCAAGAAATTTCCCAGTCTTCACCTCCACCTCTAGAATATGCAAGTCTGCTGTCTCTATTATCTGCATTCTGCATGAACTCCGATTGCTGTTTCTTTCTAGCATGTGGCAGCCCATGCCTCGAACCCACCACTCCAAAAGCCTCAAGAACAAGAGAGGGATCCAGCTGAACTGCCTCCTCTGTCTGGTTACTAACACTTTCAGCTTTCTGAAGTCAAAACAGCGAACACCATTCCTGCCTCTTCTAGAAAAAAATCTCCAAAACTAACGCCTCCCAAGCCCTACAGAAACCCTAGCCTATGCAAGAGGTTTTCTCTCTTGCCTTCTCTCCATGGGTGTCCTTCTCAGGTTATCCCAAAATAAACCTGTCCCCTGTTGAGACTCATGTCTGTCTTTTCTTCTTACAGTCTTAAGCTCTGAGACCAATCTGGACTACATAGTGAGACCCTGTCTCAAAAGAACAAAATAAACATTTATTATAGATAGTGCCTTGATGAACACTCTTGCTTAGAAGACTGTGTGTGGGTATCTCTCTTTCATTACAACTCATCATTCAAAGTGCAGTTGCTAGCTCCAACGTGAAGATGTAGCTGGAAAGCTCTTATATCATTGGCAAATTGCCACCTGGCAAAGTCATGCGAACTTTCACAGAAGTCCCACAAAGGAGTGTACGTGTGTCTATACAAGGTCACTTCAACATCTCGACCCAAGGGCAGTCAATGAGAACCCAGTCTCAACGTGTGGTCATTTCATCCTTAACTAATTATTTCTAGTTAGTGTAAGAATCTAAGGAAGGTTCCTCAAAAGACTGATTGGACAAGTGCATTGGAGAACCTGAACTAACTCCAGAGCCTGCTCTGCAGGACACACCCTGCAGGCCAGCTGTACGGAGGGGGAGGGCTCGGGGTAAAGGGAGAGCGAGGCATGGCAGAGGGAGGTGAGGCTGCAGGGCCTCCTGTAATGATGTGGGACGAAGAAATGACACATGGAAGGAAAAGAAGGACCCAGGTCCTCTCCAGAGAGGAAATACCATGTACAGCTTGTTTCAACAAAGTCATGAAGACCAGACCCTACTGTTCCATGACAGAAGTATTCCTTTGAAGGATACAGGTGAGGGCCTTGTGGATAAGCCCTGTGCCCTAGATACAGGGCACACCTGCTTTGAGAAACCCCAACTCCTCTAAACTTGGGATCTTTCTCTTTTTAATCTTTCTTTGATGAAAGACTGGTTCTGATTTGTGAAATAGCGTTAACTTTTTTGTCTCCAGCCTGTGCCACAGACCCACAGGATTCCATTTTTTTAAAGACTTTTCTGTCCTGGTCCACAGACTCCTTTCCATGTGAGTTGCTCCTTACGGTTCCCACAAACTCCCAAGCTCTGAAGGCCATGGGAGCTCAGACTGATGATAAGATGTGTTTCTGACCACAAACTACAAGATCAAAGAATGAATAAAAACTGCACAAACTCCTACCTCCTCAGATAACTATGATTACCACAGCGTTCTATGCATCTCATGGTGTCCTTGGCATAGATAAATGTGTAATTCTTTCAAAAGGTGATGTGGAGAGGAACCGCTACTCCTGTATTTCCCCTCCCTATCCTGGAATCCTTTGCTCTAGATATGATGTGTGCAGCAGACTAATGAGCTTATTGGGAAAACAGAATGCAGAAGAATTGCTTTAGAAAATGTCTGTGATAAACAGGAAGCAAATTACTACCCTATCCTGCATTTCAGATCGGATTTTTTTTTTCATAAATATGACCTGTTAAGAGGCTCCAGGTTTCCTACAGCTTTCAGAAAGTCACCGTGAAAGAGATTCTTTTCTTTCTTTCTTTCTTTTTTTTTTTTTTTTTGAACAATCATAAATGGAAAAGAAGGTTCAGGCTGGGTAGTCCCAGGAGCTGAAATGATTGGATAATGGGATCCAAACTTTAGCAGACAGCAGGCAGGTAGTGGCAGTGAAGGGCATCTCCTCTTGGGAAGCAAGCCTGAAGCTCTAAGACATGCACAGGAGGTGAATGTCCCTACAAAGCTCCAGAGAACCTTGGGGTCTTGTTGCTGAACTCATTCAGGTGCCTTCTTTGGCATCATCTGCCAGAGTACTGCAGTGGGGGTGCCCAGGACAGGTGTACCATCCTGGACAGTGTAGCTGGTGCAGAACTATCAATCAGGCACCTCATTTCCTGACCCTCTCTGGCTCAGATGAAGTCCTGCTAGGGTGTATCCCTAGCAGGAGCTGTACCACCAAGGCTATCATCTGAAGCCTGGGAATCTTTTAAGGGGCATTGAACTGTCAAATGGTTCATTGAATTTGGTGACAGGTGTAGTAAGGGGAGAAAGAAAGGAGAGGCGTGGAGATTGAGATCCTCAGGAGTTTCTGACTTGGAACTCACCAATTACTGATTAGGCTAGGTTGGCTTCAAGCTCTGGGGATTCATTTGTATTGCCTCTCCAGCACTGGCTGGGATTTCAAGCATGAACACCATATCTGGCTTTTTTATGTGGCCTCTGAGGATTGAATTCAAGTCCTTGTGCTAGCCTTGTACTGAGCTGTCTTCTTAGTTCTGCAGACATCTCCTTATAAAGAATCATCCATCCGATTGTTATCCTGACCCAAATAGATGGGGGTGGGATGTACTCAGATTCTCAATCACAGTCCTTTAGCTGTCTTGGGGATAGTTTAGACCAGCAGTTTTCAAAGTCCTGTGTTCAACCAGCAGCATCTGCTTGTCAGAAATGGAAATGAGGGCTGGGGAACATTGGTAGCTCCAGGCTTGAGTGGTTCCTGCTCAGCATCCACAAGGCTCTGAGTTCAATTCTGAGCATCACAAAATGAACTGACAACATATACGAGCAGGACAGTAGTTCTGAGAGAGGTTCCTCACCCCGCCAGCATCCCATCAGTGTTAGCACAGTAAGACCCCATGAATATGTTGACTGCACGGAGAACTAAGTGGCTAGCCAAGGCCTGGAAGGAGAAAGAAGAACCAGACAGATAAGCCAACATCCCGTGAGCAATAGGATAAACTGGCCCCAAGGTCTCCAGTTTAAAGATGAATTCTCATAGCAGTAACAACTGCTGTTCAAATAAGCCCGTATCTTCTTAGTGGGTTTCAGGAAAATGCCCTCAGTAGACCTAGAATCAGGAGAGAAGAACAAAGGCTTGATGTACAGGGCGTTGCTGGGTGTAAAGCCAACAACATTGTAAAGACACTATAACCCTCATTTTCCTAGTCCAGAGACAAGCATCCAATTTTCTTTTGACTTCCCGTACCAGTTACTTCTTTGTCTCACCAGCCAACAATGGGCTCTTCAAATTCACACCCTTGACCCTGCTCCATTCAGCACGATTCACCTTCCTTCTCCAGCCTCCTCTGACAACTGCAGCCTCCACTTTGGCCTTGTAATTGCTGAAAGGCCACCTCTCGGTACTGAGACCCCGGGACAACCTTCCTGGTCCCAGGCTCCACCTAGGGCCCTGGTTAGTGGTTAGCTACTGTTCAGGGACATCCACGGTATCTTCCAGTGACTGTAGGTAGAGGTGAGGCCTCACGATTCAAGTCCCTTGACATCATACAGATACCAGCATTGCTGACCTCATTCTTCCCATCAGGCCCTCTGCGGCTGCGGCTGTGCTACACTTGGGATCAGAACTAGTTGTACTTTCAAGGGGCCCATGTACCTCTCCCAGACAGAAACAAGGCTCCTGGAGTCAGGGTGGGTGGACAGCAGGAGGCGTCTCACCATCCTAAGTTGGTCGCTGCCCTGACATTTCCTTCTGATAGCTCTGACTTGTCACCTCACCCTACCCTGCCCTGTGGTTTGGTGTCTCTCACCTGTAAGAATCTGCTCCTGCAGGCTTTTATGTAGGAATTTAATGAGGAAAATCCAGAAAGGCAATTGACATATTTCCCGGCATACAGTAAGTACTCAATAAATGTCTTATTAGTTAATACTTAAAAAAAAAGGTAGTAGTAGATGTCTACGATGGTGACCAGCTGGCCAGACTGGGCTCACCTGGGTCCCCACGTCCTGTCCTGCTCTTATTTGTTACTAGGTCTTCTCTGGAGCTGCACATTTCACAGAACCAGCTCCATTCCAAAGTGCCCCACTGGCACATTAGAGATGGCGAGACTCCTCCTGGGCACCTTTGTGCTTTTTGACAGTCCCACCCAGACGGCACTGTGCCCTGTACTCTGAGAACAGGGACTGGATCTTCTCTCTTATGTCCCTCCCTATAAATCTTTGCTGAATAAGATAATGAATGATGAAAAGATGAATGAGTGAACGAGTGTACAACCCTCACTAAGGCTCTAATGATGTCTGCACACTCTCTAATGCCTTGCTGAATCTGGCCTCTAGGCTGCTGAGTCCCCTCGGGAACAATCTCCCTCACATCCCAGCTTGTTGTTACCCTTTGCTTCTTGGAACAGGAATATCAGATGTGTATGAGGGTCTGGGGGGGGGGGCAGGTTTAGAAACAGAAGGTCAGAGGGGTAGTTACCTGGCTTTCTGAGAAAGAAGCCACAGTAGTGAGCTCCAACCACCCCACTCAGGGGGCACCTGCAGCCTTTCCTTCTCAATAAAACTTCACATAGAAGCGGGTTTTTCTTTAAACAGTCTTTGATTTGAAATGTTATCGGTCAATACACTCTTAAGAGGTCCAGGAATGTAGTTAGCGCTTACTGATTGCTGAAGGTGAGGGAGGAGATTGCTGTTCTGAATGTAAATTGGCTTCCTTAGAAATGACAAGACATTTATTCCTGTCGCTTGTGTTCCCGGTGACCTTAGCTACCTCATGCACACAGGCTTCATTTCTAGGCTCAGAGTGGGTGTGGGTATCAAGGGATATCTAGTAGGAGGGTGGAATCATAGCATATGTGATTTTACTCATGGCTACTGACATACTCTTAGCAACACCAACCAGTCAGTAGACATAATATGGCATCTTGCTATGATAAATACATAAGTACAAATGAAATACTAAAAGTATAAATGTAAACTGTAATAAACCAATATTTAACTCTTCTTTTCTTTTCTATTAAAGGGAACAAAACAATTTCTCCTTCCACAATGGGTGACAGGGTGGAGTCTAGACCTTTCAGAGTCCCATTCTGTTGCTGAAGAGTCAGAGACTGTGATGCTCCTGATGTGCCCTCATGGGTGCTTCAGGGGGACCGTGAAGACAGGAATGGAAGCATTGGAACTCCCAGGAGCCACAGCAGAGCCCACAAAAGAATCCAGGAAATGGAAGGCTGAAACACAGTGCTTGGACCTGCCCTTCCTGCCTTCTTTAGCAAGAGCTTATGACCCCCTCTATCACTGATAGACATTCAACCCACTCAGCCTTGCTTCTGTTGTTCTGTCTTTCCAGCAGGTTCCCCGCCTTCAGCAGGACATTGTTCCTGTCACTTCCTTTGTTTTGTGTCTGTTCACCCATATCTTGAGATTTCCTGAGGTCCCTCTGAACTCCTAACTTTGATGCGCCGATGAACTTTATACAGCTTGTATACCTCTCACATATTGACGTGGGAATGTCTTGCTGTATGCTGTGAATATCAATCTTTAAATAAAGGAGCTGTTTTGGCCCATGACAGGCACCATAGAAAAAGTAGAAGGGGAAATCAGAGCATAGGTAAGAGAAGGGCGGAGTCAGAGACAGATAAAGCCAGCCACCCACAGAAGAAACACGTAAGGAACACAGGTGAGCCATGGGCCACATGGCAGACAGATTAGGAAATGGGTTGAGTAAAAATGAAGGAGGCAGCTAGTGATGTGCCTAAATCATAGTCCAAACAGCATGAACTTAATATAAGTGTTTGAGTAATTTTGGAGCCTAAGCAGCAGCGGGCAGTTAAGGGGTCTGGGGCGGCAGGTCTGTGGGTCTGGGCCTCTGGCCACCCTGGGCTAAAAGACCTTATTGTAACAACATATCCTGGCTCAATCCTAAGAGATGATCACATATTGGCAAATATTGTAGTCTCTGCGCCAAGTTGTGCTTAATGAGCCTACTAACATCTAGGTTGAGGCAGAGCCTTTAAGGGCAGAAGATAATAAGGCCATAAATGACTCCACCTCCCCATCCCAGGGCTAACCAGATGTTCGATATTGGAACAAATATCCAAGTTAGTAGAGTTAATAGAGAGAAAAACGGATGCTTTTGGCTCACAGTTTCAGAAATTTCAGTGCATAGTAGGTTGACTTGTTGCTTTTGGATTTGTGGTAAGGTGCACTTGTGACAGGAAACTGCCATTTAACCTTCAGTAAGCCTCACTTCTTAATTATCCCATCATAGTACCCAGGCTGATGAGCAAGCCATCACACACCGACCTGTGGGCAGTCCTTGCCCAAACCATGTTCACTATCATAGGCTTTCAGGTAAATTCTTACACTTTTTCTCCTGTTACCACAAACTGTGGGTCCCATCAAGGTAAAATGGATATTTTGGCTCACAATTATGTTCTCTGTGTGTGACAGGAAGCCTGTGGGCTCCTAATATTATTTGAATGTTTGGAATGTTTTCCCCCCACAATCCTTTGCTGCCAGACCTGCCCCTACTCAGTTGAGGTCAAATGAAGATCAATTAACACCATGCCTCTGTCATGCCAGGTCATTGAAACATTTTCTGCAATCCCAAGTACATATATGAAGCATATACTCCCGCCCCATGAATCCCATTTGACACAGCAGCCATTTATTTAAAACACTGAGGGGATATTGCTCCTTCCTAACCTCAAGGGTTTTGTTTTGTTTTTTAGAAGTTTCTCCACATTGTGATAGCTCCCCATAGTAAGCACCTTAAGTTCCGATGAAGAACTCCCACATTCTCCATCCTGTTGATAATGATTTATTGTTTGCCAGCCAGAAACACTCATGAGCAACTTGGGTTTGGATGTTAAGTTTCATGGGAAAAGAAGCAGGACATGGACCATTCATTCTGCTGGCTTGGATGATGGTAGATGTGATGAGGTAATGGAGCTAGCAGTGGTGGCAATGGCCTCCTGATTCAGAGGCTCCTGTCTGTAGCAGAGGCAACATGTCTTTGGCAGGCTATTTTGGCAGGATTGTAGGAGCTCAGGAAAGAGCCTGTTTCTTCCCAGTGATTTTCTGAGATATTTATAAACCCCAATTAATCCCTTCAGTTTAAACAGCTAGAGTGAATTGCATTATCTGTAAGCAAGAACCTTGACCAAAGCTGGGTTCATTCCCTGAGATGACATTGGGCATCTGGTAGACCTGGTTATTTCACATCAGCCTGACCGTTAGGATGGGGGTGGTCATGTTTTGTTTCTCTAGCATTTAGCACAGGGTGGTCCATGTAGCAGATCCTTGATGTGTGCTTTAGTCATGTATGTTTGCCTATTGTATACAGCTGTTGTAACCAGTTGATATTTACATCAAATGGAAAGCTATTTTTAAAATTAATATATTGTTATTGGATGCATGTATGGTGTGTGTTCGGGTTCATGCATGCCACAGCACACATATTTCAGGTCAGAGGACAATTTTGTGGGGCTAGTTAGTTCTCTCCTTCATTCTTTACAAAAACATCAAAATCAAGTTGTCAGGGTTACATAGGAAGAACCTTACCCACCAAGCCATCTCACAGGTCCACATAGCTGTTCTTTTGGGAAATCTAAAATGTATCTATTTATATGGAATACTATTTAGTCTAGCAACCATGCTGGGCCCTATACACACAAAGTTTAGTAAGCTCTGGTATTAATTATTCCTTCCTCAGATTAGCATCATTCACTAGTGAAATGTGATTCAGTCATGCCTTCAGTGAGAAAGCAAGCCAGGGAGGTGCAGCTTATCTATCCTTGGATGACATGGATCAGATCCTAGGAACAGCTGAGATGTTTCCCCAATATTCTACATTGAATCAGCTTTGAGTTTTCATTTCTGTTGCTATGATGAAATTTCCTGACAAAAGCAACTTTAAGGCACTTTTGATTCTAGGTTATAATCCATCATCATGGAGAAGTCAAGGCAGGGGCTTGAAGCATCTGATCACATCCACAGTAAGTAGAAAAGAAAGTGCATATAAACTCATACTGAGCTCATTTTCTTGGTTTTCAGACACTCCATAATACAATCCGGTGTTACAATGAGCTTCCGGCCTGGCTTAGCCCCACGGTTTGGAACCTGCCCACCGCTGCTTACCTGGACCACCAATCCCAAAATCCCAAAGAATCACACAGACACTTTTATTAACTTCATGCTGTTTGGCCTATGGCCATTGCTAGCTAGCTCCTTCATCTTAACTCAACCCATTTCCATTAATCTGTCTGCCACATGGCCATGGCTCACCTGTGTTCCTTACATGTTTCTTCTTTGGGTGTCTGGCTCGATCTGTCTCTGACTCCACCCTCTTTCTCATACCTACACTCCTGTTTCTGGCTATGGTGCTCACCAAGGGTCAAAACAGCTCCTTTATTTAAAGATTGATATTCACAGCATATAGAAAGACATTCCCACATCATCTCCCCGTTTCTGTCTAATAAAAAAGGAAGGTTTCAGTTTTAACAAAGCAAAATTACATATAACAAAATAGCTATCAAGCAAGAATTATAGTTACAATAGCTAGTCTATTTGTATTTAGCAAAATTAAAGAAAAGTCTATCATCTACCTTATCTTTGTGAATTTAAAGTTTTATATATAATATACCTTGTAAAATAACTAAGAAAACTATACCTATAATTATCTAATCTTCAACTACATCAAAAACCACAGAAAGATATACTATTTATCCAAGTAAACAGGAAGTACAAGCAACTTCCAAAATCTAGAAATGACAGAGATGACACCTATCTGCCTGGGCAGTCACCCAAAGTTTCTTTATAAAGTTGGGGCATCCATCTTCAGCTTACAGGTTCAGAATCTCTGGCATACCTTTCAGTTAAGCAGGAAATCTGAAAGACTACACTGCTCATTCTGGTGTAGTTCATCGGTTGCTTTTCCTTGAGTCCTGTAGAATGTCTGACAGTTTTCTCTGCAAAGCAGGAACCTGAAGGACCATCTTGGCTTGTTCTGCCAAAGTTCAGAGGTCACTTTCTTATGGAACCTGCATGTCCAGTTTAAACAGCATACTGTCAAGCAGTCAGTATAAGGACAGGTTCTTGTCCGGTGGCTAACCATTGCCACAAAGAAAGTAGACTCCATATGGAGTTTCTTCAATGCCCATTTTTCTCTTGAAGTAGATTGGTGCTGCCAGGAGCAGATCTGTCTCACTGTCCAGGAAGTTCTAAGTTCTTAAACTATTTTAAATGCCATATTCTGTAGGTCTTAGAAGTCTTTAAATATTACCTATCTAATTGAAATATATTTTTGTATACCTAAAGATCATTACAATTTTAAATCAGTCACATAAACATCATACCTTAAACAGAGTAGAAAAATACATATAGCATAACAAAATTGACCTTAAATTTGTATCAATACACCAAAATCCATACCAATGTAAAATATTTTGAGGCTAACAGCTGACTTTTGGATTAAAGTAAGTTTAATAATCTAATTTTTTAAAAAAATCACTCTGATATCCTATCCCCTTTTCTTCTTAGAAAGAGATTAACAATGACCACTAACCATTTATATAGTGAAAACAAACATTTAAAAGCAATATTTTGGGAATTTGGGCTTAGCATTTCATTACTACTTCCTGCCAATTAAGGAGTGTTGGTAATCTTACAAGTTCTTGAGACTAGATCATCTTAGTCTGCAGCCCTGAAGCTGATGTGACCATCTCTTCCTATTGGATAATTTTCAGGTGGTCTTGGTTGATGAAACCATAAGAGCCTGGAAGCAATCGACAGGTTCTCATCTTCTGTGGAAACAAAAGCAGAACTCTTCCAAAGCAATAAATCCTTAGACACAAATTTGAAAAATCAAAATACCTTTAAAATACATATTCTTGTTTAACTTAGCAGCCTTTGCAATCGATTGTTTTTCTGCGGTTAGCTCATTAATGGTTAAGAAATTAAATGAAAACACAATAATAACCATAGTCCAGACTCTGTGTCTATTTTCCATCTTTACATAGCTTATATTTTTATTACTCTATTTCTCTTTTTTAGGGACTTACTCTCCTTTCTTTTTTCTCTGAAGCCTGTGTACATTTTATACACACTGTAACCGTTTACAGGTCCCCCCCATATGAATACATTTTATTGTGAATTCTTAATTATTTTCCAACAAGAAGAGCTTTTAAAATGCTAGACTGTACAGCACTGCTTTGCCTGCTGACTCCACCCCCCTACTCAGCAGCTTTTCAATATGGTGGAGGTACCAGAGCCATTCTTATCTTCCCAATTCTAAGAAGCAGTATTAAATATCGTGAAACCTTTTTACCATCCCAGCTCTGAGGAATCTTAGAGTCCACACTATCATCAAGTAGAGCATCACCATTGCTCACTCCATTTAAGGATAAGAGCTACACAGTTTTTGCCAGTAAAGTTGAGTCAGGAAGTTTCTCTTAAAGGGACTGCATCTCTGTTCGCCACCACCGAAGAGCAGACCAAATAAAATGCTGCTACCAAATGCTGATTTTGACTTTGTTCCCCTTTTGTTCAATATAAACAGAAACCTTAAATCAATCACATGCTATTGAGTCTTCTGTGAGACTTCGGGAACTGGCCTGGTTGCAGCTTACAGTGCCTGCCGCCAGTCCGCCGCTATGGCCCAGATGCCACGCTATCTCTGTACAGTGACCCGCTTCAGATACTCAATTTGAAAACTGTTTTTGGCTCTGTTTCTGCTCTAGAACCCCTTTTAAGCTTTCTCAGGCTTTATGTGGGTATTTTGCCTCACGTTGAACACCATCTGTTACAATGGGCTTAGTCTCACAGTTTGGACCTGCCCGCCACTGCTATCTGGCCCGGCAATCTCAAAGTCCCAGTGGATCAAAAAGATCCTTATATTAAGTTCATGCTCTTTGACCTATGGCTCAGGCACATTGCTAGCTAGCTCTTTCATCTTAATTCAACACATTCTCATTAATCTGTCTGCCATGTGGACCGTGGCTCACTTGTGTTCCTTACATGTTTCTTCTTTGGGTGTCTGGCTGGATATGTCTCTGACTCCATGCTCCTTCTCCTAACGATGCTCCTGTCTCAGGCTACGGTGTTCACCAAAGGTCAAAACAGAGCTCCTTTATTTAAAAATTGATATTCACAGCATATAGAAAGATATTCTCACATCAATCTAAGGAATGGCATTGACCACGTTTTTAGGCTGGGTCATTTCATGTCAATTAATATAATCAAGACAACCCATGATGCCTCCAGGCCAACCTGATCTAGACAGTCCCTCACTGATACTTTCTTCCCAGTGTGCTTCTAGAATGTGTCAAGTTGACAATTAAAATGAACCGTCACAACCAGTGTTAGCTCTGACTTTCTGGTGTTGATGTTGGAGAGAACAGCTTTAACCACCTCAAAGATAACTAGCAAATAACATTTAAATAGAGTCTGGGACTTCTTTTTTAATTTGTCTCCTGAATCTGGCAGCTATTATTTCCGGGAGTTTCTTTCAGAAGACATGATGAGGCAGAGGTGGAAAGACCTACCTCAATGGATCTGGGCTTTCCTCCATGGCCCTAACTTGTCCTTTGGTGCAAACCTTGTTACCCCAGCCTGGACACTGAGAATAGATGCCCCTAGCTACCTGATTAATTCAGAGCATCACACAACGATCACCAGCATCCAAATCCTCCAAGTTGGCAACAGCATTAAGGGTTTCATTTCCACGGGGTTTCCTTGCTGAGATACAGGGTTTTTTAAAACCAGAGCACTAACTGTTGAGGTGTCAACAGAGAATGAGAAAAGAGTAGGTAAACTTGGAAGCAGAAAGGATACGGAGTAATCTGTTGGCAGGTCTTGGATAGTTATTATGTGTCTATTTTCTCTGTTGCCTTGTTAAAAACTATTTTCCTCTAGCTCTCATAGGATCTGAATTCTTCAAATAATAGCTATTCTTGGCATTTGCTTCCTGCCTGGCACGGGGCAGGAGGCTTTCCCTGTGTGGGTTCAGTAATGCCATGCTAGCCCTGGGTAATGGCCGCCCAATCCTTTGCTCAGAGGCAGGGAGGAAGTGGCCACCAGCGAGGGGCCATCGGCTGGTTCTGGCCAAGATAATGTGTTTCTTCCTGCTTCCCAGCTGCTCTAACTCAGGAGCATCAAGTAACTTTCAGAAGCTCCCCTTGCCCTTTCAAGAGTCTCATCCTATTTCAAAGCTAAGCCCTTTCTCTCCTAAGCCCCGAAATGCAGACAGCTACCCATTATGTTATTATTCTAATCTCACTTTTCTAAACTCATTGTATAATAGAAAATCACAGTCTTCCTACATGTGGGGGGAGAGAGAGTGTGCACTCACTGTATGCTGTATGGTTTCTATACATAAACTTAGAGGTATACAGTATACAGTGAAGGTACCTGGGTATCTATCTCCTCTGTCCTTCCCCCCTTTCCCTTCTTCACAGGCTTCCACTATACAGCCACAAACTGACCTTGAACTTGCCACAATCCTTCTGCCTCAACTTCCTGACCTAGAATTACAGAAGCCTGACACCACTTCTGGCTCCTATTAGCTTTTACTTTTTATGATTTTATTTTTATTTATTTTAAAGACAGTCTCACTCTGCATTCCTGGGTGGCCTAACAATGGCTAGACAGAGCCGGCTAGACTTTAACCCAAAGACATCTACTGCCAAATACTGCCTCAGTTTTTCAGAAGGCTGGGGGGGTCAAAGGTGTGAACCATCATGCCTCCCTGTTAGCTAGTTTTAAGTTCACCACCAAGCTTTAGAGCAGGTGTTTTCATTACATGCTATACATAAGGAAAGCAAGGTTCAGCCACCTCTTACAACGACAAGCTGTTAGCAGTGAAGTCGGGCCAAGGCTGCCTCTTTACAGCAGCTCACTCAGGAGCCAGGCCCTCCAAAGCAGCAGCCTGTCAGAAGCTCAGCTGTAGTCTCTCACAGAAAGAGGCATCCACCAGGAAGCTTCCAGGAGTTCAAATGCTCCCTTCAGTGTCCTTCAAAAGCACAGTAGAGACCATGAAGGACAGGTACAATCTGACAATTTCATCCTTACTTTGGTGATTTTTTGAGTGGCTTCTGGGAGAAGATAGGCCTAGTGGGAATGAATGGGCCTGTTGTACTGTGGGCAAGGGTCTTGCTGGCTTCTGAATAATTCCTCTGCTCACTGCTGCTTAACTTCCCCCTCAATATAAATGACAGTTGACAAACACTCCTGAAGAAACTTCTTGTTGCTACATTTGCCTGTATCAAGGGAAATTAAAATACCCACATTTCCATGCTCTGAAGTTTGAGGCCTTATTTGCATATTTTATTGATTTTTCCTCCTCTGCTCTCTGGGAGGAAAATACACCTGTATGTCAGCACTTACCCAAATTAGCTATACCAATGCTTGGCCCTGATTGGAAGCCCCTGGGAAGAACCTCGGAGAACGTTGTTTGTTTTGTAACTTTCCCCTCTAGCCCTCATTGTTTGTGGTTTCAAATTTTGCCAAGTAAAATCAGTCTTAACAATCGCAAGCATTCAGCTATGAAGACTGTCCCCTGCCCCACCACCATACGTTTATCTATCTATTTATTTATTTATTTATTTATTTATTTATTTATTTATTTATTTATTTATTTATTTATTTATTTATTTATTTATTTATTTATTTATTTATTTTTTCAAGATCTGTAACTTCTGCTGCAAACTGTGGGGTAGGACTAGCCTAGAGTAAGGGAAAGGGGGAAGATTTCTTCCTATTTTCGGGGCTGGCTGCCTGAATATTTTTGAAGGTAGAGAGTTTAGAAAGAAGGTTGAGGAACAAAAAAGAGAAAATGTCTATCCATAGCTCATGTGTGTGTGTGTGTGTGTGTGTGTGTGTGTGTATCTGTTTTCATTTACACTCTGGAAGGAGAAAGAAGACCCTCTTTTCATTATTACCCTGACTAGAAGGGTGAATTCCCTGCCTGGGTAACTGGGACTTGACTCTCAGAAACAAGGCATGAGAAATCCATCTTTAAAATAATGTAAGCAAGAATAGAAAGAAAAGGCTGGGGTTGTTTATCTCCTTTGGTTGGAAAACCAAAGGGTGGTGTATCGGGCATGGCTGGATCTAGGTGACCATACAAATGTTATTCAGGCTGGACTTCTTTATCTGTTAGCGTTTATGGTGTTGTCCGGGTAGGTTTGCTCTGTCTGCTTGCTTGTAGCACATCCAAAATTATAGTTCATCAGCTTAGCAGGATCAGTAAAAAAGAGTGCAATATGGCCCCTATGGGGCTTGCTTCATGTCATCATCTCTTAACTAATGACTGTGGCCACAGGGAAAGGCCTGTGCTAGAATGGAGTTGGGCCCACCTATGTTTGGGGCATGAGCGTGGGAAAGGATGCTTTTCCAAAGTAAAATACAGACTCTGTCTCCCGAAGAACTGGATGGTGTGGTAGTTAATCTTGTCAACTTGACAGGCCCTACAATGCCCTAAGAGACAACCCTCTAGTTCTGCCTGTGAGGGTTATCTTGACTAGATTAGTTGAGCGTGGAAGACCTGCCTTAAATGTGAGAGAAAAGTCTGTGCTTAGCTGTGGACCATCTCTGTGAGCGAAGGACCGGACATACCTTCCACCATCAGCTTGGGTGTACTGTGGTTAAGCCCTCCACTGCCAGAGCTCAGTCTGTTCCTCACCGTGTAAACTTTGTGTCCCTGTAAGTCATGCACATGCCACTCCGCCATTTTCTCATCTATGTGACAAAGCAAAATAAACCATGTGTGATGGCACAGAGAAGTAGGAGGGTGGGGAGTTCAAGGCCAGCCCAGGCTGCATGAGATCCTATCTCACAGCAGCAAGCAAACAGACAAATGAGGAAGGCTTGAAAGGCTTAGGAGGGTGGGGCTTAGCTCAGTGATAAACACTTGCCTGGCATACACAAGGCCCCAGGTTTAAGTGCTCTTGGGAGCACTCCTCAGTACTCCCAAGAAACCTTGTCTCAGAAAACAAAATCAAACAAACAAAAAGAGCTAAAGGGAAAATACCAAGTGCCTGAGGAGATTCTGGTACCATTGGAAAGGTCCAATTATATTAGCTATTAAGATAATTACGAGTCCTATTTTACAGCTCTCCAGGGTAGCTGTAGATCAGAAGTTCTACATTTACAGAGTGGGAAGTAGATTTGCTAAAGCTCCCAGCCCAAGAAATGGCACAAACTGAAAATATAAATAACACAAGAAAGGGCTTGATCATGAGTGGGGCTCGAACATGAGTGGGTAACCTTTTCTCTACCATAAGCTCATGACACATAGAGGGAGGAAAATCCATTTCTGCCCCACCTAAGTCACAGAAGCCATCATGGGCTGTGAAGAATTCAATTAGTCACTGGTTGCCATGCCAATGCAAACATCACCCTTCCACCCACTCCGCCATCAACACATTTGAATAAGTAACAATGATAATAGCATGCACTAAAAAAAATGCTATTTTTAAAAAGTTAAATGTACTTCTGTCAAAAGTCTGGGTTTTCAGAAATAATTGCTTTAGGCCAGATAAAGATTTGCATAGGATTCCTAAAATGGGCTGAATATCACCACAGAAGAGAGATATCTCTAGGTTAGAAAGACACTTCTCAAGCTTGGGGTATTTGGGAATGGGGAAGAAGGTTCTCCTAATATTCTGAGGTGTGAGAGATAAAGCTGGGGAGAAACCAATTCAGCACCACCCTCCCCAGGGCCCAATCTGCACCAGACCTTACCCAAGGATTAATTGGTATCTTTAACTTGGTGATTTGTGACTGAAACTTTAAAACATTTTCAGGACTTCATAATTTAAGTGTTTAAGAATAGATTCGGAGAAAGCCATTAGTAACGTATAATAATATTTATTACATTTTAGCAAAACTAAAAAATAACACCAACAAAACAATAGAAATAGCCTAAAATAGTTCAACCATTGTGCACTCATATGCTAGGATAGAACAGGCTATTAAAAATGAGGCTGTCAGCGAACAGTTGACGCAGGAAAATGGTGTATATTGTTAAGTGGAGCAAGCAGGTTACAGAGCTGGGGAGTTGGTGAAATCTAGGCTTGATGTATGCAATTTTATGCAAATGTATGCATAGGAAAACCTAGTGGTGTGTTACTCTAAAATGTTAATGATGGTTATTTCTGGGTAGTAGGATTACAGGTAACTTTTGTTTTTCTTTTGTGCCTTCAGAAACCACTTAAGATGATTGTATATTTCTTCTATAATCATATACTATCCTGTCAGTGTTATTCAAATACTGAGGGCTGTTCTGGGTTGCCTACAGGAGAGCAAGAGCCAGGAGGGAGAACTGTATTTGGGTCATCGGTGTCCAGTCCCTGCCTCACTGCTTGGAACCCAGCAGTCATGTTGGAGATTGTCCAAGATCAAGTCAAGCCTGAGATGACCTGGGCTCTCTGGGGATTAACTACCTCCCCGAGGAGGCATTTTACACATGTGATTTTGGCCACGCCTCATGAAGCTATTAATAGCAACTCCTATCAGTCTGCACATTCTGGTAGTAGAGATGAATACAGATGCTGTCCAAATGGGCTCTGGTTTTCTAACAGAAGGTGGAGGAGGGCTCGTAGAGGCTCCACATTAACCTAACCCACTACAATGATATAGATCCCATCTTCTCTTCTAGCCCCTGGAAAACCAAAAAGAACAGACTGAAAATTTGTGTCTATGATCACAGGGTCAGTGGTTGTACTTAGAAATGATCTAATACATGGATATTTCTTCTGCACACAGCTCTTCAGTTATGGCATGAGAAAGCAGGTTTCTGGGTCCTACTCCAGGCAAAACAGGATCAGCATCTCTAAGAGTGGGAGATCCAGAGAATCGCTTCCCCAGGAACCGGAAGTGCAAAGGACGACTGCCCAAGCCTCAGAACTGAGTGGCATGCCGAGCAGCCCTGCCTGGACTGGCCATACCCCTTTTGGATGCTCAGATCTCACAAACAAACTCCTTCCTTAACTGAATGCTGTTTCCACACACATTTTGTAGCTTTGAACACTTCACTTCAGCTCATCTTCTCAGCTTCCTCACAGGAAAAGGCAGAAGCTGTGGTGTATATAGCACAAGGCCAGATATGAAGCCTGAGTATTGAGTACCACACAGCCCTTTGAGTTAGTACTTCCTTTTTTCTCTCCAGCCACCACAGCTAACTGGTCTACTTGTGTCAGTGGATGTGGCCAGTGGTCTGACAAAGATGTCATTTTCTGGTTTCCTTTGAAACCCAGCTTAGTCCCATGGATACGTTCTGGTCATGGAAATGGAGGCTAACAATAAAAATAATCATAATAAAGATGGAGTAACATTGATTCTGGACACTTGATATGGAGTCTAGAGGGCCTTGGTATGCAAATCTCAGATCTATCTTCATCTGGATATTTGAATCAGGCTGTTCTCTTAGACAGACCAAACTATAGCTTAATCACTGCTCACTGACTTCTACTGTCCTATGCAGTGGGTCCCTTTCCTTGCATACCCAGAGGCAGAGACTGCTGCGTCCAGTTCTCTTTTGATAAGACAGTCAGAGATTGACAGTACCCATGTCAATTCTTAGCTAACAATAGCATCAAATCAAAAAATGCAGCCTCTTTCCAGGAGTCTGTGCATCTGTGCTCTTCCAGATTGCAATCCTAATTAACTCCAAATAAATACAATTTGCTCTTGGCTGGGTTGGTTTTATTCTTGCTCAGCACCTCTGTCCTGCCTCTGCAGTGTGGGTGTGGTATGAGCCCTGCGAGCAAAGTTCTTACTAGAAGAATGACAGAGTAAAGGTTGAATAGATTCCAGGTTCTTAATGTGCTCACAGAACACACGGCATGGCAGCTAGACCCTCGTAGGAAAGAGACATTGGTCTCGTTTGAGCCAATCGTTTCTTGGACACTTCCTCACTGCTGCAGTAAGTCACATGATATCTGGACAAACGCTGCACAAATTCTAATTTTTTTCCCTGCAACTTAGAATCAGAAACCTGGGAGTTAGCTTTGAGGGAGCTGGTCACGGTCAAGGCCAAGGGCTGGGTCAGCCCAACAGGAGGTGTGATGGAGTAAGCTGGCCAGTGGAAAGACGTGTGAAATGAGAAAGGAGAAGAGAGAACACAGGAACGTGGGCACAGCGCCCTCAGTAATGATCTCAGGCTCCACACCAATCTTGGGACCAGGCACCTATCTCCCTCTGGAATGGGAATCATTGACTTTTTTTTTTTTTTTTTCTTCAGCTGCTGTAAACAAATTTCTTCTTCTTCTCCTTTTTTTGCAACTACAACAGTTAAAACATTAAGTCAATGGCCTTCATCATTATGCTAGCATATTATAGATTCCATTCCTATTGTTATGCAGTGTAAATAATAATATATCCTTTCAGAACTCCGGTTTTCATTTCTCTCACTTTTTAAAAAGTGGAGTGCACTTTTAAGTCTTCTTGTTAATGTCTAACATGATCAACATCTTATTTTTCCTTCCTGAGGTTAAATTTTGGATCCATCTCATGAGCACCTTCACTCATCAGTCTGGGAGTCCCCGGAGTAAAGTTTTTATTACCACACCCCCAGCAGTACCAGACACGTGGTGGATGCTCATGATATACTCAGTGGATGAACTGAGTTATTTAATAGTAGTTAAAATCAGGGACTTGTTTATTACATAGAGGTAGACAGTGACCACCCCAGGACTTGGTTCCAGATGCAGGGTCAGGAGCCTCCACCCCAGGACTTTGTTCTCTTCCTCCATTTAAGATCATCATCCCATCTCTAGACCACCTCCTTAAAGAACCACCTCCATGTACAAGCTCTCCACTGTGCCCTGCTCAAGGTCACCATGCCATCCATCTATGTGTTTTACTCAAAAGAGCCTCAGGTTCATGAAAGGCAACTGCAGTTCTTAGAAGTCTTACAAGACCATAAGCAGGACCATTCCTATGCTCCATCAGCCTGTCCCACCAAATGACAACATGACACTGGCCTTAGGTGGCTCCTTCCTTCTCACATATATCCTTCGGTTCTGGAATTTTGGAACGGGTTGGGCATAAACCTTTTGGATCTCAAGGACAATTGTCTCATTTCTTCATTATCATGGAGGGTAGTTGCCACTGAGGAGGTCCTGACCAGGCCAGCTGTGCTGACCTCTGCACATCTCCCAGATGCTGGGTGTGTGTGCAGAAACATGGAGTGAAGGAAGCTTCTGGAACCGAACAGGAACCATCACAAATGTTTCCTGTCCCAGGGGTTCAGGTTCCTCTTCAGGTCCTTTGCTTATTTTCTCATCATGGGTGCAGCTAGAGGTGTCTAGTCAGTGCAGAGCTTGTGTGCACACAGTCAGCTTTCTTCAAGGAGCTCCCAATACCGAAGGTCAGAGTCTTCAGCTGGAAGGCTTGGGCCTGGACTGTGGGATCTGAGTCCCAGTTTCTCTAGATTTGGGGGAGAACTGGGGAGATGAATTGTTTTCCTTTCAAAAAGAGAACAGGAAGCCCAGACAGGGCTTGTCCTCATCTTCCAGAAAGATCCATGCTTCTTCTGTCCAGTGTGTATCTGATGAGGCTCACCTTGGCCCACACAGGCTATGCCTGACCCTAGGCCTGAGAGGGGCTGTCAGAGGGAACAGTAGGGCAGGAAGGTCAGTAGACAGAACAGTTTCATGAGCTAGCAGTGGATGCTCTTACTAGACCTTAAAGGCTGGCACAGAGTAAGTGTAGTCATCAGGAGGCCAAGGGCTATCCTCAGGCAGGAATTCTGCAGAGGGGAAAGGAACTCTGTCCTTGGCAGAAGACTTGTGACCTTAAAAATTGGAAGGGAATCTCTGACGTGAGGATTCTGGGGCCAGCTGGTGTCCCCTGAATGATGATGTCACCTAGAGCCCTGTCAAGTCCTGTTTGGGGCTCCTGTGCACCTGGAGCAGGTTTAGGGGTGTGAGGACTCTCCAGCTGCCCTCAGAGCTGCCCAGCAGGTTTACAGACTAACATGGGCCAGTGTGCAGAATGTGTGCATATCATTTGCATACAATTTGCACATGAATAGCTTGCACTATCTGTTCCCAGGAAATTTCAAGTTAAATATTAATTGTTACTGCCCTCGGGAGTTTTTAGTTTTTAATTTTGCTTTCTCTGTTTCTTCTCACCCACTCCCTGTCAATGACTCAGATCCCTGTATGGAAGGGGAGGAGGAGGGAGACGCCCCCGCCAGGCTGGAGAAGGGCAGCTAAGGACCAGAAACTAGGGACTTAGGGAGTGGGTGGCTGGCATAACTCTGCCAAGTGAGAGGCTGGATATACAGGGAAGACACACGGAAGGTGCAGTTAGCAGGTGCTGAAGAGATCCAGTGTCTGTTACCCATAGAAAGCAGCAGACAGGTAAAGTAGGATGGCTGAAATACTTCCAGTCAGCATTTAGTCATAGTTAAGTGACTATGCTCTGCTCCTCAGCTGCCCCCACCATGGTACCCACTGGCTTCTCAGGTCCCATGTCCCCAACCTTGTCACCACAGGTCAGGACCAGAAGCTTCATGGATGCAGGACTAAGGTTAAAGAATGTCTAAAGAATGTAGAACAGTGGTTAGCACATAGGTTCACAGGCCCTGTCTGAATTAGGATTCTGGCTCAGTGGTTCATTGATTGACCAACTCTGAGTGAGCTGTTGTGTGGGTATAGTTTTAGTACCTTGCCTAAAAGTTCATATGCTAGAACCTTGGTCCCTAGTGGAGTGGTACTGAAGGGTAAGGGACTCTTAAAAGGCAGGCCTAGTGCCAGATGATGAGGTCATGAATCTTATGTGGACCCAGAGTGGACCAGGTCTCTGTGTGAGTGGTTTTGTTACTCTGAGAACAAAGTCATTAAAAACATGCCATCTGCCTTCCTCTCACAGACATTCTCTCATTTTGTGATGCTATCTACCCTCCACTGGAGGGGACCCATTGGAGCCACCTCACCTTGGACTTTTAGTCCCTAACCTGTGAGTTAAATTAACCTCTCTTGTTTATAAAGTACTTAACACCAGGCATTTTGTTACAGCAGCAGGAAAAGGATTAAGGTCATGGCTGGCTTCCCATCCATGAGCCTCAGGTTTCTTTTCTACAAAATAGAGATGCAAGCAGTGTCTGCCTCGTGTTGAGGCTGGGGTCTGAGTCAGCTGTTGTATGTTAAGACCTGAATATTGAGCTTGGCTGAAATGTAAATATTCACATTCCAGGTGCAGGCATCTTGGTCCTTGCCTTGTCTAGCACTAGAGGCACTAAGTGCCTCTCCGAATTTATCATCTGGCTTGGGTTTGATCATTTCTCTGAGGTGAAAACTCAGTAGCTCTCTCCTCCTGAGGACACTCCCTGTTCTCACCCCGTGATTACCCCCCCCCCCACTCTACACAAAAGGACCTTTGAGAAGGGGGTGCAAAGCCTTCCTGGGAAGCACCTTCATCTCCTGACCTGCCTTCTCTAGAGAAATAGGCTTTCTGGGGCCGATCAGGGCTCACTAAGCTACTTCTGTGAACTAAAGCCTACCTTCTGAGACAGTATAGGTGGCAGCTTCCTCTTCTGAGACCTAGTCAAGAGTTCTGTGTGATGCTCCCTTCCTGGTTTTTTGTTTTCAAGCTGGTCTGACCAAACCTTGCTTTTACCCCAGACCCTGGGAGAGCCAACAAAGTGGTCTCTACTGAGACATTGATGAGATGACAAGCTGTGGAGCTTTCCACTGTAGCCCCTATTTGGTCCAGGGTGCTCCTGGAGGATGATAATGGCCATCATTTGTTTAATTTGCCAGATACAATGTTGAGGGCCTTAAATCCAGGCTTCCTGCCACTCCAATAAGAAAGGCCAATTGTCATCCCCATTTCACAGCTGTGAGAACTGAGGCCTGGAGGGACTGAGGAGTCTGCCCCAGACAGCTTAGTTTCCACATGAAAGAGCTGGGATAAGATGGATTGCGTCTCTAAAAGATTTTTTTTCTACAACTGTATTTCTTTTTTCTCTTTCTCCAGTTATAGTAGCTGAGTGATCACTATGTAACCTCTTTGAGAAATGCCCGGTCTCTGCATCTGCCTGGTCAACACGATTTAGGGATGTGACCTTACCAAAAACACTAGTCATCTCTCCACCACTGTGACAAAAGCCCAGAGATAGCCATCGTGTAAACAGACAAGGCTTGTTTGGGCTCACAGATTTGGAGATTTAAGGCTATGAATGGCTGGCTCTGCTGCTTCGGGTGTGTGGTGAGGCAGCCCATCAAGTGGATAGCTGGTTCATTTTATATGGCTAGACTGTGACCGAGAGAGGACTAGACCAGGGTCCCACAATTATTCTTTATTTATTTATTTTTGGATTTAACATTATTTAATATGTATACATATATTATATATTTACAAAAACCATACTGCTCTGGATGGTAGAAAATAGACAAGAAGAGAGATCAAAAATTCAGGAGAAACAATCAATTAACACTGCTAAAAATTAGAGGGGGATCTCCCTGAAGTTAGGGTTGGGGAAGGGTTTTCTTCTTGTTTTTAAGGGAATAAAGGCATCTGACTAAGGAGTCTGAGGACCGCTGGACAAAGGAGACATCGGAAGAAAAAGGATAAGTCATCCAAAAATAAAAAATAAAAATAAAGTCTCAATAACAAGAGTAAATTGAGTTGGCCTATTGGAAAATCACATCACCAACAAGATAAACATTTATAAACCTTCCTAAACGTTTCTGCTGTTCTTTACAGATATAGAATGCAAATGGTCTAGGTGTAGTCCCAGTTCAGCTGAAAATTAACTGGAGTTGGAGTGTGACTCTCTTCTCTAAACCCAAGTATGTTTGCTTAAGAAATAAAAATGCAGAGTCTCTGTGTCATATCTGAAGACCTACCTGATATGGGACAGAAGAAAACCAAAATTGAGGCATTATTTTATTGCTAATAATCTCATAATCTTTTGGTTTGAGTATTTAAACTTCTTAAGGTATGGATTTTTATATCAAAATTTATAAGATGAATATATATATAAAACTTTTGTCATGATATTAATGGTCATGTAGAGTAATTAACTCTAGAAAAAGGCTTCATCTAGCTTCCTGTACATTGTTTTGGGTTGGAGCGTCTATTAATTTTCTCCAGTGAACCACGATCATGCCTAACTGCCACCTTTGAAGTCTCCAAAAGGATGATGGGACCCCACATGATGATTTGACACAGACTATGACAACACCTGTAGGCTGATAAACAGCAACCAGAGATTGACTTTGCACTACAAATTGCTCAGGACTATTTTGAGGTAATATGGATACAATAAGAAAAAAAAGGTAGATTATGGAATTTACTTTTAAAAAGTAACTACATTGGAATGGATTTTTATATATTGTATATAATGATACAAATTGGACATTAATTTTATTAGAACACACTGTACATATATTTTTACTCTTATTCAATGTATTATGCCTATACAGCTCATCTAACAATGTAATGCAAATTTATAGTCCTTGAAAGTTATCATTACCAACTAATTAGGATATAAAGAAATGTAAATTAGTAGTTAGTCATTATAATCAGACTTATATACAGTCTTATTAGATGTGTTTTCAAGGTCAAACAGAGATATATTTTAGATAGGTTGTCTTTAAACACTTCAGAGATCTACAGAATATGGCATTTAAGATGTTTTAATAACATAGGTTCTTTTTATTTTTATGAAAATGACATACATTTGTTCCTGGCAGCACCAATCTACTTCAGAGATGATGGGCATCAAAGAAACTCCATATGGAGTCTACTTTTTGTGGCTAAAGTTATGCACTGGGCAAGAAAATGCCCTTGCATGGATTGCTGACAGTTTTCTGTGCAAATGGACAAGCAGGACATAAAAGAAAGGACTGATGAACCTTGCCAAGACAAGGTAGGAAGACCCTTCAGAATATCTTACTTCACAGATAAATTTGCCAGATATTCTAGGCCTGAGGCCAAAGATGCACGTGCCAGTGTTGCAGAGGAAAGTTGGGTGACTGTTCAGGCAGCCAGCCTTTTCTGTCATTGATCACAATTTTTGGAAGTTTCTTGCTTGCATTTCCTGTTTACTCAGTTAATATTCCCTTCCTGGATCTCTGAGGGAGCTGAAGACTAGACAGAGTTTTCCTAGTTGCAGACTCAGAAAAGAAATTCACTGAAGAGATGTAAAGTGTCTAAGTTTGAGAGACACCAAAAGATAGTTTTAAGTTGGTAATACAAGTTAGATAAAAAATGAATTAGGTACCATCCTTTGGACTCACTAAGGTAGGATAAATAATGGAGTATCTTCTCTTCATTTGTCAATTGTTAATGGAATAGATATTATTGATATAGTTATTGCCTGTATATATTGATTATAGATATTGTACTTATTGTACAATAGTTTTTCTTATATTAGTTTTTATTTTTTTTTATTTTCTCATGAAGTGGAAATGTGGTAATATGTTGTTTGTAATCTAAGAAATAAATCTTGCCCGAAGATCAGATGACAGAGCCAGCCACAGAGTTAGCCATAGAAGCCAGGCAGTGGTGGCACACACCTTTAATGCCAGCGCTAGGAAGGTTAAGACAGGAAGTGACATGGCTGAGCAGAGAAAGGAATATAAGGTATAATGAGACAGGAGTTCAGCCTTGTGCTTCCCTTCCCCTCCCTTCCCCTCCCTTCCCCTCCATTCCCCTCTCTTCCCTTCCTTCCCTTCCCCTTGGACATGGGTGGATGTTGTGATTCCAGGTCAGGTCCCCTTTGTGAGAACAGCTAGTACTCTTCTTAACAGATGAACCCTCTCTTCAGCCCAAGGCCCCACCTCTTAAAGGTTTCTCCTATTTCCCAATAGCATCAAACTGGAGTGTGAAGCCTTCATTTAATACATGGTTCTTTGAAGGACACCAAGTTCCAAATAGCAGTAACACGGCAGGCAACAGCTTATTTCTATGGGCTTTTGTGAATACAGTAGTACCTCCCAGCTTTCTGGTCTACAGGGGCTTCTCATTTCCGTAGAAGTTACCTTACCCTCCATCTGTGTGCCCAAGACATACTCAACGTCTTTAGGACAAGGACATAACTCCTCACCCACCAGCTCCAGAGTGCATTTGTCTGCATTCTGTTTTATTATTATGCGGTCTGCTTACAGCTGCTATGCCCTTGGCTGCCCTGGGCTGGGCACAAGTAACACCCCTGTTACATGTTCTGAACTCCTGGAAGATCAAGACTTTGGGTAGACTTTCCAATGGTCCCAGAGGACAAAGATCCAAGGCCCCATCCTTGGTAGCTGGTAAAATTGTCCCAAATGATCATAACCTTTGAAACTGTATCTAAACACTGTACTCTGAACTGCAAAGCTCAGCTATGCATCGACATGGTTATTAAGAAAATAGTTAACCAAGTTGTTTTTCCCTCATGTTTCCACGGAAACATCTCTAAAGTGGAACTCTTGTATATGACATCAGGAGCTTATGGCTTATAGGGACGCTCAGTCAGCTCTGACTTGATTGGGAATGCAGACCAAATCTTTAAAGTTATAAGAGAAATCGCCATCTGGGAAGAGGGGGTTACTCATGCTTGCCCGAGCAGAGCAATGGACTGACTGGCATAGTTGCTGGTCTGGCAGCTTGAAGTTCAAAGTTCACCCTTTCTAGGGCTGACATTTCCCTCAAGAGGAATCCAGGAGCAGCCAGGGAGGGGAGACTTGGTTTGGTTTCTTCTATTCCTTTCACTACCTCCCAGCCCCAACTTCTGCCACCCTAATCCTTAGCCCCTGCAAATGGAAGTCATTGCCTTAATCCTTAATTTCCAAATTTAAAATCACACACTGTCACTGAAGATGTAGCTCATTAATAGAGTGTGTGCTTAGTGCCTAGGTTGATCTCCACCATGCTGCCATGTGGTGATATATTGTATATTTAGTAAATCACCACACTGCCACGTGTATATGCACGTTTCTTCAAGAGGCATCTTTTGTGAAAATCCAGAATCTAAAACCTCAAAATCACTTCTATGGCTGAGATACATGTTTTCTGTGATTCGGCAGAGCTGGGGGATCTCCCTCTCTGGTCTCTAGCATCAGCTGGGGGGAGTAAAAATAGACCTTGATTCTTGCACCTTGGATCTTATCTAGATGAAGGCAGCCGGAGGCCTTGGGAGGCATTGTTGATGGAACTCTTTAGCACAAGCCGTGGGAGGGGGGCTGGTTTTTCTCACCCTTTCTTCTAAAGGCCCCATCCGCTCTTTCCTTCTTCCTCTGGATCTCAAGGCAATACCTCCACACCCATGCTGGTGCCCACTGGAGAGACTAGAAGCTGCTACTGAGTCCCAGTTTAGGGGGCTCTCCCTGGACTGGCAGAAGGACAGAACAGAATGCCCAGCCAGTGGAGAACAGACACAATGGGCTCCTCTTTTGGGGGTAGCTAGGGAAGAGGAAGGAAAAGCCGGGCTGTTATCTCTTGAATTATTAGCTCTATACCTGAGGTACAGTGTCAGTATTGCTGGAAGAATGTCTTTTAATGCCCTGGATCATTAAAACCCAATAATCTCTTTGAAATGGTTTAACTGCTTCCTGCAAGGAGATAAAGCAAATAAAACTGTCATCCCAGGATCCGCTGTCACCATATTGACACAGCTTTTCTTTTCTCTTTATAAAAATACCTGCGCATGTTTTATTTCAGGCCAATGCATTTATGTCATGCTGGTGGTATATAAATTTGGTAATTAAATCCTGTTATCTTGACACTATGGGCAGAATAAGAATCACTTGTGATGTTTTAGAGAGGGAAAATACTGAAGAGGGACAAGGGGACTGTTCTGTATTCTTCAAAAAATTGTTATCCCAGAGAGTTTTTATTTATTTTTTTAGTACTAGGAAGTTGACAGATGCCTACTGGAGGCCCTCCTGGGAGGATGGTGCCTAGTGAGTCCCTGAAATCACTCTTGCTGCGTTATCTCCTCCAGCAGAGGGTGAAGAAAGCATCAATCCCAGAGCTTGAAGTGTTAGCTACACTCATGACTTCTCACCTGGTAACTTCCTGTCCGTCTGGGTGTTTGTGGCTGTGATAAAGAAAGGTCTAACCCAGTCACCAAATAAGCAAGAATGGGTTTTATGTCCTGTATTAATAAGCTGCAGTTAAAAATAACCCCAGAAGGGCCAAGTTCAGCAGCTCAACAGTGTACACGATGGACCTCTATCCTTGTCTGCCTTCCTCCGTGGGTTAGCCTGGGGCTTTTAACCTAGGAACCCCATGATTAAAATCTGGCTGCCAGGATTTCCAGAAATCCCATGCAGACTTAACAACGTTCATTTCTTTTATCAGAAAAAAAAAGACTTTCTGGAAATTGTTTTTGATGCTGCCATAACATTTCCCATTTTCTGGAAATCTACCACTTGTTTTATTTCTTAGCCAGGCTAAGCCAAGGACATCATGGTTGACTCACACATACCACAGTGTCCCCTTCCTCTCTGATGGGCTGGTCATGGGACTCTTGAAGTACACAGGCATGCGGAGAAGTCTAGATACCAAATGAAATCCAGGTTTGATTAGAAAAATGGATAAGATGGATAAAGGAAAGATGGTTGTTCCGTCGGCAATTGACAGACTCTGCAGCAATCATTTTGAATCTCTGTCTTTTTTTTTTTTTTTTTGGTAACAGTGGAATCAGAGATGCCAACCTCTAAAATAGTATTGTGAAGATTCATAGAGATAAATAAGCTATGTTACTTCCCGAGCTGTCCCAGACATGTCAGTAGGCTGGAGAGCTTACTTGAGGATGGTTGACTCCTTCAGAACAGATTGGTTAATGAGCATGGGTGTTGGGATGGTTAATGCTAACTGTTAACTTGACAAGGTCTAAACTCACCTGGAAGACAAACTATGAGGGACTTGTGTGAGGGACTATTTAGACTAGGTTAGTCTCTGAGCATCTCTGTGAGTAATTATACAGATGAGATTAGCTGAGGTGGGGATACCTCCCCACCAAATGAGGGTGGCATCAGTCTCTGGGTGTAGGCCTCAGGTTACATAAGAGGTTGGAGGCTCACTGAACACAGATATCATTGCTCGCTTCTCTCTGGCCAAAGAGGTCATGGGACTATCTGCTTCAAGCTCCTTCAGTCTTAACTAAACACCGAAGAGCTAAAGTAATCTCTGCCTTTCTGATGTTGATTTTGCCACAGTAATTTAGCACAACAGAAAAGTAACCAGTATAGGCCTTTCCCCAGCCAGGGGCAAGAGTTCCATTAACTATGACATGTAGAAGACTGACAAAGTCTTCTGCTGGCTTGCAGGACCTCTCCTGTGTCTGTTATTTATTGATTGATTGATTGATTGATTGATTGATTGATTGATTGATTGATTTATACACTCATGGCTCATGTGGCTGGATTCCAGCAAGGACCCTTATTCTTTCTACCACAAAGGAGTTCTCCGACAAGGAGTGGTCCAGCCTGGGCTCATTAGTAGAGCTACTCTGCTTCATCACCCCTCAGACAAGAGGAGGGGCACCAAGGTGATAAAGGAAGGCCTTCCTTGAAGGATCAGCAAGTCCTCAGACAGTAATCAGTTGGGGAGGCTGGAGACTGATGCTTCATGAAATTAGTCAGCTCCTCTACCCTTCCTGATGGAAGACCCTTCAAAACCTGCACCTTAGAGAAGGGAATTTGGTGCTGATGTTTCTTCCTGTCTAGCCTTTCTCTACTTGAAAACCTCATGCATAGACACTGCCTTTTCAAGTCATTTGTCCTACATCTTCACTGTTGCTGAGGAGACCCCATGCCTTCTCACAGGAGATCAAGGGTTCATTCTGTTCCCACATGTGCATTACTGCCTTCATTGGGAAAGGAGCTAGCTGCCAGTAGAAACTCCAAGGGACTGGGGAGGAACGGGCTGGCATCCTCTGCAGTGGCTGCCTGCTGGCGGCATCTCAGAGGGAAGACCAGATCACGTGGGAGGTTTCCCTCACCTTGGAGACTCTACAGTCTTGAGGAAAAAGTGAGATTTTTTCCTTCCTATTAGGAATGCTTTGTTTTTGCCTATTGCATAACATTAGCTCCAGCCATTATGTGCTAAAAACCATTTGGCTTTTTCCTGAATCTGCAACTGAATAACATTTCTCAGGCCACAGTTGACCATTACATGGCTCGTCCTGTGGTACTCAGAAGGATGGCCCTGCTTGGATTGTGCTTTCCCGTGGCTTCCCTTCATAAAAGGAGAAGGAAGACTCTGCTTTATTTCACTACTGTGTTTTTTTCCTCTTTCCTTTGTGTGTGTGTGTGTGTGTGTGTGTGTGTGTGTGTGTGTGTGTGTGTGTGTGTGTGTGTGCAAGCTGAAAGTATGGAGAACAAAAGCCTGTTTACTGTATCACAGTATACTAGCTAGAACTCGTGGGTAGTATGAGGTTTGGCTGAAGTACATTTAGGGCACAAAGAAGGATGTACTGGATTATCTAGCAGAAAGTAAAATTGTGTGTGTGTGTGTGTGTGTGTGTGTGTGTGTGTGTGTGTGTGTGTGTGTGTGTGTGCATTGCACTCATGACTACCACAGCGGACTTAGGAAGTCAGAGCATAAACTTGTGATCTTCTAGGCATTCTCTCCTCCATCTTACTGATTCTGGGGAATCTACATTTGGCAACAGGCTCCCTTGCCCGCTATGCCATCTGTCACTTTTTCTTTTCTTTTTAAAGACAGGGTTTCTCTGCATAGCCCTGACTGTCCTGGAACTCACTCTGTAGACCAGGCAGGCCTCAAACTCACAGAGATCCACCTGCATCCACCTCGCCAGTGCTGGGATTAAAGGTGTGTGCCACCACCTGTCTTGTATCATGTCTGTCCTGTCCCATCCTGTTTCCCCTCCCCGCACTGTGCCATCTACCTTGCCCACTGGTCTTCTATCTTATTTTTCTCACTGGGACCAAGGGCTTGCTCATTGACTAGCCTGGCTAGGCAGTAACCCCAGAGTTCTTTCTGTGACTGGCTCCTCTGTGCTGGGATTGTAGGATTTAGAGTCATGCACAGGTTTTTACATGGCTATTGGGTCCCAAGGGCTTGTCCTCATGCTTGTCCAGTAATAATTTCACTAACCTAGCCATCTTTCTCTCCCTAACCTTTCCAAGTTTTTTTTTTTGGTACCAAAATATTACATAAAAAATGAAAATATATGTAGGCTTTAAAAAGAGTAGATTTGCGTATAGTACATTAACCTGTAGAACCCTGAGATATCCAGTAAAAACTTACTAGAATTAAAGCATTAATTCCCACACAAGATTTACATAAAGGGAAGTTCCACAGAAACCAACAAGATTCCAATGTGCTTGTGTTCCTTAGCCAGAGAAATACAAGGCGGGAACAAAATGCAATGCTTGGTTTGATGACTCCCCTGTCTTCCTTCTCCTGCCTATGAGTTAAGCTGTAACCAGGCACAGTGTGCTCTTGGAAAGGACTTCACAGACTCTGAACTTCTGCCTGTTGGCCCCATGAACACCCCACACTTACCTTGTTTGTTGGAATTAACAAGTGCCACTTAGCGAGAAGCTTGGTCCACAAACTTCTCCACAAAGGCAGGGATGCAGGGTACCTGGCTCACAATCAAATACCTCGTGTCCTGAATCCTGCTTTTGAAAAAAGCAAACAATTCATGAAATAGAATATTGCTCAGAAAAATTCTCTTTTCAAGAAATACACGTGACTCCCTTTGAAGAAAACTTTGCATAAAAGATAGGTCTGGAGACGTGTGGCCCAGTGCCTTATCCTTTGATATAGTGTTCTTCCTTCAAAGAATAATGTACAGACATCAGATACTACCAGTTAAATTTCCTCAGAAATATTTAGAAAAAAAAGATTCTAGAAGGAAAATGACATAAATCCCCCAGAATACTAAATTATAATCTCCCTGGATGACATCTTTGCTTCCATTATAGTCTTTCTTACCCACAGGATATCACAGGGCTTCTCTTTCCTTCCTTCCTGCTCAGGGTACAAGAAAGACCTAAGCAGGAAGTCAGAGGGCAAATGATTTCTCTACTCTCCACCCCTAGAAAGCACCAAGAGCTCACTGTAGCTGGAGAGAGGCAGGTTCCTAAATGTTCTCTTGGAGTTTGACATTGCGGTGGTTTCCATGAGAATGTCCTCATAGGTTCAGATATTTGATGCTGGTCTTTGGTTGGTGGTGTTATTTGGGGAGAGGTTATGGAAGTGGAGGAAGTAGACTTGCTGGAGGACTTATATCAGGGGAGGTCACTTTGAGGTTTTATAGCCTTGCTTCTTCTCCCTTTGCTTCCCACTCATGGATGAAATGTGATTTCTCTGCCTCAGGCTTCTGTGGTATGAAGGTTTGACTTGTCTGCTCTAGCCTACTCTTGACTGCAATTTATAGTTGTTTAGTCTCAACAATCACATAAAGGCTTATATTAATTATATGTTGCTTGGCCTATAGCTCAGGCTTATTGTTAGCTAGCTTTTGTATTTTAGCTTAGTTTTGTAGTGGGATTGTGTTCTGTTCCATTGTAAATAATTATCCCGCCTACTGGTTTAATAAAAACTCTGATTGGCTGAAGGCAGACAGGAAGTGTGGGCGGGGCCACCAGACTAAGAAAATTCTGGGAACAGGAAGAACAGAGCAGAGAAGCCACAGAAACGCCAGAGAGACCAGAGAAGCCAGCAGATACAGAGGACAACTATGCTCTTTTGAGAAAAGGCACCAAGCCACATGATTAAACAAAGTAAGAATCCTGGGTTAGTTTAAGAGTAAAGAGTTAGCAAATTATATCCCTGGCCATAGGCCGAACAGCATAACATTAATGTAAGTGTTTGTATGTTTCTGTGGGAACAGTGGGTCAGAAACTCAGGCCTAGGCTGGAAAGGCAAGGCCAGAAACTTACATAAACATAGTTTTATTAATTTATTTCTTGATATGTGGCTCGTGGCTTATCTGGTTATATATATATATATAGTTTTTTGGGTGGCTGGATCATGTCCCTCTGACTCTGCCTTCTTTTTCCTTGCCTTCATGCTTGGATTTCTTGCCTGCTTCTAAGCTGCTCTGCCATAGGCCAAAACAATTCTTTCATTGTCCAATGGTATTCACAGCATATACAAAGACATCCCATCAACTTTCCACACTCTGTCCCACTGGAACTGTAAGCCCAAACCAATCTTTCCTTCCTTAAGTTGAGTTTAGCTATGCTATTACATCTCAGCAACAGAAAAGTAAGGGATACTGGCACGATGTCACTGGGGCTCACAGAGCTAGCAGATTATGGGCTCACCATGTCCCTCACCCAAGGAGGCTTACCTTTGAGCTGTCTTTGTCTCCCCATCATACTCTGCTCATTTTAGCTCCATAATCACTTTCCTGTTTCAGACCAGGGTGGCACACTATAACCAGGAAGGATAATTTTGTTATCTCTGGAATCTTCTAAAACTGTCTTGCTGGTCTCTGCAGCTCTTCTAGACATCTAGTAGAGTCTAAAACTCAAGGCCATCTCACTGTGAATACAAATTCCATCTACTTGAGATGTGTCTGCTCTTTTGAGTTCTCAACACAAGGGCCTGAGAAGAATAAAATAGAGAGAAGCATTTGGATAGTTCACTTTGAACCAAACCAAATCAGTGTTTAGTACCATACTCCCTCACTTCAAACTCAAACTCTATTCAGCTCCCCATCAAAATATGCCCACCATATCACCTTACTTTGTTCCTGAAGTTGGTGCATACATCTTAAGTTACCATGTTTAATTTCAGTCTCTGTGACATCTAAGCCCATTAAAAAAGGTTCCTTTGGTTATTATGAAGTCTTATCAGGCAATCCTCATGCCTTTCCCACTGGACACGGAGGCATAGATGTTCCCACTGGCTGCAGTTTCAACGATATTTTTAAATCAGGCCAGGAACATAATTTTCCCCTTTGCTATTTTTTGCTTCAAAAAGATTCCAGCTTAAAATGGTGGATGGCAACAGGAAGTGAAGGCCAGGCTCTGCAGAGTAGGAATCTAGTGGGGGTACCCAAGGTCCTGAAAGGAGAGAAGTGTCCAGGGAGAACTGCTTTCCTCCATCCATAGGCAATTGACACTCTCCTGCCTTTCCCCACACTTAGGGCACCCCTGTTTCCATTGTATTTATCTGGAGTAGACTTTCTTACAGAGACTTGATGATTTCTTGTTCATGAAGAACTATTAACTACCCTGCCTCAGACTGGCTTTGGATGTGGAGGGGAGCTGAATTGAGATCGGTGTAGGATGCCACTGGCTCCTTCCTTCTCTGTTGGTGTCCTACAGCCACCCCTGTATGCTAATCCCACAACAAAAAGCCTTTTTCACCAATAAAAGCTTCAGAAACATGGTGTGGCTGGGACTGTGTGTATGTCAGGGACCAGTAATAGGAAGAAGGATTTGAAATGCTAGATTTAAATAAAGCCTTGCAATGCCATCTACTATAGGTGACTTTGAAAATGGCATGTAGTCATTCCTTCCCCACCAGGGTTAGGTTTCTCCCATCTGCAAAGATGGCATTAGAAGCACTTGCCTCTTCGGATGGCTGCATGAGGAATGGAATATTGTAAGGAGCACACTTAACCCTGGGTCCATGCATTGCCACTCGTATTTGCTATACATTCCACGGGCAGAGGAGCTACCTGCAGCTGGGAATTGATGGAAAGGCACAGAGTCAATCCCAGAGTTCTTCATCTAGGTCTACATATTCCACGGGGGCCCAGCATCTAAAGCTCGTGGGACAGTCATTCAAACACTCATGTGGAACGGACCACGGGACATAGATCAGATCCTTTCTTTATGCTTGTGCTCACAGAATTACACAGCTGCAGGCTCATCCCCGAGTGAGAAAAGACCGAATTACTATGATCTACACACACCTCTACATGGATTAAGAGCCCCGCCAACAGCTCCTTGCCAAAGAAAGTGGTGAGCCTTTTCTTTAAGGATATATTTAGACCTGATATGGGAGCTCAGTCCTCAAAGAGCTGAGGGTGTGACATCACAGACTTCCCACCTGTGAAGGGCTGTATGCGCCACAGCTACGGTTTTGACAGGTGAGTGGAGGCAGCTTCCAGAAAGCCTTGTTAATTCTGAGGTGAGATAGCAGCATTGACACTTGTGGTGATTCTCCCCAAGAAGGCCATTGAAATAGCTCTCGTGAGGGGGTGGATGGAAATGGAGTCTGATGTCTTCCAGACTTGTCACCAACGGATGACATTGAATCCCTGTTTTGTGCCCATCTCTCTACCTTGTTCTTTTGACACCAAGACGTGACTCCTAATTAATCTCGTGGACAGACAAGTTGGAATTAAGGGAGACTCAGTCCCTAAAGGAAGAGCATGATCCTGGCTGGCCTTCCCATGGATCCAGAGTCTGACTAAGGAGTTTCCTAGGGAATGAGCGTTGCCAAGAAGATATTGAACGCAGTTGCTATTTCACACTCTCCTGTCTCTTCAATCTAACACACATAGCACTTAATATGGAGATAACATTTTATGGAAAGGAGACTAAGAAACAGAAAAGCCAATCCCATACCTAGTGTTTTGTTTTGCCTTTTTTTTTTTTTCTTTTGGAACAGGGTTTCTCTGTGTAGCCCAGGTTGTCCTAGAACTTACTTTGTAGACCAGGCTAGAGATATGCCCACCTCTGCCTCCTGAGTGCTGGGATTAAAAGTGTGCACCACCACTGCCCAAGCCATACCTCTAGACCTTTATAAGAAGACAAACTGAACTGGGTATTTCTTGCAATTTGGTGAACGGGCAGTTCTTCTTGGATTTTATCCTTGGCACTGACAGTGGGGCTGAATCAAGGACCCACTACAACATTTAGTGTCAGGTTAGTTCCCAGTTACCTGGTTTGTCTCCTCATGAGTCATGGCCAGGAAACCCAGAGATGCCTCACCAGGTCCCTGCTCTGCTCTCCCTTTGTTCACCTCCTAGGAGGACAGGTGGTGGCTTCCTGGACTTCTAGGGTCTACTGGAAAACTGCAGCACCTGCCGGGCAGAGCATAGGCAAATGGGTAAAGGAGAGTCTTTTGCCTTTCATGGCTCTGCTCTCCAAACCTTTCTAGCAAGAACCTCAGGTTTTCAGCCGCCTGAAGAAACTGGCTTGCTTGATTCTTGGAGGAATCATATGCATCTACAACATTACTGTAGGGCAGATGCTCAAGATGTATCCAGAGCTGGAACTTGGTGGAAATGCATGGTCCATGCCACCTATTAGTTCGCTGTGTCTGTAACTGGAATCTCTGTACATATGGGCATACACTTACATTTTCCTTAGCCAAAAGCACTCAATGCTGTGTCATTTGTAATAATAAGATTTTGGCTTGTCTGAACTGTGATTTAAACCCATAGAACCCACAGTCCCACAGAAATACAAAGAAGATTATATTAGTTAAAGTTTGCTTGGCCTATGGCTCAAGCATATTGTTAGCTAGCTTTTATATCTTAGCTTATGTTTGTTAATCTGTCCTGCCACATAGCTCGTGGCTTATCTATTATTTATTTACATCTTGTTTCTTTGGCAGCTAGATTGCATCTCTCTTGACTCCACCCTCCTCCTTTATCTATGATCAGATTTCCCACCTGCTTCTTTGCTATAGACTAAAATAGTTCCTTTATTTACCAATATAATCACAGTGTACAGAGAGACAACCCATATCATTGGACCATCCTGCCTTCTTTAGTGCCCCCGCCACTCCCCAGTCACAGCACTGAAAATGAGAAATCTTTGCGTAAAAAAAAGTTAGGACTGATGAGATGACTCGGTGGGTAAAGGTATTTGCCCCCAAGCCTGATGACCTCATGTTTGATTCCATGAACTGACATGGTAGAAGGATCAAATATTCCAACTAAGATTTCCTCTGACCCTTATTGGTGCATTGTGGAATGCAAGCATGCATATAAACATATGTGCACAGAATAAACAAAAAACTATCTAACTAAATAAATGTAATACAATTCTTTTAAGTGCTTATAAAATTAATAATTAAAGAGAAAAAAAATCTTTCTTAGCCATGCCAATGCCCAAGGAAAATGCTAATTCCCAAGTCCCCCGAAGACTGTCCTTTCTGCATGGATCTATTCAACTTTGTTTCTTTGAGCGATAATCAGTCTTGGTTTTCTACCCTTATCTCTTCACTGTGACACATGGTGTTCCCTGACACCTTTTACTTCCTCTATCATCCATCTATCTCTATCTATTGGCTTATGTGTATTTTTTCATCTGTCGTCTCTATACATCTCCATCCTTGTGCTCAGAGTTAACATATCAAGCCAGAACAATGGGAAAGAAAGCGTTCTTGACTTTAATGTGCTGCCTGAATACTGTAATGCCACCTAACACCTGAGGTGACACCGTTCTATCCTGCCCCAAACCTCCTGAGGAGAGTTTTATTAGATTTTCTAACCTTCTGGGAAGGGATCTGGGAGAGAAAACAATGCCAAATTCTGGAGAGTTCTGGAGAAGATGGCATTCTTCTTGGATGCTAGAATCTTACAATGGCTGTTGCTGAGTGGTACACATGTTTCGAGGACCATGGGAATACCCAGAAGATTCAGAGATGAAAAGGTCGTAGCTGTGATTTCTAAAACTGTTCAGGAAGTCTAATAAATGGCAACTCAGCTGAAGACACTGCAGGCTAAAGACATTTAACCTGCAGTTGTAGACTGGCCTGGGTGTGTGTGTGTGTGACAGGCAGCTTTGTGTCATTGAGACAGACTATTGAGTCCATCAACTTATAGGAAAGGTGTATTTGAGCACAGGGTTCTGATCCTTAAGTCCTTTATTGGTTGGGCCATTCGCTTTGGGGCCTATGGGGAGGCAGGACCTGGGGTCCAGCATGCCCTTTGAGAATACCCCAACAACTTAACTTCCTCCCATGAGGGTTCCACATGTCCTTCAGGGACTCACCTCCAGTGGCTTAAATTCCTCCTACTGGGGTCCAACATACCTTCAAGGACACAACCCCAATGACTTCCTCCAACTGGGGTCCAACATGTTCTTCAAGGTCAGACCCACAGTGACTTAAGCTCCCCTCATTGGATCACGCCTGCTACTGGCTCCATTACTTCTTAATAACGCCATAGGCTTTTAATAATTGGATGTTTGGGGACACTTACTCAAGTCCTCATACAGTGAAAGGCAGGTCTCTATGTCTGGGAAGTGTGAGGACGAAACAGCAAAGCCAAGAGAGAAGGGAGAAGGAGAAGCTTGATGAATGGGAAGGGGATTCAATAGCTACCTCTAGACTGCAAACTCAGGAACTCATCTCTTGCCTTGAGGATTGGATTCCTGCATTCCACAGTAGTGGCTGGACCACATCAGATGTTCAAGGGACTAGTGACTGGCTTTCCTTTTGTTTTGTTCCTCTTTGGACAGGCCATTTGCTGAAAGGAATCTTACCCCATTTCCCCCTCCACCCTGACAATGGCATTAGGCAGGTATATCTTGGGAATTTGGACCATCTGTTTGGGGCTCCATGGAAAGGATGCACCAGATGGATCCCAGGTCTATTTTGGTCTTGACTTTGCACGTTTCCTACTTTCCAGCATCCCATGCAGATGGATACTGTCAGGTTATTTATAGTTCAAGTTTGCACACAATAATGGAACAGTTGCTCTAATCCCAATGCCATTGGAATAACTGTGGTCTTGCATTCTTCAGAGGACCCGCATCAAACACAGTATTAATGCATGTGCTACCAAGACTGCTTTCCTGTATGACCTAACACCATTGACTTTTATCACCTCCTCTAAGATGGCTTTCTCTCTGAGGTGGAACCCAGTCATTTTGTGAGTAGCATTCCTCATGAGCTTGAGGAACAAGCCATCAACAGATGTAGACATTGTAAATAAAATATAGAGTTAGAAAATTGAATTCAATAGTGTATAATATAATTAGCATTCATAGCCAAGAATGCAAAGATGGTTCTTCATACAAAGACATTTATGGCTTTGGGATTTATAGTAGTGGGTAATTTAAAACATTTGATTCATTACTTATGGGCTGGTCCCATTGCTTTTGGGTCTGTAGAGAGGTGGATCATTGTGGGAGTGTGTAGTAGAGTAACATGTATTTGGGGTCTATCTTAAACATTAGTGTGTATTTATATGATACAATACTATATAGCTATGAAAAGGTATATTTCAGGCAATATTTACTAATATGAGAAAATGGTTATAATACATGAAATGAAAATTTGCAGATTTTTCGATATGCACCTATACATACATATGTATGACTTAATCTTAAATGTCAATACTCCAATAAAAAATAGTCATAGAAAGATTGTGGATAGAACCGTCATCCAGCAATGTGTGGCAGAAGCAGAGATCGATAGCTAAGCATTAGGGCGATCTCCCAGTCCAGCTGAAGAGAGAGAGAGAAGAGAGTATAAGAGCAAAGGGATCAGGATCATGAGGAGGAGACCTACAGAGATGGCTGACCTGAGCTATTGGGAGCTCACTGACTCTGAAACAACCACTGAGGAACCTTCATGGAAAGGAACTAAACCCTCCAAAGGTAGACGACTGTCAAATGGCCTGGGTAGTTTGTGGAGCCTCTTGCAGTAGGATCAGACTATGTTTTTGGTGCATGAACTGACTTGGAACCCATTCCCTAGCGAGGAAAACCTAACCCAACCTTAATACTGGGATGAGGGACTCGGACCTACCTCAACTGGATTTGCCAGACTGAAGTGACCCATCTTGGGATTCCTTGTTCTCCTTGGGGGATGTATGGGGGGATGTGGTGAGGGTAGGCTGAGGGAGGACTGGGAAGGACTGGGAGGAGGGAAGGGAAGGGGAACAGAGGTAGATATGGACAAAAAAACTTTTTAAATTAAAAAAGGAGAAAGATTGTGGATGACATTTTTTCTTCCTATTTTTCTGTTTTCAACAATATTTTTATGCTGTAGCAAAAAGTTTCTGGCCCGGACTAGATCCAGATCAGCAGTCCCAAATAATCACAAAGCTTATATTAATTACATGCTGTTTGGCTTATGGCTCAGGCTTATTGCTAGCTAGCCCTTGCATTTTAACCCATTTCTATTAATCTGTCTTACCACGTAGCTTGTGGCTTACCTCTACTCCATTACATATTGCTTCGTGGGTAGCTGGATTGCATTTATCTGTGACTCTGCCCATCCTTCCCCTGTATCTAATGCTTGGATTTTCTGCCTGACTATAGGCTGGCTTGCCATAAACCAAAACAGTTCCTTTATTATCCAATGATAATTCACAGTGTACAGAAAGGCATCCCACATCATTATGGTAAATCTTTAGGTACCTTTTTAATCTAGGAAAAAAACTCTGTCAAGGATGATATTTTAAAGAATAGTTCCCTTTGTTTCTTCCAGGTTTTATATCTGAAGTTAGCACTAGAAACTAGCCCAAGGCAATCCACCTTTAAAAATGACCAAAGGGAAGATACAAAGTGTGTAGTCCTGCTCTGTAAAGCAGGCATTTTAGAGGATGCTCTTAATTTAATCTTAAAAGGAAAAGTTAGGTAGTATCTTCTCTTTAGAGATTTATCAGTGCTGGTTTGTGCATGATCCAAGCATCTTGAGTGTGCCCTAAAGCATAACTAACCTAAGCCACACATGTGGGCAGAACATGCGTTTTCCAGATCTATAAATTGTCCGTGTGTTAAGGCTGATTATTTAGTAAGTTGCCCCAGGGTCCAAGCCCAACCCCTGGAACCTCGGCTATGAATGAGTAGCAGTACAGCTTTGGGGCGAGGTGGTTCTTGGAACAGAAGCTGGGCCCTACCTTTGCCTACATTGCTGTTTTTTTGCATCCTGACCCCGGGGCTTAGCAAGCCAGGCAGGTGCTTGCAGCAGCCGCGCCTTGGTGCAGAGTCTCACGTGCAAATCCTTCATGGTTAAACACACTCATTTTCTGAAGCCGGAGGGAGACCGTGTGACTCATTGCTACTGTTCTAACTTGAGCAGTGCCGCTCTCGTGGCTGTGCAGTGGGTTGCAATGATCAGCAGATGTACTTCTCTTTCCTGGTTCGCATCTCTCCGACAGTGTCATCTGCCCAGAGACAGCAGCTCTGAAGCCAGTCGCATTGCACACACTATTTTTAACCAGAAGAAGAGCCATATCTAATATAGCCTATGATGGCACTGTAATTAAAATGTCTTACATCGTCAGGAAGTTCAGTAAATAAAGGACAGCAAGTGTTATATTTCAGGATAAAGAAGTGCCAGGATGTAGGTCTGATTTAAAATCCACCTACTGATCCACGTCCTCAAAACGAAACCCTGCAACTGAGAAATGAGAATTTCCTTTACAAGGAAACAGGGTTAGGGGAATTAGACAATTGGTAAGGAGAAATTTTTATATATGCAGCTTACATGATAACAGCTGCTAACCCGGGGCAACCCCGAAACTGAAGACAGAATCTATCCCAAATCACCTGACTCTACCTCCCCCCCCCCCCGCCCCTGGTGTGTGTGTTTGTGTGTGTGTGTGTGTTTGTGATCTATCAGCAACAAAAGGACAGGATCTGCTTAGCTCTCCTCTGTCTGCTTCACTACTGTGGATTATACCATAGTATCCTGTCATCGTGAATCTAGGGACACTCTGGAAGCTCATAGTCTTACAGTGTTGCTTAAAATTTGCTCCAGGGAATGTTTTCTGTTTCCTCCATATTCTTTGATATTGCTGCTAGAAATATATATCCTTTTGGCCTCTGAGACATCTCACTTTCCAGTGGCCAGAATGTGAGAAAAACCCTTTCCCATCAGAATAGAGACTAGAAAATCCAATTTGAGGCAGAAATCCAAGAAGACAAGAAAATATCCGGTGATGCTGCATTCTGCTTTGATTTGAAGAACTTCTGTCCTGCCATCTTTGTGAGCCGGTGACAATTGTCTGTGCTTCTGACTGTGATCAATGGAAAATGAATAGCCTGTAGTGTCCCAGTTGCAAGAAAGGCTAAATTCTGGGCAGCTCTTGCTTATCAGCAGTTTCAAAGAGACCAGAGTGGTTCAGGGTTCCCACTTTGGAGCTGTCAATGACCAAAGCCAGCTATTCACGATGCTGCAAGGCTGCTTAGCCTTCATTCACTGATTTCTGCAACAGCAGAGTAAACACTTAGTAAGTAAACACATAAGTCACTGGACTGTAAGGGAGGCAGGAAGGAAGGAAAATAGCAATGAACCCCACATCTCCAAAGCTGCCTCTGTGTACCTTTCTTCATGATCTGTAGTTTGGTTTTTAAGTTTTATTTTATGTGTATATGTGAGGGCCTGCATCTTTGTATGGGCATCTCCTGATACCCACAGGGGCCAGAAGAGGGTGTCAGATCTCCCGGACCTGGAGCGACAGGCAGTTAGAAGCCTCTTGATGTGGGTGCTGTGAATCCAACTAGGGTCTGTTGGAAAAGCAGTAAGCATTCCTAACCACAGAGCAGCCTCTCCAGCCCTTACTTATTAGTAAGAAAATGTGGTATATAGAAATACATGGATTCTTTGAAATGCGTCAACTTGTTTATTAACTTCTTTTTCAAGATCTATTATAGGCACCACTTCATATATGATCTGAAATAAATGTCATTGTGCGTATTGGCTTTTATTCTTTATCTAGAGCTCCACCTATGTCCATTAAAATAAGTTGCTGGTAGATGTAGTTGCACACACTTTAATAGCATCACTTAGGAGGCAGAAGCAGGAGCATTGCGAGTTGGGTAAGAATCTGCAGTATACAGGGAGTTCCAGGCCAGCCTAGGAGACACATCCTGTCTAAAAACAGAAACAAAAATACCAAAACACCAAGCTGACATTGTGTTGCTGTCAGCTCCTCTATAGCTTGGTATATACGTTTCAGAGAGATATGTCAAAACCTGTACTAGAAGATGGTCAATCATTCCTTGTACTTCTGCCTTTTCTGGTTTATTCATTTGCTGCTTCTTTACTAGTTCATACAAGATCGAAGTTATTTTCTCCCTAGTCAACCTAATGCTTTATCATTATTAACTGGCTCCCTGGTATTTAAAGAAGCTTCACGGATGGAGTCCATGCTGGGTCCCTTCATTTTCTAGTCACTACTGATAATAGCCTGGCATATAGATGTATTTGTTGAATCAAAAACACATTTTGCAGCTCAAAGGGGGAAGTTTATTCTGAAGCTAAATATGAGTGACTGTGACCCAGGAACACAATTTAGATTTCTCCAAATTCTATCATGGTATCACTCTAATGAAGGGTTTACAGTTACAGAACAAGAAAGCCATAAAGACAGTTTTAAAATACAATGGTGGAAACAGCAGGGTTACAAATTTGTGCCCTGTGACCAACAGCTTCATGGTTCCCCAGACCCAGATCCTTCATAACTACCCTCTTATTTTCTGTTTCTGTGAGGTCAATTGTTTAGGATGCATGGATGTGAAACATGTAATATTTGTGTTTTGGAGACTGGCTTTTATCACTTAATGTTTGACTGGCAGACTCATTTATAGCACAAATTCCAAGGGTTTCATTATTTTACAATTAAAAACATCTTAGCATATGTGTGTTTGTATGAATGTGGATGTCCAGATGTCTCAGAATGTGTCTTGAGGTTAGAGGACAACCCAGTGTGCTGATTGGGTCTTCTACCTTGTTTGAGGTGGAGTCTTTTAGAAAGTCTGTCATACAGATCAGGCTAGGTGCCTGAGAGCACCAGCATCCCTTTCTCTACATCCCATCCTGTCAACACAGAACTGGGATCACACAGGTGTGCTACTGCACCAGGTTTAGAGTTAGTCATGGGGATCTGAATTCATGTTCACATGGCAATCACTTTACTCAGTGAACTGCCTCTCTGGCCCTTCCATCTCTCCTTTTTAAGGCTGAATAGCTTTCCAGCATTAATGGTGGTGGTGGTGGGGAATGGAGGATTAGAAGGAGGCTGAGTGGGGTTTGAAGCAGACTTCCTGAGATTTTCCACAACAGCAACAGTGAAAATGCTGTGATCCTGGCATAAAAACACATACATAGGCCAGTATAGCATGGGAAGGAGGAACTCCCCTTTAGGTATGGACTAAATGGTAGGGTTGCTGGATCACACGACAGTCTTGGTTTTGTTTTTTTAAATTTTGAGCCAGTTCCATACAATTTTTATAGTGGCCGTATCAACTGACATCACCACCACCAGTGTAGACTATTCTCCACTTTCTCTGTGGCCTCAACTCCCTGCTGACTTTCATTTTTATAGGAATACGGTGATGGTTCATCATGGTGCTGACTTGGCCATTTATTTACCCGAATTGGGAAATGCCTATTTCAATTCTTGCCCATGACAATCAGAACATGCACCATCTAGCTGTATGTGCGCTCCAGACAGTCTTAGTTCTTAGGAAGTGAGCAGGTGTTTCCTTCCGTTCCATGGACTGGTTCTGTTGAGTGATTCATTTTCTGCACAGACATATTTTCAGTTGCCACACTTCTGCTTACTTTTGTCTTTGTTGTTGACATTTATTTTGGTCATATTAAAAGAAATCATCACATCATAAGAGAAGTGTTGATGCCATTTTCCTATGTTCTAGGTCTTAAATTTAAATCTTTAAGACACTTCAAGTTCATCTATATGTATGATATAAAGATCTAATTGTTTTTCAAACAGGATATCCAATTTTATTTATTTATTGAAGACACTAGGCTTTCAGCACTTATAATTTTTGATAACTTTAATGAAAGTAGTTGGTTGTATATGAGTAGTTTTTTCTGGCATTTCTAGTCTGTTCCATTCATCCATTTTCCTATGAGAGCAGCTACCATTTTGATCACTATAGCTCTGTAATATAGGAAGCCAGGAAGCGTGATACCTCCTGCTTCCTTATTTCTGCATGTTATTGCCTCCAACCGCTAGGGCTTCCTTCTCTTCCCATGTGAATTTTTTTTAGCCTTTTAGGATTATCTTGCAAAACCTCGCTGGGATTTTGATAAGGATTACACTGAATCTGTAGACGTCTTTGAATAACAAGCATTTGACGAAACCAATTCTCCTGGCCTTTGAGTCTGTAATGGCTTCCTGTTTCCATTTTCAATTTCTCTCACCAATGATTTTGAGCTGTCAGTGCTTGGGTCTTTCATTTTCTTGGTTAAGTTTATTCTCAGTGCCTCACCCTTTTTTATGCTGTGATCCCTTACTGTTGTGAAGACTCACTATGACCAAGGCAACCTACAGAAGGACGCATCTAACCTGAGGCTTGCTTACAGTTTCAGACAGTGGGAAGCATGGCAGCAGGCAGGCAGGCAGGGTACTGGGCAGTGGCTGAGAGCTCACATCCTGAACTGCAGGCAGCAGACAGACAGACAGACAGACAGACAGACAGACAGACACACACACACACACACACACACACACACAGGCAGAGAGAGAGAGAGAGAGAGAGAGAGAGAGAGAGAGAGAGAGAGAGAGAGAGAGAGAGAGAGACTGGGCTTGGCTAGGTTTTTAAGATTTCAAAAGCCCATGTGACACATCTTCTCCAACAAGGCCACACCTCCTAATCTTTCCTAAATAGTCTATTAACTAGGAGTCAAGCATTCAAATACACTAGCCTATGAGGGTTATTCCCATTCAAACCTCCACAGGGCCTCCAATTCCAGATGTAACCACAAAAGATATTAAACTTCGGATCCTCATGCCTCTACCTCCCACAAGCTGGGATCATAGGTGTGTGTGCCACCACCATATCTGGTTTATTTGATGCTGAGGATCAAACTCATGGTGTTGTGCATGCTAGGCAAGCATTCTACCAACTGAGCTACACCACCAGTCTCCAAAGTATGTCTTTTAAGGTTCCCCTTTATGATAGTTTGTTGATGACAAACTCTTGCTTTTATGTATCTGATGGAATTTGATGAGTCTTAGAAAGTAGACAGACATTGTTGGTGACTGAAACAGGGGCTACAGTGAGGGAGAAAGGGGTCCATGAGCTCTATGAGCAGTGTACTCATAGATGAAGAACAGGGAACAACTTGGGGTGGGGTTGCCAAGTGCTGCTTCTCTGGAGAGCATGCTCCCTAGTGCATGCCAAGGCCCAAGAACAAAGTCCTGGGTGCCCTGGTCATCATGAACAAATGCTGGCTATATTCATTCATTCCCAAGGTCTTCAGTAGAATTTTCCAAATCTTCAGTTTATACATATATTCATTGTCTTATTTGCCAGTTAGCACTTTTCTTTTTATAAAATGTGAACAAAAGTTTCTAGAAAGAACCATACCTTCCATAGAGCCTTCTGCAAGGCTGATTGACTGGCGAGAACTTCAGTGTTGTGTAGAGGTGGGAATGTTGCCAAGTCCAAGGCCAAATTATCTTGGGCTAGTCTTTAGCCTCCCTAATGGTCATTTCTTGCCTTCCTTTGTATGTGACCGAACATCTTGGTGACCATTCATTTAGTCATTTGAAACATAGAAACAGAACCCTGGTTTTCACCAACTAAGACTACATATGCCATCAGAAATCATTTCCCCATTTTATTATAAGTCACCTACCTGATGTTTCTGCCACTGTATTTAAAAACTGTTTTTCTGGCTTTCTTGTTCTGTTACTGTAAACCCTCATCAGACTGTTATCATCATAAGACATGGAACTGGAGCAACAGAAATTGTGTTCTTGGGTCAAGGTCACTCATATTTGGCTTTAGTGTGGATTTCACCCATAGGACCCGTACATCCATGCGAGAGGGGCATATAGCACAAGGCTTACATAAATGTGAATCTTTGATTTGGGTGATTACGAGGGACATCCAGGGCCCTGAGAACCTACAAACTTGTGACTCTCGGGAGTTTAAAGCTAAGAGATGGTAGACACAAAGACCTGTGTAGCTGGGATGGACAGAGGGACCAGAGAGATGTATGTGGAGTCTAGAATAATACAGTGGGGCAGGTTGAACCCCAAATCCTTTTTGCAGGGATGTGGTTTTGTCCTGGGAACAATGGTAACTGCCTACAGAGTTTAGGCAGGAGGACTGATCATATCAGGTTTGTTTTGAAGACAGACTGTCAGCTTCTTAGTCATTCCTACTGCAGTCGCTGGCCTGGCTCAGGGGACCGCAGAGCTACTCTGGCTTTTTCCAAACAGCAGCTCTCCTCCTTGTGGGAGGGAAGTCTGGGTATGTCCACTCTGGCATCAGTGGAGGCACAGATGATAGACAGCCACTGGAGGCTTTTCTAGGACAGGGCAGGACTGTTGGTTGCTCTACTTTGTTGCAGGCAGTTCTTAGGAAAATCTTCTGAGTGTCTGCAGGAGGCAAAGGCATAATTAATTAAGAGCATCCCCTAAAGCCCTCATAAACCGTGCTTTAGAGCTGAGGCTGCCAGGAACCAGTCCTCACGAGCCTGAACCATGACGCTCCTGCAGGCAAACAGGCTGTGCACTGCTCTGATTTATGTGACTTTCTGACCTGGTAAGATCTACGCTTCCCTCAGTCCCCTCTGTCTCTGAGCCCCTGGATCTCTAATGAGACTGATAGGGATTCCAGGATTGGACAATGTCAGTGGAACCAGAACACAAGAAGGAGGGTGAGAATCAGTCAGGAAGAAGGTATTTATGGCACCAATGGAGCCAGTGGGCCAAGGAGGGGAGGGAGCTTGCATCTAGGCAGAGAGTGATGAGACACTAGGTCCATGGAGAACTATAACCAGGTACAGACAAAGCCCAGCACCAGTCTCAGGAGGAGCTACAATCCAACTCCAGGCTTTACTGTATCTCCTAGGCAGAAGACATGACCTCTCACTGGCCCCTGGGCCCTCGGCTGTTTGTAAGGCACTCCCTGAGGACTGTCATGCTGGGGTTGTGGCATGGGTAAGGTGGTAGGGAACATTGGTGATGCAGCTTCCTGTGGAGGGTCAATGTGATAAAAGATTGTTGAAGAAAAAGTTGTGATTTTTATATTAAAACAAACGGTGTTGTTTTGCTCAGAGTGCAAATGTATGTTCCTCGCCCCCCCCCCAAAGATATTAAGGGCAATGTCAAAAAAATTGGTCATGGTTTTCTACTGTTCAGAATATTTGAGAAGGGAGTCAAGAGGCAGATCGGATACACTCAAAGATAGCCTCCAGCTCCTCTTTGGCTCCACAGTATGGAGTGATAAAGGAGTTGGGCAGTCCTTTTAGATTCCAAGAGAGGTATTAGTGTGGGTGGTGGGAGCTCAGCTGTGACCCACACCCTGGCTTGAAAGCTCTTCTTCCTCTCCCAGGAAAGCCTCATCCTTCCTGTCTGCTGCTTTCTCTCTCTCTTTGTGTCCCAGGGTATGCTGTGTCACTTCTTCACTCCTTCCTGACCCTAGCTAGAAACTAGAAGAGTGGACACTGCCCCTGCTCCCAGACTGAACAAGACCCTACATCTATCTCAAATTCTGCACTCCTGGGTCTGTTTATGTGGCATTCTTACTTTGTTAATCTACTGAATCCTTTATGTTGCTTGGAGAACACGAGCACATGTGTTAGCATGCTAACCAGCCTCCGTAAGCCTTCCTTTTTAGCTCTGTGTCCCAGAACTAACTCTGATTTTTGTTCTAGACTCTGGGTGTGCCGCTGCCAGCTAGTTCTTCAGAAGTGCACTGCTGTCTTGTCTCCCTGGTCCCCTTTCCTCAGATGCTCTTTTATCTTTGCCTATATGAAGAGTTTCTCTTTATCCTTCCAAGACACATCTCATCTGCAGCCTCATAGACAAGCCTTTTAGGGTCTCTCATGGTCTCTTCTGCTATATTCCATGGTGCTCAGAAACACTTCTGTCTCAGTCCTCATGGCAGATAGTTTTATATCAACTTGATAGAAGCTGGAATTATCTTAGTGAGGGTTTCCATTGCTGTGAAAAGCATTTAATCAGGGTGGCTTACATTTTCAGAGCTTTAGTCCATTATCAGCATGGTGAGATGGTAGCACACAGGCAGACATGATGCTGATGAAGGAACTAAGAGTTCTACATCTTCATCCATAGGCAACAGGAAGTCAACTGTATCACTAAGCATAGCTCGAGCATAGGAAACGTCAAAGCCCACCCCACAGTGACGCACTTCCTTCAACAAGGCCACATCTACTTCAACAACACACATCTTCTAATAGTGCTGCTCTCTGTGAACTTATGGGCTCGAATTACATTCAAACTACCAGGAGTCACTGGAGAGGAGGGAAAATCAATTGAGAAGACGCCTCCATAGGACGGCTTATAGACAGGCCTGTAGGGCATTTTCTTAATTAGTGATTGATGAGGGAGGGCCCAGCCCACTGTGGATGAGGCTATCCTTGGGTTGATTTTACTGGGTTCTATGAGAAAGCAGACCAAGCAAACCATGATGAACAAGGCAGTAAACAGCACTCCTCCATGGCCTCTGCATCAGCTCCTGCCTTCAGGTTCCTGTCCTGTTTGAGTTCCTGTCCTGATCTTCCTTCAGTGATGTACAGTGATATGGAAGTGTGAGCCAATAAACCCTTTCCTCTCCCAAGTTGCTTTGGTCATGGTGTTTCATCAAAGCAATAGAAGCCCTAACTAAGACACATCTATCTATCTCTGAAGTCATATGTTTACATGAGTTCTGGGTAGACTGTAGTCCATGGGAGACCACTAGTGTGTACTTTGGGCATAAAAGAAGGAGAACTAACATTATACCATTCACTCATTAATGCCCCTTCTTCACATTAGTCTAAGCAAAGAGGTTAACTTCTGGGTTCCAAAGGTTGTAAGTAGAACTCCATGCAGGCATGTGTCATGTGTTAATTTGAGTCCATCACTCACTGGTTCTTGTCCTTTGACTCACATTACAAAACACCTGCTGCTCATTAATTCGTCAGAATGATTTGCACTATTCTAACTACTGAGAATTGACACTGAACCAAGCAAGACAGTTTCTACCTTCAAGACTCACACGTTGTAGATGAAAGAAACACAAGGTAAAGGTAGAGAAGATAGTTGTTATGCCAAATCTGTTAGGTGTTTTGTAAAGGAAAATTGAACAGAACAGCAAGCCAGAGGTCAGGTCCTGGCAGGGCATTTGGTCAAAATCAGTGGTTACTATGAGCGAGCTGAAAAGTGAATTTGTCTCTTGTGCGTTGTAACAGAATTACTCTGCTATATCATGAGGTGTGGGGGGCAGGCATGAGAGCATCCAAGAGTCTGTTTTGTACCAAAACGGTGTATGTGAAGATAGCAGTGGTGAGAGTCTTTGTCTGTAGGAGGGAGAGCTGGCAGATAAAATGAGTAGGAAAGGGTCCAGAAGGAGGAGACACAGACAATTACAAAACATATTAGCCTGAACAATAGCAATGGTGCAGCTCTAAGAAACAGAGGGGAAGCTTCTGGAGGGGCAGGTGAGTTGGGAGCATCAAGGTTCAGCTTGACCAGATAGTTTGAGATACTCACTAGACAAGAAGATAACAGACAGACAGAGACTCATATGGAATTCAGAGGAAGGACCAAGCTGGGATGAGATTTGGTGTGTCACTGACACACAGGTGTTGTGGGATATTTGCACACTATGTGAAGGTGTATTGCTGGGATTGGTGTAATAAAAAGTTGAATGGCCAATAGCTAGGCAGGAGGTATAGGAGTCACCAGTTAGATGTGAAGGAAGCAGGATGAGCAGCAGTATTGGAGATTAGGTAATGAACCATTAAGAATGTAGCTTAAGAAATACGAGTTAATTTAAGTTCTAAGAACTAGTTAGTAACAAGTCTAAGCTAAGGTCAAGTATTCATAATTAGTAGTAAGTCTCCATGTTGTTATTTGTGAGCTGGTGGTTCCAGAAAGAAAGCATTGCTATACACAGGTAAGGCCTTGAGTGAATGGCTTAGAGATACAGAAGAGAAGCCAGATCCTGGGTATATCTCAGGGCTAGGTAGGATGTTGGATAAGAACCAGGGAAGGGGTGACCATCAAAGTCACAGGAGAATGGAGGGATATACTTAGAGCTGAGACCCAGAAAGGGGAGAAGGGCCAGGATGAGTAAAGTAGGCTCTGACAAGAATCTACAAATAATAAGCAAAGGAAAGAAAAAAAACATGGCGATTTTGGAGTTTATAAGTGGTCCATGAAACAGACATTTATGTCAAGCCTGTTAAATACAGCTATCAGCAAGCAGAAATTTTAGAAAATTTGGTTTTGTCCTACAAAAGACAGGGGAAATTATTTTTATTGTTGGTAAGTTAAAAAAAAAAAGCAGGTCCTTTAACTCAATTAATGTCTTCACAGAAATAAAATTCACTTAAAAAACACAAGAGTTTCAGAGTGTCCAGGAAACCATCAGTGTGTATATACTGGTCAGGAAAGATTTAATACAAGTCTCAGGGATGGTAAATGACAGCCTTGAAAAAAAAATTTAAAAAAAAGGATTTTTTAAGTGATACAACAGTGCTTGAATTTGTTTTCGAAAGTGTCTGAGACAGTGCCAGAGCCCTCCCTCCTTCTCTCCCTGCAGCTTCTTCCTCTGGTGGGCAGGACTTCCTGCTGGAAGTTGGCTGGCTTGGTCTAGAGGCCAAAGCTTTGAACCTGGACCAATTCAGCTAGCACTTCCTGTCAACTCTTCATTAATCTAAAAATTGCACAGGATGTCAATGCCGGATTACAGGTCATCTAGATCAACACTGCCAGACATACAGTGAGCACCAAAGACGAGCTGCATACCTAATTTACAATTTCAAGCAATGAAGCATGAAGAAGTAAAAAAAAAAAAAAATGATACATGAAACAAGAGAGAAGGCTTAGAAATATTTTGTTATTACTTACACGACCTGGGAGGCATGTACTGGTGTTTGAGATTGGAACAATATTGTCTGGAAGGGGATTAACTGTAAATGCACATTGCAAAATTTTAGGACAGAAACTACAGAACAAAAGAATGAGCTCTAACAATATGCTAAGAGAGAGAGAAGGGGGTTGAAGGGATAGCTCAGAGGTCTAGGATAGTACTTCACTTACAAAGGACCCAAGTTTAGTTCCTAACACCCACATTGGGCTTCTCATTATCACCTACAACTCCATCTCCAGGGGATTCAACAGCATGTTTTGGCCTCCATGGACAGAGAATGTGTGTGTGTGTTTGTGTGTATGCATATGCATGAATAAAAATAAATAAAACCAGTGGTTTAAAGGCAGAAAATGGAATAATATGAAAAAAATGGAAATAAAAAAACAAAGGCAAAAATGACTAATTAGCAATAAATTTGGAAGATTAATTCCAACACTGTCAATCAACTATCCATGATTGGAACTACATCCTCTTGTGACAGAAGGGTACAACCTATTTTCAAGTTCACATGGAACATTCACGAAAATGAACCACATTCTGGGCCACAAAATACGCCTTCACAATGTAAAATAACAGCCAGACAGGGCCTACTCTTAATCTAGAGTGGAATTAAATTAGAAATCAGTCTTAAGAAAGACAACTGGAAAATTTCAAGTACTTAAAACCTAAGTGTATGTCTTTAGCAACACAGAGACAATGAAAGAACTTTCAGAAGAAATGTAAAAAGAGTTCTATCTAAGTGGAAATGAAGTGCAGGTTGTCAGAGGTTTCAGGATGCAACCAAACAGTGCTTACTAGGAAGATGTTCTGGGAGTGAATGAAGTTATCTAAGTTTCCACTTGAGGTAGTTTGAATGTAATTGGCCCCATAGGCTCATAGAGAGTGGCACTATTTGGAGGCGTGGCCCTGTTGGAGTAGGTACGGTCTTGTTGGAGGGTGTGTCACTGTGGGGATAGGCTTTGAGGTCTTCTATGCTCAAGCTATGCACAATGTCACAGATAATTTACTTTCTGTTGTCTGTGGATTAAGATGTAGGACTCAGCTCCTTCTCGAGCACCAAGTCTGCCTCCACACTTGATACCCACCATGATGAAAATAAACAAAATCTCTGAAATAGTAAGCCATCCAGATAAGTGTTTTTCTTTATAAGAGTTGCCATGGTCATGGCGTTTCTTCAAACAATAGATATCCTAACTAAGACATCATTTTGGACACTAAAAAGAATAAAGCTCTGCTAGGAAAGAAGAAAACAGAGGAAAAAGAAGAAAACAAACTATTGGAATTAGAATATAATCAGTGAGATAAAAAATAGGAAATCAATTAAAAAAGATCCATGAAACAAGCAAACACCTCTAGCTCTTTGAATATATGAATAATAATAAGTCTAAAATAAGATGACATAAATTGCCAGTCCCAATAATGAAAGATGAACATCATTACAGAGCTCAGTCAACAAAAGGTTAATTTACAAAACACCATAGACAATTCTATGTACACAAGTATCTGGTAGTCTAGGTAAAAAGGACCGTTATTTTGAAGGACACCCAGTTTAGAAACTCACAGAGAAGAAATGAATAATCAGAGAGGGTTGTATCTAGTGTAGAAGTTGAATTGGTAACGGAAACCTTTTGAAACAAAAAGTACAAGGCCCCAGTGGGTCCACTGGTGACTCCTAGCAGTCATATAAAGGAAACTATGCCATTCTCTACAGTCTTAGAGCATATCAGCTGGGGGCATAATTCCTAACTCGCCCCACAAAGTCGGCCTCACACTAATATTGAAAAGGCTTAGATGAAAGAAAATTGAAGACTAATGTCTCTCATGACCATAGTTTTAAAATCACTCTACTGAATTTTGGCAAATCAAATCCAATAATACGTAAAGATCAATTATAATCCATAACCAAGTGAAATTGGTCCTTGGAATGTAAGATTGCTTCAGCAGTCAATAATTATAACCCACCTCACAAGGAGGCTGAAAGAACCCCACATGATCCCATCAAAATATGTAGGAAAAAATGTGAGAAAGTAAAACATTCATCCATGGTTAAAATAATAATAATAATAATAATAATAATAATAATAATAATAATAATAATAAAAAACTCTAAGTAAACTAGGGATGGAGGAGAATTTCTCTCCAAAATGAAGATTGGCAAAAAAGCCAATAGCTTACACCATATTTAATAGTAAGACACTTGAGTCTTTTCCAGTAAGACTAGGTACGTGGATGTCCCCTTTCATACTTCCTTTTTAAAATATTTCTATAAACTCTAGCTAATGCCATAAGACCAAAATAAAAAAGAATAAATTAAAAGTAAACAGATTGGAAAGGAAGGAAAAAACCTGCCTCTCTTTATAGAAAACCTAGGAAATAGACAAACACTTTTGGAAATAAAGTGTGATTCGAACAAGGTTGATATACAAAAAATCAGCTACTTCTTTATATACCCTCATCAATTAACAATTTGAAATTTAAATAGAATTTAAAATGTTTATTCATAAAGTCAGTAAAATAAGCACAAGAATAATTGAATCAAGCAAAAACCAAGTAAAAGCAGAGACTGTCTATATTCTTGGACATAAATACTCAATATTGGACGTAAATACTCAAGATGTTGTTTCTTCTTATATTTTTCTATTGGCTCCATATAATCTCAATCAAACCCTTAGCAAGTTATCTCGTGGTTACCAAGAAACAGATTTTCAAGTTTCTAGGGAAAATCAAAAGACTCAGAATAGCGAACATGATATTGAATGAGAAGTGCAGAGCTGGGAAGCAAACACTCCCTGCTGTCAAAACTATAAAGCTACAACAACAAAGCTAACGTTGTGCTGGGTAAAGAATAGACAAGTAGATAAACAGGCAAACAGACAGAAAGCCTTCCCATTTTCCACCATATCTTGCACGTAATGCTAGGAAGAGCTATGTGAATGAATGAGGAGTGTCTGAGATAATCACTGACTGACTCACTGACTGACTGGATGAGTGAGTGGATGTCTGTGGGAGTTCTCTTACCAGTGACGTAAAAACAATGGAGAATTTTGTAGACATTTCCTTTATATGTGTTTATTTTTCTCCCTTTCATATTTAGTTGGTTTTCCCTGGGTCTTAGTGATTTAGTACTCTGTGGGTCAGAAGGTGTCAGGATCACTAGAAAAGTGTTGCTCATAACAAGGTCAGAGTAAGCATATCAGTAAGTTACAAGTTGCTTTTCTGGGTGATGTCTGGAAGGAGAAAGGGCCAACCTGTGTCTGGAGCTTTCCGAGTGGTAGTTTAAATCCTAAAATGACTTTGACATCTGGAGATGTAAATAATTTATCTTTATGGCTTGACATTTGTAGAGTTTGCTCTCTGAGAAGATATGGAAAGGCTGAGATAGCTTGTGGTTCTTTACTGAATTCTTAAGCTAGGCTATTTTAACTTCTTACTGTTGCTGGGGATTGAACTCAGGGCCGTAAGTGTTCTAAGAGCACACTCTCCCACTGAACTCTATTGAAGCCCTTGTTTTAAAATATGCCATTATTCTACATGACTTATTTTCCTTACTTGTATTACACCATCTCCATTATCATTGCCTCCACTACTATTATCATCACCACCATCTCCATTAACATCACCTCCACTGTTATCATCACCACCATCTCCATTATCATCACCTCCACTGATATCATCATCACGCTATCTCCATCACCATCACCACCTCCACTGCTATCATCACCACCATCTCCATCATCATCACCTCCACTGTTATCATCACCACCATCTCCATTATCATCACCTCCACTGATATCATCATCATGCTATCTCCATCATCATCACCACCTCCACTGCTATCATCACACCATCTCCATCATCATCACCTCCATTGCCATTATTATCATCGCTGCCACATTTATCACTACCACTGGCAGTAGCTGAGGCACCATATCCATAATAATTCTTTGTGTAGTGTTTTATTTTTTTCTGGCCCATTCCATCCCATGTGGAGATTCCCCTGAGCACACTCTCTGCATTCTTCATAGTATAATGGCTGATCTAGGGTTGGAAGACAGTATCTTTGAGAGTTGAGTATAATATACTGTACCCACCTAAGACCTTATATCATTTTTGTTAATAAAAGAAAATGATGTTTAACAGTTGTTTTATGTCTACTCTTCAGATATTTATAAAATCAGTTAATATTCTTTATGGTTAACAGCAGGTGCTACACTATAAAAATTCCTCCATATCTTAGAAACTAACAGAGAATCATGAAATCCTTTTCTTTGAACCTCTAGATGACATCACACATCTCCTCTTTTCTCAGGGTAGTGTGAGTTAACCTTTTTGTACAGGCCTGAGCTTGGAGGAAGACCCTTGCTTCTACCTAGTGGGGTCCAGGGTACTGTATGGGGAAGAGCTGGAAAGGGACAGGGAACTTTCATGACTCTTCCTGAGCCTCCAGTTGGGTACAAATAACTCTACTTTCTAATTGTGACCATCACAGCCTTTGCAAGGGATGCTGGCCATGCACAGAGGAAGTCTGGCTGAACTTAATTCTCTAAAGACCGGAAAGCAGTTGCTATGGGAACAACAATCACAAAGTATCCTAGAGATGTCCCCATTGATGAGGTCTGTGCAATAAGTCCTGATTTGTGTAGTGTGACCTGGTAGGGGGCAGTCAGAAGACTTGGCATATGAGACTCAATAAGCCTTGTTGAGAAAGAGAAGAAATCTGCCAAGCGTGCCCTTTCCCATTCCCATGCACTGACTTACTATAGACAAATGTTTGTGCATGTTTATTTGAGGCTGCATTTTTTTCCTCCTTTTAATTTTCTTCTGCTTCTCTGTCTCTGTTCTTCAGTGAAACCTGTGGTCCTCACATTTGAAGGGATGTGAGCCATCAGCAGTAAGCTCCCAGAGCAAGTAGCTGTAGCCCACTTAGGCTCTTTAAGCTCCCCCACAAGTAGAATCAGAGTGAGTTTTGCAGGCAGCACAAGATCAGGGTGTCCTGGACACATTTGGGAGATGACTGCCACCTCCTTTGCACAAGTTGGTAAGTAATATAAGCCCGCTTGATGGCTCTTCCTCATTCAGAAAGGATGGAAAAGCCGATAGGGGCGGTGAAAGGTGAAGACCCTGGCTCCCCTCTCTGCTAAAGCTCCTGGATTCTAGCCGCTGGCAACTGCAACCAGGGAGTGCACTTTACTGCCTTGGCAGGGGCACTGCAGCTCCAGGCATTGTTGTAGTAAGATCTACTGACAACTGGGTTCTTTTCACTGACAAGAGTGTGTCCCCGAGCTGCTGTGTTCCAGCTGGCAGATGAGGGATTTGTTCCTATGTCCTAAGCTGTGGAGACACACACTTCTTCAGAATGTTACTTCTGGGTATAGGGTTGCTCTATGAACTAAGAGGAAGGCCGTAAAGAGGACACCTTGGGGCCACATCCTCACGGTTCTGATGTCCCAAGGAGGGCCATGTGTCCTTTGCCTTCCAAATGCCTTGGAGGTTGGCCTGACTGCTCTGATCACCTTGGCTGGTTTATTAATTACTTTCCTGCTGGTGTGCTAAAATAGACAAATAAAACCAACAGAAAAACCCACCACAACTGAGAACAATTTACTAAAGGATCAGTGTATTCTGGCTTATGGTGTAGAGTCTGTAATTGTGGAGAAACATGGGAGCAAGTGGCAGGCATGGCAGCCAGGGCAGGAAGCTGAGAGCTCACATCCTCTCCAGCAAGCAAGAGGCAGAGAGCCAGCTCTGTAAACAGTGTCACCAATTAGAGATCAAGTGTGCTAATACTGAACCAGATAGGGTTCAGACCACAACTTCTGAGGACTCCTTAGAATCAGGACAGCTTAGGACTTGATGGCACACACTCCATGCCAGAGCTCTATCTCATGTGGGAGGTTGAGGTCCCTTTAAAAATGCTGTGTCTTGGGTAACACCTGGGCAGTCATATAAGGGACATAACAGAAGACCCCCAAAGAAGTCCTTGTGTAGTGGGCATAAAGAGGACCTCAACAGAGGTACAGTCTACCCTTTCCTACATTCTCCAGTTCTCTTCTGATTGACAGGAGCAGATGAGAAAAATATTGAGCATTGAGCACTGTTGGGATGTCAGGTAGATATTGGCTAAAATGGTAGAGCTGTGCCTGCAGTTTAGGGTGAAAGCCTCAGCTGCCTCAGCCCCAGTGGGCGAGGCTTGGCCATTGATCCTGATGTGGCAATTAGAGAAATGAATAAGGATAATAAACAGAAAGGGGAGATTGCATCAATGTGGCCACATAAGAGGAACAGATGAGCGGATCCAATGGTCTCAGGTGCTGACATGAGCTTTAGGCGTTAACAGAGGAAAAGCAGGGGCAGAGGGCAAGAGATGATGGGAGAAATGGGGATAAATAATTAAACTGTCCTGGTCATGTTGTCTGGTTGTTCTGGTGGTGTCAAGTTGATCATTGCCTCGATTCTGGTTTTGAAGGTCGTCCCCAGAGTTCATATAGCTGTTATCATTTGGCCGGGTTCTGTTTTCACAGTATAGATTTAATGTCTGATCCTGTTTACAGGCTCATCTTATCTGGGGGTGGTCTGTCCTGTAAGGTTTTGTGTCTCAGGAATGCAAGGCATAGAACAATAACTCACCTCTGTTCTTGAGCCATGATGAACATGCCTAAGTGCAGAGTAAATGGGTTCCCTGGGAGTAAAGGGGACCCATGTATAATGATGGCAGAGAGCTTTGGGCTTGCTTTGAATTTCCTTGTAGGCCAAATTTTAGCGAAGGCAGCATCCAAGGCCAATGAAGAGCTGCTCCTGGACACTGCTCACTCCATGTTCTTTACCCAGCCAGTCCTCTAGGAGCCTCTTCTTCAGCTGGGTGGAGACCAACACACAGACACAGGGAGCTTGGCCAAGTTTCCAGCAGTTTAGAGCAGTCCAGCTGTTTTATTTTATTTTATTTTTAGCAGAGACAAGGGGATACTTCCTGGATGTAGGGTTCTCCTGGCCTTCTCCGGGGACCATTAATTCCCTTCTCTCCAGGAGATCAATACACCAACTTTCAGAAATGATTTCAACAGGGACATGGGGACCAGAGTCTAGTTGTCTCTCCAGGATGATTTGGTCTTCATCTGTCATGACTCACGCACTGAAGTTCCTATGAGACTTTCCAGAAGGCCCATCACCACCCTAGCACATGACTGTGAGAGACAACAACAGAGTGAAGTTTGTTTCGACTGGGAAACACCTAGCCTAAGAGGCCGCTCCACAGCAGAGTCCCCGAATCTGAGCATTTTCACAGTTCACTTTTGGGATGTTCTTATTTGGCTGTGAAATGTCTCCCCATAGGCCTTATGTGTCTGAACACTTGATCCCCAGTTAGTGCTGTTCTTTTGAGAGGTTGTGAAACTTTTGGGAGGCGAGGCCTGACTGGAAGAAGTGGGTCACTGCAGGGTGGGGTTTGAGGAGTAGGGCTCAGTCCAGAGCCTTTGCTTTGCTTCCTAATGTACTGAGATGTAAGCAAGCAGTCTCGGGCTTCTGCTGCTGCAGATGGGAACCACTCTAGTCATGTGCCTCCTCAATGGGTTGGCTAATTTTTATCGACTTGACACAGATCTAGATATTGCTGAGAAGAGGGAATCTTAACTGAGGGATTGTCTCCACCATATTGGACTGTTGGTAATATGCCAGGTGGGACTTTTCTTGATTAATGATTGATGTAGGAGGGCCCAGTCCCCTGTAGGCTGTGCCAGCTCTGGAGTGCTGCTCCTGGATTCTATAAGAAAGCAGGTTGAGCGAGTCATGGGGAGCAAGCCACTGAGCAGCACCCCGCCTGCCTCTACTTCTGCTTGAGTTCCTGCCTGACTTCCCTCAGTGATCAACTGTGACTGGAATGTGTAAGCCAAATAAACCCCTTTTCTCCCCAAGTTGCTTTTGGTCATGGTGTGCATCACAGCGGTAGAAAGCTCTAGGACTCACCTCATGATGGACCACACCCGCAAACTGGGAGTCAAAGAAGCCCTTCTTCTGCAGAGTCGCTTCCTCTAAGATAGATATTCATGGAAAGAAGAGAAATAATTGGTTATCTAAGCCAACCTCTGCTGCCCATGCATTTCCCAACGTGTTGTGTAAGACCGATACCATCCAGGTACTATCATGAGTGAGTGATCTCCTTAGACAATAAAAAACCATCCATATCTCAAGCTTGCTTTGTTTCTGCCTATGTATTGTTGAGGTTCTGAGGGGGAGATTATAAAACTGGGGTCTCCCAATAGTCTCATAACAGAGAAGTCATCTGTATAACATCTCAGTTTCTACACAAAGTACAGAAAGGTGAAATACACAATCAAAGTGGGACACCCCTTGACTCTTAACCTAAGCAGAAGACCACACAATGATTAAAAAAAAAAAATTTCCTGGGCATCTTGGAACACTGGCCATAGGCATGTACCATGGATGTGGGAACAATTTTAGTGGGTACAGATCTTCTTGGTACTTGGATTGAATTCCAGAGTCAAATTCCCTCAAATATATATTATAGCAAGTCAGGCAATGGGGAAGATCCTGAGGGTGAATTTACAAATCTGTGGAAAGCTGTGGCCATATTAGGCAGAAGGTGTGTGTGGAGGTGGTAAAGTCCCAGGAGGAAACATCAAAAATGCTTTTAGGTTATTGGCTTAGACATTTGCTCCACAAAGTACCTCTGCTTTCCTCTCCCACAGTTCTGTGTCTCACACAGAAACTCGGGCTTGGAAAGTTTTAGCAGATGAAATACCTTTGGGCAGAATTTACTTTGCTGATACAATTTGGATGTGTTCTGCTCACGGTGAGCAGCTGGACATTGATCGGATTAGCTGTGAGTTAGGGAAGTTAAGACTACTCCTCTCCTATCTCCTGAGCAGCGAGAATCATCTGTGATTTCTACAAACTAAATTAACCTTGCTCTGATGAGAGAGGTTGTCTTTTTGAGTTTTGCCTTTGAACAAGTTCAAACTTATCCCGAGGAGCCATTTAATTCATTCCTTCATTTGACAGTATGTAATGAGTATGTTGGGCACGACTAGAATAAAGAGACAGAAAGACACAAAGCCATTATCTAAGTCCATTGTGGTTCAATTGAAAATATTTCATGTGTCCAAGGAGCCCAAAATAGAAAACAAAAATATCTGGATAATTTAATGGGAAGTTTTTCAAAAGGGATATTTGGCTGCATGTGGGGAAAAATAGCTGTTAGATGGATTGTCTCCTTTCCTGGTGGCAGCGCCAGGGTCTGAGGTGAGATGGAACATAATGGAATTGTTTCCCCAGTTTCTTAAGATGGTGGTGGTGTTGGTGGTCATGTAATATCAAAGACTTTTGGGTTTGCTCCTGGTAAAAGACACCCACAGATTCTATTTCAGCCACTCTTTCTCCTGGAAAGCCTCCTTCTTACTTGCCATGTCTTTTTCCCTGAGAAAGAAAACTTTCAGTATTAGTGGAGAAGGAGGCTGTCGGATCTGGGGTGGACCGTGCTATCAGCTGGGCTTTCTGCAGCTGAACTGCTGTATGAGGGCGTTGGGTGGGGCTGGGTCGGTTCCAGCACCTTGGAGGCCCTGAACTTCAGTGAATGGAGAGAGAAGAGAAACATAGGATCTCTGGCTGCTGCTCTTCGTGTTTTTAGCTTCTGTCACCCGGGGCCACGTCCCTCTGGTTCCTTGGAGCCAACTGACCTTCCAAGACACCTTTGACTCCCAGGGCACCTGCTAAGTGACCTGGTATTTGTGTCTTCCAGCGAGTCCCATAGAGGCTGCAAGCTCTCCCTGGGAAGGGGGCCCATCCATCCTGTTTGCCCTCACTGCTTCACTGCAGGGCTATACTTAGGCTTTGTGCTCATGAATATATGAAAGAATGTCAAATAAATGTCAGCCCCTGATGGATGTGGCTGGAAGAGGCGATGTATCAACTCTTTCCTCAAGAAAAGAAATTCCTACTGCAAGGCTCCAGCCCTATAAAACTTCATGTATTAGAGAGCCAGGCTGGCTAGCTCCTAAGAGGCATTCCTAGTTATTCACTGACCCAAGGTTGGGGGTGGGGTGGGGGTTGCACTAGCAACCTGCTCCAGGCCTTTTTCTTGGTTGGATTGCTTCTTCTCAATTTGCCACCTTCTGGTCGTTAACAGAAACCCTGGGACATTCGTCAAACTCCCCAAGTCAAACTGCTCTGTTCCAGCATACGACTTTCCATAACTGGGTCCTGTGGACTTCTCCATAGTGTATTAAATTAAAAAGCACAGGCAGTGTGGCCTTCACTCTCCTCTCCTGGGACCTTGACCCCATGACTGGGAAACTGTGACTCAGCCTCTGGGGAAAATACACTGCTGGTGTCATCAGCAGAAAGGAAGGCACCTCCAGGGCTGGCCCTGGGGATATTAATAAATCCATCAGATCCCATCATCTGCTTCACCCGCTCTCTTTTCTTTAGGGAATGAGAATGTTCCAGTGCTTTAAAGTGGAGATAAAACGACCCATGATTCATGTCCCTGTCTTTCTGAAGACTTTCCTTGAATAAGCTGAAATAACCTCTGCATTACTTGAAGGTTAAAACTATTCTTTATCCCACAGGAGGAAACAAGCTCACTCTTCTGTTTGCTGCTTCTTCTGCATCTGAAAAGAGGAGAAGTTTTGAGTAGTTCAGATCTTGGGCTGTGCTGTTCTCATTATCCAAAGCTCGTCATGAGAGAAATTACCTTGGACGGTTGGATTACCTGCATCAGCAGCATTTTGTTTGGTTTTCAAAAACTTCACTTCTGTTTTCTTATATAAGCCTCCTGTAGCTCTGAAATGGAAGGCTCTAATGGGCCTCCGGTCTTGCTAGATTGGGAAGAGCATCCAAACGTCAAGGAAGCCCAGAAATTTCTCTCTCTCTCTCTCTCTCTCTCTCTCTCTCTCTCTCTCTCTCTCTCTCTCTCTCTCTCTCTCACACACACACACACACACACACACACACACACATACACACGGCTCAAGTTTCAAAAGTTGTTTTTCTACAAAGAAAAAGCCTTCAGAACCACATTGAATAAATTCTATTATATCTAGGGATGGCTTGGAGTAGGCAATAATAATCTTAGTCCTCAACTGAAATTATATCATGTGTGCGTGCACGCACACGCACCTTAATTTAGTTTCCTGTTGCTTTGCTAAAATATTCTGACAAAAGTAATTTAAGGAAGAAATGGTTTATTTTAGCTTAAAATTTTAGGTTCACCATTGTGGGGAAGTCAAGGAGGCAAGAACATGAGCATGCAGCTGGTCACATCACACCACAGTCCTGAGCATGCATTCTTGTGCTAAGCCTACTTTCCTGGACTGTCAGCAATTGCTGTCACTTGAAGGAGACCTGCTCATGATTGGGCCCATGGAGTTGAAAGGCTCTTGAGGCCCTGTCCTTTCTCATACACTTGATAAGCACAGTTATGAGACCCAGCCTCTCCCCAGTGTGTATAAGCAGTTAATAGTTGGTAGGAAAAGGGCTCATGATGCCACACTCTTTGCTAAGACAAGGTTATCCACTCTCCCCATAGCTAGTCAACATAGCACTTGCAGTTTTAGCTAGAGCAGTTAAACAACTAAAGAAATCAAGGGGATACAAATTGGAAAGGAAAAAGTAAAAGTATCATTATTTGTAGATGATAAGATAGTATATGTGAGTGACTGCCAAAACTCTATCAGGGGACTCCTACAACTGATAAACACCTTTAGTTAAGTGGCTAGATATAAGATTAACTTAAAAAAAAATCAGTAGTCTTCCTAAATACAAATGATAAATGGGCCAAGAAAAAAAAATCAGAGACTCAACACCCTTTCCAATAGACTCAAATACCATAAAATACCTTGGTATAAGTCTAACTAAGCAATTGAAAGAACTGTATGACAAGAAAGAAACTGAAAAAGATATCAGAAGGTGGAAAACTATCCCATGCTCATAGATCAGTAGGATTAACATGGTAAAAATGGTTATCTTACCAAAAGCAATCTACAGATTCAATGAAATCCTCATTAAAATCACAACACAATTCTTTACAGACCTTGAAAGAAAAATACTCAGCTTCAAATGGAAAAAACCAAAAACCCAGGATAGCCAAAACAACCCTGTACAACAAAAGAATGTCTTGAGGCGTCACCACCCCTGGTCTCAATCTCTACTGCAGAGCTTGAGTAACAACTGAGTGATACTGGCATGAAACGGACAAGTGGCTCAGTGGAATTGAATCAAAGACCAGAAGTAAATCCACACACCTATGAACACCTGATTTTCAACAAAGAAGTCAAAATTATACAATGGAAAAAAGAAAATATTGTCAACAATGGTGTTGGTCTAACTGGACGTCAGCATGTAGAAGAATGCAAATAGGTCCAAATCTATCTCTCTGCACAAAACTCAAGTTTACAAATATACGTGGATCAAAGATCTCAACATAGATCCAGATACACTGAAACTGATAGGTGAGAGACTGGGAAATAATCCTGAATGCATTGGCACAGGTGACAACTTCCTGAATAGAACACCAATAGGGCAGACACTAAGATCAACAATTAATAAATGGGGCCTCATGACATTGAAAAGCTGCCGTAATGCAAAGGTTACCGTCAATAGGACAAAAGGGCAGCCTATAGAATGGGAAAAAAACTTCACGACTCCACATCTGACAAAGGGCTGATTTCCAAATTATATAAAGAACTCAATAAAGTAGATATCAACAGACAAAATAATTCAATTAAGACATGGGGTACAGATCTAAACAAAGCATTCTCAATAGACGAATCTCAAATGGCCGAGAAACACTTAAGGAGATGTTCAACATCCTTAGACCTCAGGGAAGTACAAATGAAAACAACTCTGAGATTCCATCTTACACCTGTCAGAATGGCTAAGATCAAAAACGGAAGCCATAGCTCATGCTGGAGAGGATGTGGAGCAAGGGGAACACTCCTCCATTGCTGGTAGGGGTGCAAACTTGTACAGTCAGTGTGGTACAGTACAGTACAAACTTTGGAAGTCAGTGGGGCTGTTTCTCAGGAAACTGGGACTCAGTCTACCTCGAAATCTAGATATACCACTATTTGGCATATACCCAAAGGATGCTCAATTATTCCACAAGGACATTTGCTCAACCATGTTCATAGCACCTTTATTCCTCAACTGAGGAATGAATAAATAGGATGTGACACATTTACACAATGGAGTATTACTCATACGTTAAAAACAAGGGCACCAGGAAATTTGAAGGCAAATGGATAGAATTAGAAAAAAAAAAATCATCTTGAGTAAGGTAACATAGATTGAGAAAGACAAACATGGTATACACTCACTCCTAAGTAGATATTAGTTGTAAAGTAAAGGAGGACCGTGCTACGATCCACAGACCCAGAGAGTGTAGATAACAAGGATGGTTACGGGGGAGATGCCCAGATCTCCGTAGAAAGGGGAAATAGAAGAGATTTCATAAGCATGCTGAGGACAAGTGAGGACGGGGACACGAGCAATCAGATTGTGGAGATGGGGGTGGAGGGGAGAGTGCTAAAAGGGAACACTGGAAATGGGGACATTTTGGGGCCAGATAAAAACCTGGCTCAAGGGAATTTCCGAGGAATCTACAAGAATGATCACAGCTAAGACTCCTAGCAGTAATGGATACATATCTCAACCTGTGAACCTCATTGCTGCCATCAGGGAGAGTTCATTCAGCAACTGATGGAAACAGATACAGACCCACAGTTAAATGTTAGATGGAGTTCAGGGAATCCTGGTGTAGAAAAGGAGAAAGGATTTATGAATCAGAGTGCTCGAGGACACTGCAAGAAAACTCATAGAATCAACTAACCTGGGCTGGTAGAGGCTCGAAACGACTGAAGTGATAAGCAGGATGGCCATGTGTTGCCCATGCGCCTGTAAGTTATGATCCTATAACTAATTCTAATTCAGCTCATTGCTTTGCCAGGCTAGGCTTGAATAGAATCCGTTTTTTGGTCTGTTTGATTCCCTATCTGGAGTGAACAGACATCTGTCTGTTTCCCTAGGAAATGTTTATACAACAGGGTATTGTACACCTTACTTCCTCTTTGTTATAGTTCTGGTTATTACTTTTTTTTTTGCCATATGAAGAAAAATACTCAGGCCACATAATGCTAAGCTATTGAGCAAAATATTTTGTCACTAGTCTCTAACAGTTGAAAATTTGGAAGTGATTTTTTTCCCATCAAATATTACTGTGAGTATCCCCATCAAAATTGTCAATCTGTACAGTTATGAAAAGATTTCGTGCAGGTGGAATTGTCGGGTTAAGGGGCATGTACCCTTTCAAGTTTTACTTACATTGATGAGTTTCACTTCCTGAGGAAGCTATGTTACGTGGTGTTACCAAGGATTTGGCATTCTCTTTTGAGTTCTTAGCCTTGTTAATAAAAATAATTTAGAAATGGACTCGGTAGGAATCTTGAGGACAATCTTATTAGAGGTTGGGAGGAAAAGCAATAGAACAGGCAAACTGCAAGTCTCAGCAGCGGCCAGGAGGAGGGGTCTGGAGAACAAGATGTGAGAAATCATGCTCTTTTCAGTTAGAGCCAAGCTGCAGCATGGTAGGAGGTGGGGGAGGGGTGCCTTCAGAGAATGAGTGGGAAAGCTCAGACTGTCGGGAAAGCATGCTTATGCCCTTTGGTCAATATCTGTAAGAAAGAGGCAAAAAGAAGGAAAAGCTATGAGTACATGGAAAAAGGGCTTCTAAGAAGGATAAGTGCATTACTTCATCAAGGGGATGAGTATTCCACCTATTACCTTCAATATGTCTTAAGGTGAATAAGCTTTCCTGGTGATGGTCTTCTGGCCAAGTGATTGACAGACCCAGCTGGATTAACTCTTAAGAGGAGAGTCAATAGTCTATAATGTTCTAATCTTTGGAGCAAGCCAGAATGCCATGTCTCCACTGAAGACCAGAGGTGGGGTTCAGTTCTTTTGATAGGAGGAAGTAACTTTCTTGAATTTGTTGTATGGTTCTTTCCCTCTGGTCAGAACAAAATGCCATCCTGAACTTTGTCCTGCATCTATGAGACCTACAATAGAACAATATGGTGGTACCTAGGGAGAGCCGTGACTGGGATTTCGGTTGTTACTCTCTCCTCTGGATACAAATGATCTTGGGAGAAGTTAGAGTATGTAAAAAGTAGAAGGCTAATTGAAAGCAGGACTCCATGATGCAGTTTCCATGAGGTCACCATCCATGATGGGGTGGAGCTTTGCAATGATGCATCTGTTTGGGATCACTCACATTCTTGTACATGACCCCTCATTTATGTTCTGTAAGAAATCCCAATACATTTCAACAGTCTTACCAAACTGCCATTCAGTATAATCATATTTTGTGTTGTCATTGGTGCCCATAATGAATGTTTGGGTGTTTATTTTTCTTTTCAGGAAAAGTTAATGTAACAGGGACTCAAGAAAACCCTGGTAGCTCTATTTTCTTCTACGGTCCAAGCTGATGGTTTCTCTTTCTAGTATTGCTAAGAGAAATAGAAGGTGGCACCCAAAGCCCACTATAAGGGAAGGTCCATCTTCAATGACATCCAATGTTACCAATCCTTATGTAGCTTTGTAGCAATCTATCCTTATCAGCTGAGACTCTAAAATCATTTAGAATATGGAGCAAAGTCAGTGATACAACCCATTTCTACCATGAGCATCTAGAGATTCAATTCAAAAACTGTTGCTCTCACCCTCATGCAAAGCTTCCAAGCAGGGGTGCTCATTCAGAGAAAAGACCAGAACTCTCTTCTGATGTCCTTGACCTCTGGACAAAATCAAAGCCATTTTCTGCCTCTGGCCAAGGACAAGAATGAAGCTGTTCGCTTTGTGGATCCTTTACCTTAAAGTATTTGACCAATTTCTAGCCCCTGTTTTCATCAACTAATATGCTTCATGGATCACGTCAGAGAGTTTTCTCAACAACGTGGGGCTGTCCTGGCTTGACCTCTGGTCCAGTGCAGTGATAAACATCTGACCAAAGCAACTTGAGAAATGAAAGGGCTGTTTTCATCTTACAGATGAAATAAACGCAGGAACTTCTGTGTGTGTGTAGGGTGTGTGTCTTGTGACCTTCATAGGCTTGCAGAGAGATGATTTATAAGAGGCAAGAAAGTAGTTCTGTTCAACATTGCTTATCAACATTGCTTAGTAAGTGTTGGCTCAGACTTCCAGAGTCTAACACAAAGTGGTTTATTTTAGGCATATTTAAGACAACACAATTTGGTAAAAATCCTTTCTGGTGATAATTAACTGCCTCATGTGCACAATAAAAGATAACATAAATCTTGTTGAGGGGCAAAATAAGCTAAATAAAGATTAAAGGTGACTGCTTTGAAACTCTTTGTATAGAACATGTGACACCTACCATAAGTTCCATAGACTGATGGAGAAAAATAAATTTATGGTAAGGGTCTGAGGAAGGGTCTGGTGTGGTTTCCAGCCACACAGCACAAAGGTCACAAGGCTACAAAGGGCACCCACTCCCGCTTCTGGGTGGATAACAGGTCTTCATCCCTACCTTTGAAGGAACAGCTCTGTGTGTTTAACATTACAAGTTTCCCTGTAATCATGAGCACAAAGATCTCCAATGTCTCCCCTTCCACCCCTACAAACCATAAAAGAACACTGCTTTCTGGCTTGCTCTCTGGTTTACTTTTCTTAAACTATTAAGACCTGCCTGCCTAGAGATGGTGCCAACCACAGTGAGCTAGACTCCCTCACACCAACCTGTCAAGAAAATCTTACCAACTTGGCCACAGACAACTCTTTTGTTAAGGTTCCCTCTTCCTGTCTGACTCTAGATTGTGTCAAGCTGCTAATAAAAACTAACTGGATAGTATGCTGTTGAAATTTTTGAATTTTCTAAATCTGTTGTGTTTGATAAGTTGTATTTTATTATTGTTTTATGTAGGGGGATTAGGTTGTTCCATTGTAAATAATTGTCCCCGCCTATGAGTTTAATAAAAAGTGCTGATTGGCCAAAGGCAGACAGGAAGTGTGAGCGGGGCTACCAGACTAAGAAAACTCTAGGAACAGGCAGAAAAGAGCAGAATGCCTAGTAGAAGCCAGAAGAACCAGAGGACAACTATGCTGCTCTATGAAAAGGTACCGAGCCCACATGGCTGAACAGGTTAAGAGTCATGAGTTAGATTAAGGGTAAAGAGTTTGCAAGTTATATGCCTGGGCCTTAGGCTGATCAGCCTAAAACTATTTCAAGCATCTGTGTGTCTGTGCGGGTCTGTGGGTCTGTGAGCCAAAACCTTGAGGCTAGGCACAAAAGTCCGAGCCAGAAACCTCCTACTGAAGTTTTAAGTTCATTTATTCAATTTGAAATGCTGTGAATTCTTTCCCTGTTGGAATCCATTTGAATTTCTTTGTGTGTGAACTATATTTTCACGATCTTTGCTTTGCTATAAATAATTGTTTTTTTTTCTAATTGACTAATAAGAGCTCTTTATTGCTGAGAAGATGAGGCAATGATTCATGCTATATAAGTTCATTTTTCTTCTAACAATCAATTATTGCTTTTATACTGTCTTCCCTCTGTCTCATTACTTCATCATGGATTTGCATTATTTTATTTGTATGTAAGGGCCAAAAGATTAAAAGCCAGTATTGAGTGTACCATAAATATATTTTTACAAGATATAGTTAGAAAAAAATTACCTGGCAATTATTTGAGCATCAAAAGACGGTTCTTCCTTGGATTGGTCATTGGCTCTTGGTTTTTTTGTATCCCTGCTCATTTGCTATCAGTTAATGTCCAAACTCAACTGACTTCTTAAACTGATGTTTATATTATTCCTATTCTCTTAACCCTTTCTTTCACTCTTCTCCAGAATGCTGATCATTCCTTGTCTATCATTTTTAGGCTCTGAGCTCTTTGTGCAAAAGAGCATGCCTCTGGTCTCAGAATCTGCTGTCTCTCCTCCTCTGACTGATTTTCAGAGATGAGACATCAGGCAGAAGTATCTCCTCTCCCCCATTGGATCCTGCTAAGAACCTACCTTTCCAAATCATGAAAAAAGTCCATTTGACTTTAGCTAACATGGTAATGATTTGTGGGGAGCAGCAGAAATTACTCTGTAATTACGCATGATTGATGTGTGATTTCCTAATGAGCTTAAGTGAAGAAATCATCATTTTGTGATAAATGCTTTATATCTTAAGATGCCAGCAACACATATCTAATACATTCAATCAAGCCACCTCGTTTCTATAATATTTGTAATTGTTGTTTAATGTGCTGGTTTTCTCTACTGCCTGGCCGTTTTGGGTAATGGAAAAGTCTGAAAGTCCCTGTCCTAAACAAGGCTACAAAACTCCATTATGTTGGAATTCTTCTTAACATAATCAGAAATGAATTCACTTATACATTTGCATATTGTTGCATGCTAAGCCCACCTCCCTCAGAAAAATGTGTGTTTCTTATAGTAGTTTGCTAAACAAGGAATATTTGTCCCTGGAATGAGTGAGGTCATTTTGGGATGGGCTCCTAACTAGTCCAGACAAGTTGAGTAAAAACAAACAAACAAACAAACAAATGTACAATGGTCAGACTTTGATTCTTTTTCACTAAAGTAATGATGAAGCATGTGAAACATCTTTGTAGTAAGAGGTTTCTGGCCGGGACTTTCGGGCCTAGCCTCAAGGTTTTGGCCCACAGACCCACAGACCTGCAGAGACACACAGATGCATGCAATAGTTTTATGCTGATCGGCCTAAGGCCCAGGCATATAACTTGCAAACTCTTTACCCTTAATCTAACCCATGACTCTTAACCTGTTCAGCCATGTGGCTCAGTACCTTTTCATAGAGCAGCATAGTTGTCCTCTAGTTCTTCTGGCTTCTCGCTGGCATTCTGCTCTGTTCTTCCTGTTCCTAGAGCTTTCCTACTCTGGTAGCCCTGCCCACACTTCCTGTCTGCCTTTGGCCAATCAGCGCTTTTTATTAAACTCCTAGGCAGGGACAATTATTTACAATGGAACCACCTAATCCCTTTACATAGTGAAGTTTAGTGCCATGCTTGTGTCCTAAGGCAGCAGTGACCACAGAAGACCTTAGGATGTGCTGATAAATGCCTCTGTTCAGGATTCAGAGTCCGAGCCACCATTAGTAACTATATGACCTTAGACATTGTCCCTAAGCCACGGTTTGTCCGTCAAGTAGAGATTGTGCCTACCTTGTTGGAAGGAGTAAATTCAATGGACATATAAACACTCCATACACTGATAACACATAAAATGATTTTCAGCCAGCCACCACTTGTTTAAAATTGTTATTTTCAGACACTGGTTAAGCAGCAGAGATAAAATTCATAACTCCCAAGCATCTCAGTATCCAAGATGGCAGCTCATGTCTTTTAAGGAGCAAAGAGATACTCTGCACTGAAATTGATGTGAGGTTCCTTGTGTGTGTGTGTGTGTGTGTGTGTGTGTGTGTGTGTGTGTGTGTGTGTGTGTGTGTGTGTGTGTGTAGGAGAGAGAGAAAAAAGAGGGTCTTCCCCTGAATATGTTCTCAAGTCCTCAATCTATTTAACGTGAGTTGTGTTAGAATTAGGGGTTCAATAAACAGAAGCTTAAATTGGTCTTGAGACTCATAACCAAATTAGCAACAGTAGATTAAGAGCTGGCAGAATATATTAGAAACTATATAGCACAGGTTGCCTGGGGTCCTTCTAAAGGGGCTAGGGGGTGTGTGGCTATGATGGGCAGCCACTTTTGTTTTATACTATGTGACTCCAACCTTAGTCATGGCTGGTACTACAAACATAGGCCCTTGACAAGGGCCCTCGGATAGGCTGGGGACCAGGGAAAACTTGGCTGAACCAATTATATTTTTTTATTTGTGATTAAAAAAAAAACCCACAGTAATATAATTGCAGTCAAGAGATGGAACAGGACCAAATGAGATGTATGTAAGCAAGTTAAGTCTAGACAGAAGTTACCAGAAAGGAGCTGAAGGCAGTGGGCGGAGAGCCTTTGCCAGAAAAAGAGGTCAGTGGGAACTGGTCAGCTCCAGGTACTGTTCTGGCCCCTGACATTCTATGGTCTCCACAGTTTCTCAGGCCCCCTCCAGCTAGATGGGAGGGTGGCTCTTCCTATGCTCTCAAGTACAGTGTGAGCCGCTTTCAGGCAGGGGAGGGGTGACTGACAGGATGCGGAGGGAGGAGTGTGGAAATCACCACTAACTGTTCTGCAAGAAACCTTGTCATCCTTTTATTGTATAGATAATAGGACAGACCTTGTAAATTGCGATCGTGTGCTTGGTTTCTGAACACAAATGAATAGGAAAAGATGCAAATTCTCAAGGTATTTGATTCTAATGGATTTCAAAGAACCTAAACTTCCATTCAAATAGAGAACCCCATTGTCTGTTTAGACAATTGGCGTGTTCATTGGTTCTTCCAAGGACATTAAATAAAGCTCATCTCATGTTCTTTTGTTGGAGCCTGCATAGATTTCACAGGGGCTACCATTCTCCCTAATAAAGAGACATCCTCTCTTCTCCAATTCCTACTCCTGCTGCGAAAATTCTACATTATCTTTCACTTGAACAATCTTTTTAAAAAAACATACCGTGTATATTTAAGATGTACAATGTGATGCTATGGGGTACAGGTAGATGACAAATGTTTATTATAGCGTAGCAAATGAATGTATCCAGTCTCTCACAGGGCAGGAGCAAGGGAGAGCTACGTATTAAGGACCATCCTGAGCACAATCCAATACTGTTTACTTTAAAACTCAGGTCGTGCATTAGACTTCTTGACCTACATATATTCTACTTATAGAATATTATAGTATATATGGTACTTGTACATATATTCTACATATATCAGATCCATCCCTGGGAAGATTCTCCCTCTGTTAGCTGTCATTAATTGCCTATAGTTCTTCATCTAGGGTTAGGCCCTGGGAAATTTCCCACGTCCACACTGTCATAATAACTTGTGATGCCATTCTTGAGGTCTTGTTTAAGTATATGGAAGACACAGCTGATAATTCTGGTCTGAAATTGTAAATGTTCCTTTTGTTTATAAAAGGAAACAATTTATCTTTTTTTAAAAAGTGTGTGTGTGTGTGTGTGTGTGTGTGTGTGTGTGTGTAGAATTTCAAATATACACACAATTAGAGAAAATAATATGGGAAATTCTCACATAACCACAATACAGATTCTAGAATGATCACCTCAGGACCTTTTCTGCTTCACACATTTTCTTTGTTGCCTATTCCCGCATCCTGTTGAAACAAATTCAAGCTATCACATGACTTCACGTAGGACCACTGCTATGTACTATGTATACTTAAAAAACAGAATTTTTTTAAGGGTCATTGAGATGGCTTAGCACGTAAAGATGCCTGCTCCCAACCCCAGAGACCTGAGTACAATCATTGGGACCTACATGGTGGAGGAGAAAAACCTGTAGACCTCCACACATACACCATGGCACATGCATGCATGTGTGTATGTGTGTGTCCATACATGCACATGTGTAATCCTCCCTCAAATAATTTAATTTAAAAAGTAATTATTTAAAAATATAACTGAAGAGTCATCATTAGAGAAAAGGATTTAATAATTATTTCAAATTTTCCCAATGTTCCATTTTCTCCATGTTTTATGAGAGCCTTCTTATGATTTGGTTTTGAATCACAGTTCAAACAAGCTCCAGCACTCAGTGCTAGGTGTGTGCTCAGTTCTTAACAGTCTACAGATTCTCCTCATCCCCCTTCCCCGAAGTTTCTATGTTGAAGACTGATGTCTAAGAGCTGCCCACAGTCTAGATTCTGCTGAGCATGTCTCTGTTATTATTTAAAATGTTCCCTTATCCCCTGTATTTTTTATAAATTGGTTTTTGTTGCAATGGGTTTTTTTTTTTTTTTTTTGGTCCTGGGCAGCCAGAGGTCTAGACCCACAGACCTGTGTGCCAGACCCCTTAGCCACCAGCCGCCGCCGCTCAGGCCCCCAGAAATGACTCAGACGCTTATATTAACTTTATGCTGGTTGGCCTATGGCTCAGGCACATTGCTAGCCAACTCTTACATCTTAAATCAACCCATTTCTATTAATCTGTCTGCCACGTGGCCCGTGGCTCACCTGTGTTCCTTACATGTTGCTCCTTGGGAGGCTTGCTTGGATCTGCCTGACTCTGCCCTGCTCCTCCTACTTCTTCTATGGTGCCTGTCATGGCCCAAAACAGCTCCTTTATTTAAAGATTGACATTCACAGCATACAGAAAGGCATTCCCACATCAGGTTTTTAGATCTAGACTGAACCTTTTGTCAGACTCAGGCTCAACCTTCAAGAAGCTCTGGGTGGGCAATGTTGCAGGCATATGCCATCACATCAATGCACACTCACACAGTAAAGACAGACTGATTTTTTTGAATCCCCAGAGATGATACTTGTGGTTACTAGAGATCACTACCCGGAGGTGTGATGGTTCAAAGGGCGGGACATGGTGATGCCAAATTCCACCACTCTACCTCCATAAATGAGGCAGTTTTAACTTTTCATCAATTATTTGGTTGCCATAAAGAATAGTTGATACTGGAAAGGCAGGGTGAATGTTTGGTTCAAAATTATTGGTTGTCTAGTCACCCTTTAGATGTGGCCGATGAGCCTCTCTGTTTCAGTCCTTGGATTTAAACCTATTCTACTTGATTGCAGGTATGGCATTATCTGTGCTGTTCTCTTTTTTAAGACTGGGTCTCATTACACAGCCTAGGCTTCAGCTGTCCAAAGCTGGGATTCCATGTATATGCCACCATGCCTGGCCTGCTACAGTGGTGATGACCACACTGTTTGACTTCTGGCGAAGGTGTCTCCTGCAGTTGGCTTCTGACCTCTGTTGCTTGGTTCCTGTGGTCCGAGGGTTCTCATTTTCTGTCTCAAATAAAAAGACTCTTCTTTTTTGATATGTTACCCCAGACCTTGAACTAGTATTTCCCAGAAACATCTGCACCCTGCCTTTTCAGTGAAAACGGCCTTTAAATGAAAGTAAATAGTCACCAGGAGGGATTAGCTCAGCTTGCTTTTCATTTCTAAGTCTTTTCAGGGAAATGGTTTTTAAGATTGTGTCTTAATTTTTAAAGTTTATTTGAAGTAGTTTTATATTCAAAGAGATCTTGCGAGGGGTGGTTTACAAATGAGCCTTGCTGCATGCGGCTTTTCCGCGGGAGCTGGGGCCTGAACTCAGGTCCTCACACTTGTGCACAAAGTGCATCACCACTGAGCCATCTCCCAGCCTTTCGGGCTTGTTTTTAAATCTATTTCCTTTGCTTTGCTTTAATTTTACTTCTCATGTTTCTTTTCTCCTCTTCTCTAGAGTAGCATTTCAAATTGCTAAGTCGTCAACAAATATTTCAATGTTATTTCCTTTCTTTCTTTTTTTTTTTTGTTTTGTTTTTTGTTTTTTTTTTTAACTGACCTAATCTTTGTGTCAGTCATGAAAGCACTCCTTACTTCCACGTTAGGAAAAAAAATTCATCAGTATTTTATTCTGTTTCTTTGCCTTTGGCTTATCTATGTGTAAATTAATGATCCATTTGAAATTTGTCTGACTGTGACTAAATGGATAAAATATTCAAGATTCTCTTTTCTATATAACTTTTCAGCTAATCCAGATGTACTTATTAGCCAGTCCATCTTTCCCGGCCTTATCACATATTACACTTCAAGTAGTGGGTCTATTTCTGCATGATTGCTTTCTTTTCTTTTTTCTCCCCTCCCCTCCCCCTCCCCTCCCCTCCCCTCCCCTCCCCTCCCCTCCCCTTCCTTCTTCTAACTCTCTAACTCACAGAGATTTGCCTGTTTCTGCCTCCCCAGTGCTGGGATTAAAGGTATGGTCCATTGCTTCTATGCACTCACTAACATCACACTGTGTGAGTTATAAAAGCTCTAAAATTCACCGTTTTCTTTCCAAGTTTTCTAGACTGTTCTTGCTATGAAACTTTTGAGTGAGGATCTCTGTGTCTTTCTCTTGGTCTTAGGCCAGCTCCCTGAGGCAACACCTCATTAATGTTTGTGAGAGAAAACAAAAGAACCTTTCTTCTTCTTAAGACTGGAATTGGTAAACTGTGAGCCACAAGCACAGGTATTTGTAAATAAAACTTTATTGAACTATGGCTCTGCTCAAGTGTTTGTTTATTGTTTACCTCGGCTTTCATAGTGGGAAAATAGTTATGGTAAAAAGAAGCTGGATGGGGCAGAGCCTAACTCACTACAGTACTATCTCTGATCTACAGAAAAAAAAAGTTGGTACTCACCTTACTGTAACATATGGAGACATTTTCTAGAAAGAATGCCACATCCCAACCGGTGTGCATTCCCTGATCTTTGTTTAAAATACAGGGAGAGGGATAGTGCTCACAGAGGTAGTAAAATATAAAGCCCCCCCCCCTTCTCTGACTCTCTGTCACATTGTTGTCTTTTTAATTGTCCAGTCAGTGCCACTCAAGTGAAGAAAAAAATTTTAAAATCTACCTATTAGCATGATTTTACCTTTCATCTTTACATTGTACAAACCCTCTTTTAAATGCAAATATTAGCACTTAACTTGTATACGGAATCACTGAAATCACACAATTTATGCAGCTACTTAAAAGAGAACAACATAGCCAGACTGGGAAGGTAGGAAGAAAGAAGAGTCCCCCAGCTATGGAGTGAGCACATTCTCAAGCACAGGGACACTTGAGAGGCAGGTGTGCACTTTTAGAGAAGGCCCAGATTCTTCTGAACGACCCAAGGCATGTAAAGTGATATATCTATTTAATTGTCCCCAGCCACTGAGCAAACATGTCCTTTCCAGGCCAGGGGCACGAAAGTTACATGGAGCCATCATGCAAGGACATGTGGCCTTCAGAGGTGTTGTGACCGCTAGCTAGTATGGCTACATACCTGAGACAGGATGTGGTACGGAATGTTCAGCAGAGGATGGCCGGGTGAATGGGCAGATCCAGGACATGGGCTGTCCCAGAGGGCTGGAGAGACAGCAGAACTGTTATAGCTGAGGTTTGACCCCTCAACATATGCTCCATGGTCCAGTTGAAGCTCATGCCAACCACCAGCTCAAAAGCCACTAGACTAAGAATTTCAAGGAGACTTGGAATACTGACCACCGCATGTGAAAACCCAGGGATGGCACCAGATGTCAGTCAGGGAAGCCATTCCTGACTGCAGTCCATGCTAGCAGTGCTAAAATTATCTGTTAATCCTACATTTCTAAAGAGAAATGATTGGGAAGTGTAGGTATTTGGGGAAGCCCTATTCATGCATAGTACTCCACCATGACACCTTAGAAGGTCTTCTGTCAGTTTATGTTTGAAGGTTTTTTATTACCTTCTAACACACCTCTTTTATTGTGGTAAGTCTACATACAATGTAGACTTTAAAGTTTTTCCTGTCAGTGCTCTTAAATACACCCATATTGTTGTCTAACCATGACAATCATCCATCTCCAAAACGCTTCGTGTTCTGTAAAGCTGAAGCCCTCCTCAAGAACCAGTAAAACCCCCATTTCCTTTCCTTCAATTCTTAAAGAGCCTTTCTGCTCTCTGTCCCTGAGAACTTGACCGCTCTAAGGTACATGATTTAAGGGCAATGGTACAGTGTTTGCCAATTTATGATAAGCTTCTTTCACTCAGCAGCTGTGCTCAAGGCTCACCGGTGCTCTAACACGGATCGCGATCACGATCATGGTAAAGGCTTATAATTAACGGCGTGTGAATATCGCATTTTGTGTATCCGTTCCTGTGCGGATGAACATTTGGGTAGCTCTCAGAGCTGGACCATCCATCGTGATTCATGCGGCTGGGAACACAGGTGGACAGTTTATTGTCTCCTTACACTTGGTTCCTACATCACCAAGTCAATGGGGACCTGCAGCGATTCTGTAGCTCCTCTGCAGCAGAGCCTTGGGGACCGGCCCCAGGTCCCTTTCTGCTTCCAGCCTGCCTAGGCCGGCAGCAGAGAAACATCTCTTCAGGAAGAGAAGCCCCTGCCGCGCATTATTTTTCTTTGTTTCTGGGAAACAACTTTGCTTTGTTTTCTCCCATCTGAGTCTTCGTTTTCACCTATGCAAATGTGATTCATCTCTCAGTGCTGGAGAAGGGCCCTAAATAACATAATTACTCCACCAATCATCTACTTGGCTCCTGGAAATCATCATTTTAGTGAGGTCGACTGCTGTTGCTTCAGCTCTATACAGACCCTAAATAATGAGCAAATTTCTTTTCTTAACATGCTAATTAGTCTCTGAAACCGGTGTTGTTTTAAAGGGGGTGATTTAATTGGATATTAAGTTTGCAATTGAAAGATTAGATTATGAAATAAACAAACATATCCATCTAATAGGTCTTCGGGAGGAAAAGATCCAAGCATTCTACTCCGGTTTCCCCGCTAAGTGCAAATGCGTTCGGATATGTGTTTAATGCTCTGTCGTTTTTTGCTGAGTTTTGTAGCTCTTAACCTGAATTCTTTCCTGGGCTGATTCCAAAGGAAATAATCTCAGGAGGTTGAGTAAGCCTGGGATCCTGTGCATGCTGGCCCCCAAATAACCTTTCGCTTAAAGACTTTACCTGGATAAATGAAATTCAAGAAATGTTGAGAAACCATTTTGAAATGAATAATACTGAAACAATTCTAAGGGGTGTAATTTGGGATGCATTAAAGGTGATGGTGAGAGAATGCATTTGCCTCACTGTACGTTTAAAGGAAATCAAAGATCAAAACAGGTGCACTTTGGAGAAGGAAATTAAGAAATGAGCAGTACATCGTAGCTGCTCCCAAATCCCAAATGATGTTTTCAGAAAATTATTTCAAGGCAAAGTAATGTGTTTTTAAATGTAACTCCTCCTCCAGTTTACAAAGTGGGCTTCCTGGGAATGGGAAATAAAGCCAAAGCAACTCTTCAGCTTTATATTTTAAAAAGGTACAAGAAAGCAGTGATTATTTTTCCTCAAACAAGGACCCATCTGGGAGCATGATCTTTGAATACAGGTGCCCTGGGCTAGGGGGACAGAAGGATATGCATCATCCCACTCAGAGACTTACACCCCCCAGATGGAGCACTCCAGTCAGAGCACAGGAACCAGGGTGCTGATGGAGTCACCATCATCACCTCTCATGATGTCCCAGAGGAAATAATTGGGAGAAGCGTCTGATGTGGACATTTTAATATGTATGTACTTTGAATGGATGTGTTCTTCTGTTTCATTTCCCTCCTTTTCATGTGTGTGTGTGTGTACATATGTGTGTGTAGAGTGTGATGTGGTGGTGGTGTGTGTGTAGAGTGTGATGTGGTATAGTGTGTGTGTGCATATGTGTGCATGTATGCATGCTTGTATGTGTGTGTATGTATGTGTATGTGTGTGTACATGTAGAGGTCTGGGATTGATGTCAAGGAATCATCCTTCAAGGTTTGTCCATCATGTTCATTGAGCTACTTAAACTCCCAGTCAAACCCAGAGCTTACTTACATCCATGCCAGCTCGCTGTGGAGATTCTGCCATTTTGTCCCTGTCTGCTTAGTGAGGCTAGAATTACAGACGAGTGTGCCATGCCTACCTAGGATTTAGGTGTGTTGTGGGGATCTGAACTCTAGTCTTTACATTTGTGTGTCAAACACTTTAACCACTGAGCCATCTCCCCAGCCCCCAAGAAATACACTTTTTAATAGTCAGTTTACTCAACGGTCTGCTACCTCTGCATTGGATATACTGCAAACCCGTGATTTCCTGGGTTTCAAAGCTTGGTAATGAGGACTAGGGTACAGCTGTGCTATAGTATATGTTAAGTATTTGGGAAGCCTCAGGTTTTACCCCAACATTAATATATAATTCAATCTTGTACAATAAAAAGCACAGTATAGTAAAGTAATGCTTGATGATAGATTTATTCTGGCAAGAGTAAATTTATTGAAATCATCTACTTTTTTGGTGTGCAGATGAATGCTCTTTATTTTCTTCTAATGAAATTCTGTGCCAGGCCTTTATTTATTGCCCACTTATTAGGTCGCTCAGCAATAAACATTAAAGTAACAATGAGGCTTTTATAAAAAGCAGGATGGAGAGAGCAGGTGGACAGAATAGCAATAGTGGAAATGTCTGCTCATACTGTTAGTTTCTAGATGTGACAATGACAATACAGTTTTGCTTCAGAAGGGGCCTATGTCCCTTAATGTTACACATCAAAACATCTTCTGATAAGTGTACAATGCTTTGCATTTGTTGCAAGAGTCACATAGAAAATGGTCAGGTGACACACTGTCCACGAGGTGATACTGTGGAAGCTGGCCATGGGCACTTTGGGTTTGTTATACTTTTCTCCTTTTGGTGCATGCTTAAGACTTTACACAACTTTTTATTTTCTTTAAAGAAAATGTGTTTCTGGGTTAGTGGGAGAGATCAGTTTTCTATAAAGACCTCAGTGTAAAGCATGGGGCCTTGAGTTCAATACCCAAAACCCAGATAAGATTCTGGTGCAGTGGCATAAATCTGTAATCCTAGCATTAGGGTAGAGGAGACAGGTTCCCTGGGTCAGCCATCCTGTCCTGACCAGGGAGGTGTGATATATGAAAAACTGTTTAAAACTCATAGTGCATGGCACATGAGGAATGACACCAGGCATATACATGTGCACCTGTGTACACACAAACACACACAGACACACACACACAGAGACTCATCTTTTTATCTTTTTAAACTTTTATTTACTGTTTACTTACTGTGGATGTAGGTGGGAGGGATGTGAGTGTAGATGCAAGACTGCCATGGCACGTGTCTGGGAACCAGACAACTCACAGTTCTCTCCTTCCATCACGTGGGACCTGGGGGCCAAACTCAGTCTGCCAAGCTGTCTTACTAGCTCCCAATGTCATTTATACAGAATTTTCTCTTAAAATACTTATTGATTTGTCTTTTGTATATAACTGTAGCAATGCCAGTGAATTGCATGTACACACACATCCCCCCCCCCCCCCCCGATTCTGTGTGCATTTGGATCCATAAGTGTCTCTTGTCTCCTACATACAGCTAATCCTTTAAGGCAGAAGATTAAAAGGAAAGCCACCTACTACAGGCTTGTTTATTAAGTGTTAAGCAAAGGTAGGCACTTTATGTAAGATATGGTGTATAATCCTTCTAGTTGAGATAATTTTTAAAAACCCTACTTTATAAAAGAGGAAATTGAAGTTGGAGAAATTAATGGTTGGGATGGTCCTTATGGTTTAGAGTACATTATGTGAAAATTAATTGCATACTGAACATAAGCCGTTTCAAAGAAAGGAAATTTACTGGCTACCTTGACCTGTGTGTAGTGGGATTCAGCACCACCTTGACCTAAGGGCATGGCCTCTGGTCAGTGCAGGTTTGGGGTTCACCCTTGACCTTTGAAGCTGTTGTGGTGGTGGGCGCTGGTAGGATTTTGAGACCAACTTTGACTACAGTTTTGAAGGTTATAGGTGAATCCCAAACCTGAATTGGCCAGAGACCAAGCCCTTAGGTCAGGGAAGTGCTGAATCCCATACTACACCTGTGTGAACAATTTATATCCAAACTGTATCATCCACTCCTTCCTCCAAAGACCCAATTCATAATTAATAACTGTTTTATGCAAGAGCCCCTAATGCTTGTGTGAGTTTATTTGATGTGGGAAATCCTGAGGTCTGTTTTTCCCTAAAGGAAGCAGTGACATTTAGTGAAGCACATGACATCTTGTGTATGGCTGCACATGTGTTCTGTGTATCAGTGCAAGCATGTGTTAGAAATGTCTGATGACATTATTTTTCACTGAAACAATTTCCACATGGAGTCAGGGACACTCAGTGACCTGATACTGACCCCTGACAAAGCTGCTGTGTGTTGTCTTTTTTCTTTTTGTTTGTGTTCTGGTCCTTTTGAGTTTGACATCATCTTTCTCTGTGTAATAACGACACAGTTCCCAGAAATTACTTATTTTGTTTTCATTGTTCACTACAATGCAGGCGTGTGCTATTTATGAATCGCCTAAGTAACAGGATTGGAGACAGGTTCTTTGTGGAGTCAAAATGTTATTTGTTAATCGTGAATCAATGCCAAGTCCAGAAACGAGCAGGAACCAGGATACCTGACTACCCATGGTTGCCCAGTTTGGGACAATCAATCAAGCTGTACAGTCACATGACTGCTTATGCTTAAAATCTCAATAGTTTTCTTTCTTTAATTTTTAAATGTATATTTATGCATGTATGTGTGTGTGTTTGCATGAGTATGGGTACATGAGTAACACAGTGCACATGTGTGTGGTGATCAGAGGGGTATTTCTGGAATGCATTTCGCTTCAGAAGTCTTATTTTATCTTCCACCTTGCGAGGACCGGGTCTTAATTTTATTCATTATTTTGTTATCACCATTTTGCTTTTGAAACAGGGTCTCACTGTGTGATGTTGGCAAGAAGGCAGGGTCTTTCTTGTTTCTGCCATGCTGTGTTCTTCAGGTTAGCTAAGCTGGTCTGTGAACTTCTAGCAAATTCATTTCTTCCTCCTATCCTGCTGTAATAATGTTGGGGTTCAAATGTGGGCAAGTGGATCCATTTTTTTTTAAAAATACAGTTTCATTTTGAAGTTCAGGTTTGGCCTTGAACTCAGGGTCCTTTTACCACAGCCTCCCAAATGTTTGGATTACAGGATTGGGCTTCCATTCTCCTGGCAGCATCCAGCTTCTTTATTTAGGTTCTGGAGTTTGAACTCTGGGTTGCCAGGTTTTCTCAACAAGAGAAGCCATCTTGCTGGATCAATTGTTTTCCTTTTTAAATAAAAGTGCCTGGAGCCACCAATGGCTCATATCCTTGTGGTGATTGATATCTGAGGGCTAATGATCACTAATGGACTTGAATTAATAATAGAAGCCAACTTGCATCTCAGTTCCATGGGATTTTAAAATTGGACAAGATCTGAGAACTAATGCAGATTGAGTCATTTCCACTGGCCAACAGCAAAGGCCCTGGGGAAGGAGCTTGTTCAAAACCTCCAAGCAGAGTGAGTGCTGGCCACTATCATGACCTCTTTCCCAGGCAGAGATGTATAGCCAGAGACAAGATGCTGGAGCCAGAAAAGGCAGGCTGCTGGAGGCAGGGGTATAGCTGCTCATTAAATTCCAGGGTGGTTTCTGTCTAAAACGAGTAACTCTTTGTTTTGGTGAACATTTACCCATCCCAAACCTGAGTTTATTTCTCTATCTTTCTCAGGGTCTACCTTCCCAGGTCAGAAGACCATCTCAGGCTGGGGATGTAGCTAACTGGTAAGATGCCTGCTTAGTGTGCGTGAGTCCTGCAGTTCAACTCTTAGAACTGCCAAGACCAATGGAATTAAGTTATGAAGAAAAGGGAGGAAACAGTTCTTGTAATAAAAAGTTTCTGGCCCAGAATTTTGGGCTTAGCCCCAAGGTTTAGATCCACTCACAGCCCTGCTGCTGCTTAGCCCCCAATAATCACACAAAAGCTTACATTAATTTCATGTTGATTGATCTATGGCTCAGGCATACAACTTGGGAACTCTTAACTCTTAAACTAACCCATGATTAGCCAAGTGGCTTAATACCTTTTCTCAGAACAGCATTTTAACTTCTTTCCTCTGTGTCTGCTGGCATCTCTCTCTGACTCTTCCTGACCCCAGAGTTTTCTTAGTCTGGTAGCTCTGCCAACACTTCCTGTCTGCCTTCTGGCCAATCAGCATTTTATTAAGCCAATAGGAAGGACAAATGTTTACAATGTACCGGAACATAATCCCACAATAGTTTCTCCAGTGACTGATAGCTGCTATCTGTGTATAAAAGTGTTTTTATTGTCCTTATAAGTTTGGAACCAAACTCATTTTGAGTTTGGAAATGAAAAACAAGATGGTGATCATTCCTGCTTTCTTCCTCTGGGGAAATAAAATGCTGATGAAGGCTAGGAGAAAGACATAGAAGATCTCTACAAAAGGGATAAAAAATAATAGGAAGAGCACGCTCTATAGGTCAGATAAGCCTGCTTCCCTTGTGATACCCATTGGTCTTTCTGATCCCCAAACTAGAGAACAAACTGTCTGTGAGGGGAGATCTGTATGGATGGAGTCAGAGAGGGAGACTGAGGTAAATAGTATTGTAAAATCACTTTCTATTTCATTTTCTGTCTCCTGTTACCACCTGCTCCGATAGAAGAGGCTCATAAAATAAGCACTGTGAGTTGTGAGTTGTCTGAGCATCAGACTGGGGATAGCATCTGTAACCTAACTTAAGTATCCTAGTTTTATTTTTGTTGATGTGAGAAAATATTTTAACAATAAAAGCAACTTGGAGGACAAAGGGTTAATTTTAGCTCAGAATTCCAGGTTATGATCTGTCATTGAGGGGAGTCACAGAATCAGGAGCTTGAAACAGCTAATCTCAGCATACGCATGGCCAAGGGCAGAGAGAAATGAAAGCTGCATACTTGCTTGCTAGTTTTCTTTGCTCATATACTTCAGGGCCTGACCTAGGGAATAGTGCCACTCACAGTGGACTGGGTCTTCCTATATTCATGCTACAGATGTGCTTGACTTGATCCAGACAATTTCTCATTAAAAGTATCTCCACAAGTGATTTTAGGTTATGTCAAATTGACACTTAAAGCTAACCAACATGCCAGGTTTCCACTATTAATGAGAGAGGTGTCCTGATCATTTCTTATCCTCCCTTCCTCCTTCCCTCCCTCCCTCCCCATTCTCTCCGTCTATCTCTGTCTCTGCCCCCCTTTTCTCTGCCCCCTCCGATCTCACACAGCTCAGACTGACCTCAAATTGCTCTAAAACTATGAATGACCTTGAGTTCCTGATCCTCCTGACTCTGTCCCCCAAGGGCTGTGATTACAGGCATGTGCCACCACACCTGGCTCTGCATTGATGAATCCAAACACATAAAATCATTTTGGGAAGATGGGAGTCTGGGAGAAATAGAAAGGGAGAAAGAAGCCATGGAAGAGCATGATACAGAAAGAAGGAAAAGAAGGCCTTGGATAAGGATAGAGGCGATGCAGTCCTAGACCTGGACCAAAGGCAAACAGCCTTCAGAGAGGCTGGTACTGAATCCCACAGAGAAGGAAGAGAAATGATTTTAAGTAAGGATTTAAATAGGGAGAGAAACTCATAACTGATATTGATTGTTCCACGAAATAGATCGTATATATAGTTTATTAGTTTCCATCGTTGTAATTGCCCCTGGTGGTGTGTAGGGTATTCTACCAAAAGTATGTGTGTGTTTGGGGTGGGGCATCCTGTCCACCATAAACCTTCTTCAGACCTGTCTTGATCATGTGAACAATCACCTTATTTGGCATCCTGGAGGTCAGTCATTCACGTAAGAAGGACCAAGGATGGCTTCCAAAGCTGTCAAGTTGGCCATGTCTCCAAAGCCACTTTAGCAGTCAGGTCCCCAGCTGGAAGGGACACAGTGGACATTCCTCTTCTCTCTTCTGTGTCCCTGCCTTGATTGTTCATCTGTGTGGATGCTGCTGAACCCTGGGTTGCAGCTTTTTGCTCTACATCAGCACCTGGAGGAGGACCTGGTCTGGCCCACTTGCCCCTCCCCCCTCCCCTTCCCTAACCCTCCTAGCTCTGCACTCTACAAAGCTACTGGAAGCTTGGGATTTGGACAAGGCAAAGACCTTTCCCAGGACTGACTTGAAGCACAAGAAGAGAGCAGGATACTGTGCTCAGCTTATACTTCTTGTCCCCCCCACCCGAGAATCTCACCCCCTTCCTGACCCCACGTAGGTGAGATAGGATGCCCTCAGGGGATTCTTCCTTCTTTTCTACTCCAGTCCCTTTTGAAACCCTTGGGCACGGTTTATCCTACTTTCTCCAAACTCAACTCAGAGATTCTTTCAGCCTGTTGAAACCAAGACCATTCACATTCCATCATGTTTCTCAGTTCAGAGGTCCTGAAGCTCTGAGGAGAGATGAGTGGTTAGGGGCCTGCTGTGTATTTTCACTTGTATCTAGACTACCTTGACAGGATGATTTATGTCATATTTTTATCATCCACCATCATATTTCTCATTTTTGAGACACTGAGTTCCTGGGGGGAAAAGCATGTTGTGTGTAGGTGTCTAAGAGGAGAGTTTCAGCCAACTGAGTTTTAAAGATCCAATGGGCTTTTATTAATGATTTACGAAGCAGACAGGGATCTGCAGGGAAGGATGACTTGCATTTAAGATATAACTTGAGCAAGAACAAGGAAAACATAAGATTATGGTCCTTTCAGCCAAGGAAGATGTACTCCAAGCCCACCAGATTCCTATGTACATTGTTTTTTTTTTTCCCTATGTGTATTTATGATACAGTTTGATTACTTAGGCAAGTAAGAGATTAAGAACAATAAATAATAAAACAGATCAATTTTAACTCTGTGCCCAAGTTATGCAACTGTGCAGTCTCTCATTCCCTACTTCTTGTTTGTGCTATAGTGATACAGTGATACTTTTAGACATTACTTGATTGTGAATAGCTGATACATTGAAAATGTAGATGGGGGGGCAATTGCAGTGCCTGGGGTGTGCTGGGTGCCTTCTGCCTTCTTCAGTTGCTGATCTTGTGGGGGACATATGCACACATTCACATACACACACACATTTATACACACATATCCTCCCCACCACACTCACATGCACATTTATATACCCACCTCTTATACACGCTCACATGCATATATACACACATTCACATGCACGTGTGTGCACACACACACACTTACAAAAAGCTGCTGGTGTATCTTTGAACCTCTTTTCTTCGTGTGAAGATGCTGTTGGATATTTGAGCTTTTTCTATCTTATATGAAGTTTTGGATACATTTTCACAGTGGCATCTTATATTTTTTTAAAATTCATTGCAGAAAATTCTTACCAATTGCTTTGTTAAATATGATTTTCCTTCCATATTCACTTTTAAAATTCCTACTAGCCACAAGCTTGAACTCCTCAGTGCATTCTCTACAAGCTCCAAATATCTAGCACTATATCATAGACCACCAACATGTTGTCACAGTAATTTGTTATTGTCCTTCCCCATGGGTCTAACGACTTGCTTGGCCAGCAGAAGTTGTGATTATCTTGGGCTTGCTTGGTTTGGACATCCAAGCCAATTCAGACTCTCCTCAGTATGAGACAGTGGTGTTAGCCAAAGCAGGAGCTCAGTAGACAATCAATGGGCACAGCCACATATGGGCTCTGCATTTTACATTGTTCCTGCATTGCCTAATGATATTTCTTTGTGACGAAGCTTCTTGTGGTATTTTACTTGGCTTTCTTAATGAATACTTGAAGGGACCCAGTCATAAACTGTCAAGAATGTTTGAGATATAGCTGTGAAAGACTCACACATCACCTCTACCACATCCCATGACCAAGAAAGATGTTGAAGCCAGTACAGGTTCCTGGGAAGAGGAAGCAAGTACTACCTCTTGACCTAAGAATAATGTGTGTTCAGGGAGGGAATTAATTAGAGGTCACTGCCATCAGGGAAACACTTTCTCTGTGTGTTCCCTAGCTTGGTTTTCATATTCAACACTATCCTTCAATTCACCAACTATCCTTGTGACTACATCCAATCTAAATTTTATTGTACAAACTCATTCTTTTGTTTTAATGATCTTTTGTTTATGATCTTTGTAATTGGTTTTTTTCCCTGTTCACTCAATTCTTCTTAGAGCACTTTCTGCTTTTGTTTAATTATTTCTTCTTTTTTAGTACCTCTTTGAACATCCTAAATATAACATTTTATTTAAGACAAAGTCATCAACTTGAGAGATACTTGTGGGCTGGAAGTGATTAGGAGTCCCTGGTATTTTAGAGACATCGATGAAATAGGCATGTGGGCAGCTCTTAAGGTTTTATGGTTTGTTTGGATGGGGATGGGGAAACTGTGCTTGAAGGAGAAGTTGTGAGTTCTGTCTGGGTTCTGGTTAAGGCAGCTCGACACAACATGGTCATTCATAACAATTATTAGTGTGGAACAACAGAGAGATGTTTTCTATTATAAGGACAAGCTGTGGGGAGAGAGTGAGGTTTTGAGTGAATGTGTATGTTGGCATGGGGATGGCCATTTCAAGATGTCTCATTCTTGCGAAAGTGGGTTAGGTTCAGAGGATTGCCAAAATTTTCCTCAGGTCTGAGTATGAATGTTGTCACTGCAGAAAATGTCCACCATAGCTTTCTTCCTATCCCTCCATGGCTACTGCCTAAAGACTGCTTCCCTATAGAAACAGCTCCCACAGAGGTGAAATAAACCTTCTTCCTTGTTCAGCTCCATATAGTAAGCCTGCCTGCTTGTTTATCTGTATGTAATAGCCTTACTTCTTTGTCAGACATATGCAATAGCCCCTGGACCTCTGAGGAATCGTAGCTTCTCTATCAGAGAGCCAAGACTGCCAACACTAGCCTGCTTCTGTGTTCATGCACCTCTCATTTCTTGATTCTCTCATTGCTCCAGGGTTCTGGGACCAGAGCTGTGCAAAGAAACATCAACAGGTTTCAGTTATCAGCTTAAAAGTTACTCAACAGCTATAACCTTAGGATCTGCCTTTAATTACAATTCTAAACTTTCAAGCCTTCCAGGCATAAGTGCACAGAGATGCTCTTCACAACTTTGACAATATCTTCAAGCTGCTATTATTTATTTCAAAATATTTTTGGATTTGGCCTGCTATCCTTGGTTCAAATTCCTGCTCGAGAAATAGTCTCATAAGAGCAAGTAAAGAGAATGACAGAGAAAGAGACCCATCAGATCCCAAGTTCATCTCCACCTATTGCCTTTTCTATCTGCATGGGACAACTTGTAATATTTTAATGTTCACTTCTGCAATTCCACCTTTGAATTAATCTTTCTTTTCTTCCCACCACTTACTGTCATTACTAGCTCAGCCTCATTCAGCAAAGAGACCCTAGGAAGTGTGGTTCATCTCCCATTTCTCTTAGTATGATGGAAGGGGGAGGATTAACTATGCGGTGAGCACACATGCCAGGTAATTCTCCCCTGAAGGTATTCACCTTTTGAAGCATATTTGAGAATGATATCAAGAGATACTCCCAGATGAGACTAATGATATTAGAACCAATACTCAGAGCTCTGTCATAAGTTAATGAAGTGTGGGTATGTGTTTCAAATTTAATAAAAACCAGTCTGAGATATCAGAGGGATCTACCCACAGTCAGTCTAGGAGGATCAGAGAGTGGTGACTCACACCTTTAATCACAGCACAGAGAATATCCGGGAGTGGTGATCTATGTCCTTAATCCCAGGAAATCTGAGTTTGAGGCCAGCTTAGTTTACAGAGGGAGTTCCAGGCTCCCAGGTAGGCAGTGGTGGTGCCACACCTTTAATCTTAACCTGGATGTAAAACAACTGGGTGAAGAGGGTATCTGAGGCAGGCATAGAAAGACAGAGCAGGCAGAAGAAGCCAGGAGGAGCAAGGCTGAGGAAGCTGGGTGAGATCTGACTGTGGTGTTTCCTTTCTTTGATATCTCAGCCTTTCCCTGAAATCTAGCTCTGAGTTTCCTTCGTTCATACAGCACTTGACATCCAACTTTGAGGCACGAATTCCTCCCCTTCACCCCCCAAAAAGGCACTTGCCAACCAGAGCAACACTTGGTTGGAGGAGTAATTAGCTGCTGGCTAGGCTTTCTGTTCTGAGTTAACCTGCAATCTTAGGCAAACCAACCTCACATGTTTCTGTTTCACTTTCATCTGGGTAAGTTTTTCAGATAATGGCCTCTTTCTCCTGGTGGGTTGTAGGTTGTTTTTTGTTTGTTTGTTTGTTTTTTGTTTTTTGCTATTTTTGGACCCCTTCTTGGCTGCTATCACACTAGATAGCTGCCCCACTTCACAGTCATTTGAATCATCACAAATAAGTAGATTGGCGAGTAAATCAATTTTTTTTTTTTTTAAAAAAGGGGGAATTTGTTTAAGGCAATGGAGGGTGTTTGGTCTTTCTGTGATCTTTCTCTAGGTGATTTGATATTACAACCAGTGAAGGAAAAGGTAAATATAGTAGATGGGACTATCATAATGTTTATCATATTGTTTATTATGTATATTTTGCTTGATTTTTGTTTTATCATTTAAAAAGTCAATTAATGTAAATGCCAAGAAAAAGTCTGTAAAAAGCCTGTCAAGAGAGAACACAGAGATGTTCAAATTCCAACAGAGGAATATTAAGAACCAATTTCAGCAAGGTCATCTAAAATTAGACAAAAACAGGCAACATTAATACACCTAGTAACCTTTAAAAAATAAACAATGATAAAGATTATAGAGAAGTTAGTTTCCAGTACAAATGCTAGAGTTAAGGAGAGTAAAAGAAGCAATTGTGACATATGGGATGCACTCACCATTTGTAAAACAAATGTTAAACAGTTGGTCATGCTGTAACCAGATCACGCCTAAAGATTGGTTAGATATGGTTACTGCTGTTTTAGAGGCTGGACCACTTTTATAGTGGAAATGATGGTAGAAGGAGGAGGCTAAAACAATAGAACAAAGAGTCAGGGCCAGAGGCATAGAAGTCTTCCAAGATCAAATTCTTGGGGAGGGGATTATGCTGATATTGAAAGGCAGTCTTTATACAATGAACATATTCTGGCTTTATGCCGCATGGCAGCTTTAAATGCCTGGGATCAGATTGAAGAAATAGGAAAGAAAACTGAATCATTCATAAAAGTAATTCAAAGTCTCAAAGAACCTTTTACAGTTTTTTGCACAGGTTAACTGAAACAGTAAACAGAATGGTACTGAACTTAGAAGCAAGGCAAATAATAGTTGAGTCACTGGCTTTTGAGAATGCTAATGCACAATGTAGAAAAATACTTAGACCATTAAAAGCATGGTCAGCACCTTTGGAGGATTAGATTCATGAGAAAATTATAGAGTCTTATGACAGTGATGATAACTAGGTAGGAGAGCTTATTTCTAGAGGTATAAGAAAAAGTCAAAATGTTAAATGTTACAATTGTGGAAGGCAAGGTCACATAAAAAGAGATTGTAAACAAGGCATTCCCAGAAACAGTGTTAGGGATAATTCCAAGAGAATGCTCCTCCCTTCTGGAGTATGCAGAAGGTATGGAAAAGGAAGACATTGGATGAATGTGCAGATCAACAAGGGACAGACAAGGTAACTTTCTGCCTTCAGGAAATGCCCCAAGGGGGCTTTCAAAAGCTTCCCTATAGAATCCAGTCTGATTTTACCCTGCCATTGTGGAGTAAACACCTTCCCAGAACAGTTAGAAAAACACTAAAACCTATTTTAAAAAGACATACTGCACTTAATGATAGAAAATCTATAGAAAAGAAAAAAATTAGGAAAAATTATAAAGTGAATATTTTGGCAAGCTTCCATCAATGAACAAAGACCAAAATTAAAAGTACAAATAAGTAATGTTATTATTGAAGGTTTATTGGACAAAGAGGTGGATGTATCAATAAATACACCAGAGTCATGACATCCAAGTTGTCCCCTTCAGAAGGTAAATGTTCAGTTTTGGGCAGTTGTGTTGTTATCCCAAGTAAAACAGAGTGCAAGATGGCTTGAGTGTATAGGACCAGAAGGACAGAGAGGAATATTAAAGCCATATGTGGCTAACATTTCTATAAATCTATATGGGGATGAGATTTACTACAACAATGGAACACATAAATTAATATTCCTCCAAACACAGAAATAAACCATAAACTAGCACATGGTTCTGGAAGAAACATTAGAAGGGATTATGAGAAACAGTCACAGACCATTCAGGTTATACAGAAACAAGGTACAACAGCTGCTGATCTTTCAAAAACACCCACAGCACTACCTCTAAAATGGCTAACAGAGAAGCCTATATGGGTTCATCAATAGCCTCTAACAAAAGAGAAATTGCAGACCTTAGAGCAACTGATACAGGAGCAGTTAAATGCTCAGCATATAGAAGAACCAACTAGACCTTGGAATTCTCCTGTATTTGTTATTAAAAAGAAATCTGGAAAGTGGAGAATGGAAACAGACCTAAGGACGATAAAGTGATCCAGCCAATGGGCTCTCTACAGTCTGGGATTCCTTTGCCTTCTCTGTTACCTAAAGAATGGCCTATTATAGTTATTGATTTAAAAGACTGTTTCTTTACAATACCTTTACAAGAACTAGACAAAGAAAATTTGCCTTTATAGTGCCCACTTATAATAATTCTTAGCCTGTAAAGAGATATCAGTGGAGGGTCCTCCCTCAAGGAATGCTGAATAGTCCCACTCTGTGCCAGTATTTTGTACAAAAGTAGAACAATATGTAACAAATTCCTACAATCTATAATTTATCATTACATGGGTGACACCTAGTTGGCCAATTCAAATATTGATACCTTAGAAAAAATTTTTGAAGAAGTGAAAAGAATTTTGCCTGCTTGGGGATTACAGATTGCCCCCGAAAAAATACAAAGAGGGGATTCCATTAATTATTTAGGCTACAAAATAGGCCAACAAAAAAATAAGACCCCAAAAGGTACAAATCAGGAAGATATATTAAAGAAACTTAATGATTTTCAAAGACTACTAGGAGACATTGCCAATTTACGACCCACTATTGGAATTAAAAATGATGAACTGGTTAATTTGTTCTAAATCTTAAATTGTGACAAGGACTTAAATAGTACAAGGGAATTGTCACCTGAAGCTGAGAAAGAATTGGCTTTGGTGGAAAAGAAATTACAGGATGCATATGTGGATCATGTAGATCCAGACCTTAATTGCATTCTAGTTATCTTGCCCTCTAAGCATTCTCTTACAGGAATTTTAATGCAAAGGGAAAATGTTATGTTGGAATGGATCTTTCTTCCATATAAACTGAGTAAGAAGTTAAAGACATATGTGGAAAAGATTTCTGAACTGATTTTTAAAGGAAAATTAAGACTTCATCAATTGACAGGAATAGACCCAGCAGAAATTTTTGTACTTTTAACTAATGAAGAAATTAACCAGTTATAGGTAGAAAGTGAACCTTGGCAAAGAGCCTACGGTAGTTTTTTGGGAGATATTAACAACAAATATCCTAAAAGCAAAAGAATTGAATTTCTAAAGAAAACTAATTGGATTCTTTCTCGTATTGTTTGAGATAATATTTCTGGAGTCCCTACATTTTATACTGATGCAAATAAATCAGGAAAGGCAGATTACAAACAAGAACATATAAGTAAAGTGACTCAAATCCCTTATAATTCTGTTCAAAGGTCAGAATTATATGCTATCATGTTGGTATTAAAGGATTTTGCCGAACATCTTAACATAGTCACTGACTCTCAGTATGCAGAAGGAGTTCTTCTACACATTGGAACAGCTGATTTTATTAATAATGAGTCAGAATTAACTTTATTATTTATTCTGTTACAAGAAATAATCAGGACTAGAAATCATCCCTTCTATATAACACACATTTGATCCCATATGGGTCTGCCAGGTCCTTTAGCACAAGGTAATGATGAAATTGATAAATTATTAATAGGAAATGTACTAGAGGCCTCAGAGTTTCCTAAAAAACATCATGTCATTAGCAAATGATTAAAAAAAAAAGATTTCTCTATCACTTGGCAACAAGGCAAAGAAATTGTAAAAAGGTGTCCCACCTGTTCCTTCTATAACCAAACTCCATTGTCAGCAGGAAGTAATCCTAAAGATATACATAGAAATGAAATCTGGCAGATGGATGTATTTCATTTTACAGAATTTGGAAAATTAAGATATGTCCATCATACAATAGATACGTTTTTAGGATTTCAATGGGCAACTGCTTTGAGTTCAGAAAAGGCTGATTCTGTAATCACTCATTTGCTAGAAGTTATGCCCATCATGGGAACATCTGTACAGATTGAGACTGACAATGCCCTTGCATATGTCTCTATCAAAATGAAACAATTTTTTGCTTATTGTAATATAATACATATTACAGGAATACCATGTATTCCTACAGTCCTACAGGGCAAGCAGTCATAGAGAGATCAAATCAAACTCTAAAGGATATACTAAATAAACAGAAAGGAATAACAGAGACCCCTAGAGATAGACTCCATAATGCTTTATTAACTTTGAATTTTCTCAGTGCTAATGAGAAAGGAACAACAGCTGCTGAAAGGCATTGGATTATAGAAAAAACAGCTGAACTAAATCAGCCTGTTTACTTCAAAGATGTACTGACCTCTGAATGGAAGCCAGGATATGTGCTACGTTGGGGAAAGGGTTTTGCTTTTGTTTCCACGGGTGAAGAAAAGTTATGGATACCATCAAAGTTAACAGACTTGATTTGAACCAGAGAAACTTCATGAAAATAAGAATTTATAGCTTATCCACTCGTATTACAATTCTTTAAGTTATAAGAAAAAAACAAATGGTTGGAGCATGTTTTTGTTTTTGTCTTCACAGAAAACTGGAAATACCCATCTTCAAGAAGTTAAAAGACCTTAGACATCTAGACATCTAAAGCAGAAAGAAGGCTATCCAGAAAAATTTACAGGCAAAAGAATATCAGAACTATTGGTTTCAGTATACTCTATAGGGTAAAATCTCATTGTGTAACCTCTCTATATAATTTTTTAAGTTGAAGTCCCAATTTAATTATAATTTAAAGCTGGCTTTAGAGTTGGAGTGTGGCTCTCTCCTTCTCTAAACCCAAGCATACTTGTTAAGGGAAAATAGAAAATCTCTGTATCATATCAGAAGAACCACCTGATATGGGACAGAAGAATAACTAAAAATAGGGACTATTTTATTATTACTAATTCTATGTGAAAAACATATATTTAGCTTCCTGTACATTGTATTGGGTTTTAGTCTCTAATCAGTTTTCTGCAGTGATCCATGACAATGCCTAATTTTTAACTTGAAGTATCCAAAAGAAAGATGGGGCCCCACAACAATGATTTCACATGGACTATGACAAAGCCACTAGGCTAACAAACAGCAATCAAAGATCAGATTTGGACTACAAACTGCTCAGGACAATTTCAAGGCAGCTCGTTGAGATGAACCAGCTTCATAGACTACTTTAGCCAGGACTTGAGACAAGCTGTGTGCTTTCCTGTTATGCAGAGACAGGACAGTAAATGACACAGCTTCTTATTTCAGGACTTGAAAATTAACAAAACTTTTCTTTTCAGGATCTCCTAAAGATGCCGTCACCCCCCCCCCCCCCCGCCCCAGACAGCAGGAAGTAAATTTATGAACATGGTGCCCACATCTTCAAGAGGTGGGGTAGGTGGATGGTTTTTGGTCCTTCAGTGGGTTATGGATGATTATAATTGTTTAGGTTGATTAGAAAAAAGTTAATCAAGAGCAATTAGATTCAAGATTATTGTTAAAAAGTAGAAAGAAAAAGGGGTACAGATATAATAGGATATAAGGGTAGATTATTGAATCTTCTTTTAAAAGGATTTACTAGCTTTAAATATTTTACATTGTATTGGATTTTTGTATATTGTATACAAATTGTGTATATTGAGATTAATTTTGTTACTGTACATATATCTCTATGATTGTTCAAGGTATTATACTTACTCAGTTCATCTAACAATGTAATATAAATTGCTAGTCCATGAATTTTTTTTTTTACCAACTAATTAGAGTATAAAGTAATGCAAGTTAGTAGTTAGGAATTACATTTAAACATAGTCAGATATGTTTTCAAGATCAAACAGATATATTTTTAGATGAACAGGTCTTCTTCAGACACTTCAGAGATCCATAGAATATGGCATTTAATAACATAGGTTCTTATTATTTTTATAACAATGGGACAACTGTTCCTGGCAGCACCAATCTACTTCAGAGAAGATTATGGACATCAGAGGAACTCCATACACAGTTGACCTTCTTTGTAATGAAAGTTAGCCACTGGGCAAGAAAGTGCTCTTGCCTTGACTACTCACCATATGATGTTCAAACTAGATAAGCAGGAGACACATCCACAAGAGAAAAAGTCTTGTTAGACATGTTTGGCCTGTAGGCTGAAGACAGATGCTTCAATGATACAGAAAAACCTTGGGTGACTGTCCAGGTTCACAGCTTGTGGTAGAAGCTGTTCCATTTTTTACACGATTTTTGGAAGTTGCTTGTTTGCCCATACCATTGAGTTAGTTAATATTATTTCCTTCTTGAGTCTCTGAGGGAGTTTAAGATGAGATAGTATAGTTGACAGTTTTAGAAAAGAAATTTCAAAATTAAAGTGTATAAGTTTAAGAGACATCAAAATAATAGCTTTTAGTTAGTAATACAAGTTAGAAAGAAAGTGAATTAGGTATAATCCTTTGGACTCACCAGAATAGGATAATTAATGGAATATTTTCTTAGAATTGTCAATTGTTAATGGACTGGACATTACTCATTTATTGTTTGTATATATTGTATATAATTATTGTACCTATTGTATATGGTTTTTCTTATGTTAGCTATAACCTTTTTTTACTTTGACATAAAAGGGGATATATGGGGATAAGTTTCAAATTTAATAAAAACCAATCTGAGATATCAGAGGGATCTACCGACAGTCAGTCTAGGAGGATCAGACAGTGGTAACTCACACCTTTAATCACAGCACAGGGAATATTTGGAAGTGGTGACCTACACTCTTAATCCCAGGAAATCTGAGTTTGAGGCCATCTTAATTTACATAGGGAGTTCCAGGTTCCCAGGCAGGCAGTTGTGGTGCCTTTAATCTTAACCTGGATGTGAAACAGCTGGGTGAAGAGGGTATTTGAGGCAGGCATAGAAAGACAGAGCAGGCAGTAGAAGCCAGGAGGAGTGAGGCTGAGGAAGCTGGAAGACAGCTGGGTGAGATCTGACTGTGGTGTTTCCTCTCTTTGATATCTCAGCCTTTCCCTGAGTTTCTTTCATTTGTGCAACAATGAAGTGTTGTCTCTTCAAATACTTGGCCAATATTCATTGTCAAATGAATGAGCAAACAGATAGAAAAATATTTCAAAAGAACTGTCCAACCATAGCAATGGACCCACCCAGTCAGTGTTGACTGTGTGAGTTCTTGGTGCCTCTGTCCAGAGTACTGTGTGAATTTGGAATTTATTGATCCTTATAACAACCTTATTAACGAATGCTTTCTGGTCTCTATTTCAGCTGTCTGGAAGCAAAGTAGTGAGGAAGAGAAAGCTATGGTTCCTTCTTGAGAACATACCCCTAATAGCCTAAAACATCCCACCAGGTCCTACCTGTTAAAGGATCTATTGCCTCCAAAACTGGGGGCCAAGCCTTTAATTCAGGCTTTTGAGAACATTTGAGATCCAACCTCTAGCAGCCAAGGCAACTCCCAAGGACATTTCTAAGTGACAGGCATCCTTTAATTTCAGGCTGTTACACTTACTTGATCAACAAGTCAGTCTCCCTGTCTCATCAGAGAAAAAACAGAGACAAAGAATGCTCAGAGTAATTGCTTATTGGCATGCGCGGAGAGGAAGGATGCGTCTGATGGAGATTTCTACTCATACATCACCCTGGAAATGAAACCATTTTTATTCTCTAAAAGTCTCGAAAAAAAGCTTTGGTACAAACACAAATGCCTGCTGGGGAATGACAAGATGGAGGCCCCAAAACTCTCCTGTATGTCCAAGTGTATCCAAGGAGGTGGTGTGCAGAGAGCCGGGGGACTGGGCTAGTGTTGCACGTCACTTCGTAAAGAGCTCTCCACAGTGTCATCTCTGCTCTGCTTTCTCTTGGTGTTTTTTCCTTCACATGGTGCTAAGTCACTCATTCACCCCAAAACGCTTGCTGATGCTTCCTCTATGCTGGGTATAGGACAGATTTGATTCCTGTCTTCATAGAGGTTATAATCCCTTGAGGGAGGCAGATCATAGTATATATGCAAACCAAGAAATAAACAAACAGAGTGAAATTGCTGGGGGGGGTGGTAGACCGGAAAGAAAGATGTTTAGTGCAATGTGGGGCCCAAGACAGCCCTGGGAGCTGGCTATAGACAAAGGCTGAGGTAGTGATTGGAGATTGAGGCTTGGGAAGAGCATGTGTGTGGGAACACTTCTGAGAGTGTCTCAAAACATTTTATAAGGACAGTGTGTGGGAGAAGTGATTGGATGGTTCATTCTGTGCCAGAGAGCTTGTCCTCTGGATTCTGGGTGCATCTGTAAGGGCATGTAAATGTGAGATTCATGTCTGAATCAGAGGACGGCCCAGTGGATAGCCCTGTGTAGTATGAACGTCCTCCAGCCTACGGAGAGCCTGAGTAGGACAAAAAGGCTGAAGATGGTGACATGTGGCTCTTTAGCTTCTTGGATGCCTGCTTGGACCAGGACATGCATCGTCTACCTGTAGGTTTCAGTTTTATACCCCAGGCCCTGTTTCTAAGGACATCAGGCTCAATTGTAATCCTAAGCCTGCAGATGGCAGATCATGCGACTTCTTACAACCTGAAAACACAGAAGCCAGTTTCTCAAAATGAATCATTTCCTGTGTGTGTGTGTGTGTGTGTGTGTGTGTGTGTGTGTGTGCAAGACAGTGATAGCAATGGTATCCATAAAGATTGTTATAATAATTATTATTGGTTCTTTCTCTGAGGAGTCCTGACTAATGCAGAGATGATCTAACTTGTTGAAAGGAGCATATCAAAACGTTTTAATAAAGGCTGATGAAAAGCCACTCAGCTAGCCAACTGGACACTGATCGAAGTGAGTACAGCCATGGCTACAGCTGTGTAACCACACATGGAGCCAATAGAAGGGAGTGAGCAGAGAATCAGGATGGTTGACTGGAGTTGGGGGGTTCTGGGTAATTTGATTTCTTTTTTGTCTATTTCTTTACTGTTTCTAACTTTTCTTACTTTGCTTTATGGCTTAAATTGAAACTCTGAATATGGAAAAGTAACTAGGTCTGATGTTGTCCTTTAAAACATGGCCTAGACTTCAGGGTGTTTTAGATCCACCCTGACATACATATTTTTAACTTAAAATATGAAATAAAATGTACATATAAATCTTAAAAACTGAATGTAATATCTTAAATGTTAAAAACAGCTATCTTTCCCCCATTTACACTCAGTGTCTATTTTCATTATCTCAGGGCGAATGTTTCCAAGTGTTTGAAGTGTTTTTCCACTTTCGTCTGTTAGTTTCAAATTCCTAAACAAGATGGCTGGCCTGTCTCCCTGCCTGCCTCTCCGCTGTTCCCTCCCTCTGCCCTCCCCTCCCTCCCCCTTCCTCTTTCTTCCTCTCCCCCACCTTTACTCCCCTCCTTTCCTCTCTTCTCTGCCGCTCCCCTCCCCTCCCCTCCCCTCCCCACCCTCCCCTCCCCTCCCGGCCTTCCCCTCCCCTCCCCACCCTCCCCTCCCCTCTGCTCCCCTCCCCACCCTCCCCTCCGCTCCCCTCCCCACCCTCTCCTCCCCACCCTCCCCTCCCCTCTGCTCCCCTCCCCACCCTCCCCTCCCCACCCTCCCCTCCCCTCCCCTCCCCGCCTTCTCCTCCCCTCCCCTCCCCACCCTCCCCTCTGCTCCCCTCCCCTTCTGTTCTCTATAGGAAGACATACACCAGAATAAACAAATTTGGGAAATTCATATTATCTCTTCAATAACCCTTCCCTCTTGGACTTTCAGACTCCTTTGGAAATCTCTATTGTTTATATTTTGAAATTCTTCATTGCTATATCTTTATCTTATTCTGTTATTTTATTTTTAAAAATTTTATACCTTAAAGAGGCCTTCAACTTTGTCATGTAGTGAATATCTTCTACTAAAATTTTAAGTGTTTGCTCTACTTTGAATTTTGAAAAGCTGACTCTTGCATGGGATATACTTTTTCTTATTCTATCCACACATTGTTACCCCTTGTCTTTCTTTCAGTACTCAGTGTGGCTCATTGTCATGCTTTTTTCTATTTCACCTAAGTCTCTTCCTTCTTCTGGATCTGTTCATCCTGGCACATGGCTTTCTGATTGACCCCTGGCCTTAAGCTTACATTTAAGATGAGGACATCAAATAGATGTCTAGAGACTCCTGGTGGAAGAAGCAGGGTTTATGCAGAGATCACCTTCCTTTTCCAAAGGACAAGTTGTGGGTACTTGCTGGTTTCATTGGGGAACCCCCTAAAATAAAAGTCTTTAGTGCAGGGGAGGTAGCCAGCCCATTTCTCTAGAAACCGAACTCCCAGTCTCTCTGTGAGTTAGGGTGTGCATGTTGGTTGACTGGGTACTTAATCTGTATGTTATCAGCCAAGTCTGGTATTGCAAGGCCAGACTCTCCCCCCATTCTTTTCTTTTAAGTGACAGGTCTCATATAATACAGGTTGATCTCAAACTTTATATGCAACTAAGTCTGCCTTCTGGAATTATGGGTGTTTAGTACCATGTTTGACAAAGCCAAATCTTTCTTAGCTCAGTTTCAACAGAAAGAAATCTGATTTTCTGGGGGTCAGAGGAACTACCAGCTGAGTGCGTTAAGAAAAGGAATCCTGGTCCAATTACTCCGTATACAAAATTTGACAATCTAGTTTTTAGCTCTTTGGCTACCTGATGCTCCCAAGTTCCAAGGCTTTCCACAGTCCTGTGTCTGAATACTTCAGTATTGTGGGTTACTTTGACAAGACTTATCAAAGCTCAGAAAACTCAAGTCTATGCTATCAGCAATATTTACCCAAATTATTTAATCTGTTGAGGTCTGCCATTTACAATATACTAAAAAATAATGTGCTTAGCTCATAAGTATGTTAAGGCTGGATATGAAAATGAACACAGTATATTTACCATTTACTATTTGAACAGTCATACATTTCTAATATCAGGAAGTTGACCTTAAGAGAGATGGCATCCTAGGTGAGCCAACGGGGACTTTTTCATTGGGGCCAGCATTTCTTCCTGCCCCTTGTCATCTCTCCAAGACTGTATCCCCTCATTTTGTCTTCTAGTTCTCTTGGCCTCTTTCTCCTATTTCCCAGCTCTTTCCTCTATGTGTCTTCTGAATTTACTCGTTCTCTGGAGCTATTAGAGCAATGCTTTGATGAATGAGTTGACGGTCATATTTCCGGGAAGGAGGTCCTGCATCCCACCCATCTTGTGTGTTTATTTCAAGTCTGTAGTAAGCAATCATCCTTTTTTTCTAATGATTTGTAAATATTTTTTATTCCTTTTTCTATCATTTTTTGGGGGGTGGGGGAGTTCTAGGAGAAATTCAGGATGTTTAAGTAGATATTGGTTAGATTTCTCTTAGAACTGGGAACTCTTTGTGAGCGAGTTTCCAACAAAGCAAACTCAGGTAAATCTGCTGAAACGGTGACTACAGATTTAGCAAGTGGAGGTGACCATGACAAGCTCCTCAGAGGTACTGTGGAGCCTCTGTAGTTTCGGGGCATCTCAAGGACAGGAGCCTGTCTGAGGTTTATCTTTACTTTAACATTTGTACTTCAAAATGAAGCATTAGGAAAGATGTATTAGCCACCACAACCAGAGAGTCGAACAACCCAATCCTATGTGGAGCCAAGGGAAGTCAGAAAGGCTCACATTCACGTCAGTGCTAGCTGGTTTCTTGTCTTAAAGAACGATGAACTCTTCTAATACCATTTATTATCTCTGATGATTGAAAAACCTCTTCACAGTGTATCACTACTGCCGGTGACCACTAGATAACAATGCAGTGGAATTATAGTGTAGCGTGATCTTTCTGTGAACCTATGTCCTGAGTGTGTGACTTGTGTAAAAGCATTTCCCTGTCGGAGGTTAGTGTGACCCACTTCACACCCAGACTCATTTTAAATACCAACCCCTTGCTGCTCCTACAACTGCCATTTCAGAATCTGCCCAGAGGTTAATCTGGGCCTTCCCATCTGCAAGATGGGCTAGGGTCCTACTTGGCAGGGTCCTTTTTCCCTCTGGTACTGCCCCCCCTGGGTAGGCTTGCTTTCCAGCCTGACAGGTCCTCATCTGTCTTAGAGGAGTCTCTAATGACCCTTGCATTAGCCTGCTCAGCAGGACTGCAGATGTTAATGGCTGTGACATTATCCAGTGCCTTTCATGTCTCTAGTCAGTGTTTGTCCCCAAGCCCTCACAGGACTTCATCTCTTTCATTCACTTTGCTCCCTGATGGGTCCTTCACTAAGTGAACACAGAAAGCAGAGTGTCACTCTTTCTTAGACCATTCCCTTCCCCATGTCAGGCCCTCCCCCTCCCCACTGCTTATGTAGGAATGTGACTCCAGGCTGTTTCTTGCTGTGTAGTGTGCACAGCAGACCACTCTCAATTGCAAGGATGCCAACCTCAATGCCCATCTCCAGAATCTTTCCCCCCAAATTAAAAAGTAACTTGTTACTGCTTATTAGGAAATCAATACATTTTCATGGATGAAAAAAAAATAGAAAAATGCAAATAGGCAAAAAGGAGAAAAATCTATACTCCTATCTTTGAGAGAGAAATAATGTTAAGATTTTATGTTATAACATTACAGGCACTTTTCTGTACAATTAGAAAGATATGGGATGGTGCTATAACAATAATGTGAATCATAACTAACATTATTGACTGCTTTATAAGTTTTTTTTTGTTTATTTAGTGTGGTAGTGAGAGAGCACAAGAGCGCACAGATGAGAGAGAGAGAGTCATAGAGCACATGTGGGATCAAAGGACAACACCTAGGCATCAGTGATTTCCTTCCACTTTGGTTCCCAGGGACTGAGTTTGGGCTGTCAGCCTTACAAACACTTTTAACTGCTGAGCCACATGGCCCTCCATTGTTATCTCAGAGTGTTAACAGGTACGATGACTCACCTTTTCTATTTCCATGTGTGAATCAATTCACCGGGTCATCTGAAGAAGCCAAGGGGGTAGGGCTTAGTTTCTATTTTCATTTTGCACACGAGGACACTAAAGCATGAATCCTTTGTGTCACACACAGTGGCACCCACCGCGGTTCTAGATACTTGGGAGGCTGAAGCAGAAAGATGGCTTGATTCTAGGAGTTCAAAGACAGCTCGGGCAACACAGTGAAAAGTCCCAGAAAAATAATTTTTAAATATTGTTCACAGCCTCTCAGCTATTGAGGTGGAAGAGGAGGGGGGTGAACACATGAGGCTGAAATCTTAAGTCTTGGTTTACCCTGTGATAATAAATTTCTGGCTCAACCTTTCTGGCCTAGGTTCAGACCCTACTGCCACTTAGTCCCAAATAATCACACAGAGTTTATATTAGTTTCATGCTGATTGACCTCTGGCTCAGACATATTGCTAGTTCTTTCATCTTAACTTAACCCATTATTCTTATCTTGGTCAGCCCCGTGGCTTAGAATCTTTTCTCAGAGCAGCGTCTTGTTCTTCTTTCCTCTGTGTCTGCTGGCATCTCTCCTGGCATCTCTGCTCTACTCTTCCTGTTTCCAGAGTTTTCTTAGTCTGGTAGGCCCGCCCACACTTCCTGTCTGCCTTCTGGCCAATCAGTGTTTTATTAAGCCAGTAGGAGGGACAAATATTTACAATGTACCAGGACATATTCCCATAACATTACACTGCTTTTTAACTTCATAACCTCCTGATAACCATCCGTGCCCCTCATAATCTACGGTGTGATGATGAGTGGTTATGATGAGGTTTCCAAAGTATGGAGATGATGACATTTCTTTGAACAAATGTTAGCTTTCCATTCCTATTTCCCCATCTTAATTTACATTTAATTTTACTTTTTGCTATGATATGTTTTCATGAGATGATTTTTTCAAGGGTGTGGCTACATGAAATGCAAGGACTGAGCAAGCAGCATGAAGGGTTTCCCAGGGGTTTCTCACCTGCTAGTAGAAGGCGGATTCAGTATTTGGTTTCATTTGCTGTTTCTCAAGTTAATTGGTCTACTTAAAAAATGATTAATAACTATCAAACTGTTTCTGTGTGGCTGACACATCTTGTCTGCACTGCCGAAGTGCTGATATTTACTCATAATAAATTCAGGCTCGAAATGAGATTCTAGGGCAATCAGAGAAGATGAAGGGAGAAAGCCCTTTTTTGCAAGTGGGGGGTCTGTTGCTGCTGATGTTGACTTATTGCCCAGTTACTCCCAGCCAAGATTCTGTTCTCCCCTCCCTCCCTAGCTGTTTCTGTTTCCCTTTCTCTTTCCTTCCTATATCTGAAAAGTCTATCTTTTCCTTCATCTGGAACAAGCTCAATAGTTAAATTCCCAGACACTCTGAGGCGGCTTCAGTTTCAAACCTATTCTGAAAGGACATGTTGGTATTTTGGCACTTGGTCTCATCCGATTTACCAGCTGGGTCTATTTTTGACTAGTATAGTCCATCCTGGCGGAGTTTATTTCAGATTTTTAGCCAATATCAGTAGCTCTATGAAAAGTTCATTTGGATTGACTACTGGCTGATAGGGTGGACTAAATAACTTTGCAACTTTTGAGAAGGTCCATTTCTCCTTAGAGTAGGAATTTAGGTTCCACACAAAGTCCCCTATGTAGTCCAGATTTGTTCTTTTTTCCTTCGGCATACATGGATACTTGGCACACGGTGTCCATCAACCACATACTTGTGAAGTAGAAGGAGAAGTTCCTGTTTGTGTTGCTGCAGGTTAGCATGACTAGTTAGTAGGTTGTAGGTTAGTATGATTAGTTAGTAGGCTGTAGGTTAGTATGGCTAGTTAGTAGGCCTCAGGTTAGCATGACTAGTTAGTAGCTTTTTGAGTAAGCAGCTTGTTGACCATGTTGCTTCTCGAAGCTGCAAACATCCTGCCTCCTTTATAACTCTCGGTGACGTGGTAAAATCATCCCCACAGGCTTTACTTTCTCCCCAAGGAATTATTGTGCAAATCCTCCAAGCATTAATTTTTAAGCAAGAGTAAAATACTGTCACTTATTTGGAAAGAGATACAACTTTAATTTTAAGAAATTCTGTAGGCCAAGGGCAGCTCAGCCCTCTACCTCATTCTGACTTATTATAGATTATTTTTATTTCCGTGGGTGACCCAGAATGGGTGTTACTTAGGCAAGAACTGTGAGACAGAGATATATCCACCCACATATCCTTTCCTTTCTTTTCTACTTAAGGAAGCATGCTTGCTGAGATTTCTCAAAATAATAACAACAAATGTATGGAGCAATGTTGCAGTTCTGAGGATACCTGCTCACTCATTAAATCATGTATCCATGGGAAATGGTAATTAGCTACTCCCCCAAAACCTGCAGGTATAAGTCTCCACCCTGAGTGTTCAATCAGAAATCCATAGCTGAGAACAGTTAGGAAGGAATATGGCCCAACACAAAATGGCAAACATACCTAAAACATTAAATTTGCAGTGTGTGTGTGTGTGTGTGTGTGTGTGTGTGTGTGTGTGTGTGTGTGTAATTCAGTTATGTGGTTCTCAAGTGTGAGCTTAGTAGTCATTACATTGTTGGGTTGCAGTGCAAAAAAAGTTGTTCATGGTTGAGTAGATTAGTGTTAAGCAAAATGACTCACTCTGTAAAAAATAAAGTTTATTCCTGCCTCTCCACATGAACAAGGCTGAATTGCAAGTGGAATAAAGACCTGTACATGACAGGGAAAGGCATGAGCCACATAGAAAGTGATGTAGTCTTTGTGGCTGTGGAGTTTGGAGCAATTTTCTCTCTGAGATCCAAACAACAGAAACCTTTAAAGGAAAAATTACTGGCTACACACACTCAAAATTAGAGATTTCAGTTCAGTAGAGTTAACTTACCTGTCAAATGGCATTGGAAAAGATGTTTGTTGGGCTTGATGTCAATAAGGAAGGAAGATTTCAAGGAAAGAGAGAAAGGTAGGAGCTTCCCCAGGAAGACTCAGACAATAGGGCAAGGCAGTATACAGCAGCAGAAACCCAACCGCTCATAAGAATATGAAGAGACACTCATTTCACTGGTAATCAGAGAAATGTACACTTCTGTTACAATATGACCCACTTTAAAATCATCAGATTGATACAAATGGAAAGTTGTATTATGTATCAAGTGCCAGAGAGAATGTGGAGAAATGAGAGCCCAGCACTACTGAGTGTGGAATGATTCACACTGCACGTCAGCATTCCGCTCCGGGTGGACTCCAGAGACAGGCTGATAGAACTTGGTGGGGAGCGTGCGCATATGTAGAAGAGGTTCCTGTGCAATGAATGACCTGTGTCCCTGCAGCCAGAGGTGTTCTTGGCCAGGATCCCAGACAAAGCCACTGTGGGGAGGTAAAAGTATCGGCCACCATAATCATATTGAACCTGACAGGAAGCACAGACAAGTAAGAAAAATAATGAGAACCATTGTCAATTAAACATGTACACACAAAGCAGTATCATATATTATTCAAGGACAGTCACACATCTGAATAAACAGATGTGAGGGGCTAGAGAAAGTGAGATGGGGGGGGGGGAAGCCATGTTATGGATGAGAACACAATAAAATTCAAGAAAGCTTATTAGATATCAGGCATGTGGCATTAGAAAGCGGAATTAATTCAGCTCTGTGAATCTCAGGTCCAAAAGGAAAGGAAAAGAAGGTAAAATCAAATTGGGATTCGGGTGAGCAGAAGGTATCCTTATATGGTAATGACGCTGAGGTATTCTAAGGGCTGCATAATAAATCATTGATAAGTTTCAATTCTTCATTATTTGTAACGGATTTCTTGCAACACACTTCCCAGCTGTTAGGGCCCCTGGGTGGAGCCATAGCCAGAACCCAGGAGGCTCACTTCTTTGCCTATGTCAAGTCTACAGAAGTGAATAGAGCCAGAAAGCCGGGTGCACAGGAGGCAACCTCAATATTCAAGGCACAATTAGAAGAATGAGTTGGGAAAGATCTGCAATTACTATTCCATAAAGACAGACTGTGAATACCTCTTTATCCATATTTCATTGGCTCCATCCAATATTTAAAGTCTTCCCCCAATATTTGTAGAATGAAAAGCAGAAATCTAAATGGTTCTAACGTTATTTCCCCAGTTCCCCCAGCTCGCACTGTTCGATGTCAGTCTCTGAATTCATAATACAAATGAACAGAAGACGAAAGTCATTTGCAGGATTCTGAAAGGAAGGATTTCAACACAGTTAAAATGTGCAAAGCTGGGAAACTGGAGAGGAGGCTGTCCTTAAAACCAACCAAGGAGCTGGAAAGCGAAGCTTCATGAGCCTCCTCCCTCCCTCTGTTCCCCCCTTCCTACCCCCCCACCCCGCCTCCTCTCCATCTTTCCCTCCACCCCATCCCATTTACACCAAGCTTACTTGTCAATTTCCTCAGAGAAACTTGAATGGATTTCTCTAACCTGCCCCAACTCCAAATTGATCAGTTAATTAAGCTGATCTCTAGGAGGTTGTTGAGGAACTAGCTCTTTTTCCTTTTATGTTCCACAGCCTCAGACAAATTCTTCAGAGGCACACAGCTCAGGGAGGAAGACACTCCTTGCTAAAATTTACCCCAGTACACCAATACATTTGTTTTCAATGTGAATTTCACTTACTGTGAATGCATTTTGCAGCCTCTTGCTTCCGGGTCAGGATCAAGTGGCTTTCTGCTGAGATTTATTTACGGTTTATTATTTTTTATAAATGCAATTGTTGCTTTCGCTGTATATTACTGTCTTCATTTGCTTTGAGGATGCCCACAGAACTGGTAGAGAGCTTCAGTAGCTGAAAGGCAGTGTGTGGCTCGCTGCTGCAGTGTGTAATTGTGAAGATCACTCCTTGGATCTACGTGCAGGTGAGCATGGTAAACAGACTAGGTTGAGGAAGGAGTGAGGCCAGGCCTGGGTACTGGCTCTCTGTCTCCAAAGTTCTTCTGGACACTTGAAGCACATTGCCTCATTAGGTCCTCAGACTATCCCATTGAGGAAGAAAGGAGGTATGGCATACTGAATGGACCTGAGATTAGCTTAGAGTAATTCACTAATGTAGCCAACCACTTCCCCTTTGCCTTGCCCCTTATGGCCTGAGGCAGAGGGAGCTCAAACTGCAGCCTTAAGATCTCTGAAGAGTCTTCAGACCAAGTAAGGCCTGGGGAGCCTGCAATGCGGTCCTCTAAAGAATGTCTAAATAAGGACTAAAATACACTTTTAGACAGTGGTGGCCCTGGGTGTGAATATCTGGGAAGAGAGAGATGCACTTGGCAGAATGATGGGCAGGGGGCCAAGTTAAAGCCAGAGGTGGGCTCTTACTCTCAAAGGTGGCCACTTTGGGGTTTATCTTGCTTCTCTCCTGACTCTGCTGGTAAGTACAATTCAGTTTGGTTTACCTCCTTATACACGTATACAACACATATTAAACTGACCTCATTTGGTTTAATTCCTTACATTTTTACCAAGGTCTTTCAGGTTACTTCCTGAAGAATTGCTTTGATAATGACTTTGAATTGGAAAGAGGAAGGTCTGGTTTAAAATGATGAACCTACATCTTATTCAAAGGTGTTTTGAGAGGCACATATGTCAGTACCTCTGGATTCTTTTATGCAAGGGTGGCCTGAGTGAAAGTCATGCCTCTGTTACCAGCACTCTTGATCCCTCTGGGAAGTTTGTGGTCGTTTTTCAGCTAAATTTGCATGGCTTTTGTGCATCATGTTGTAGCTAGGTTTTGTGAAATAGATATCTTTGGAGAAGTGGTGCTGAGGTCTGGGTAGCTGGTAAGACAGGAGGCAGGGGAAAAAAAAGTCTCAGATGTGGAACTGTAAGCTTGGAGAGAGTATTATTGCATTCTACCTGTTATCCCACCTGGGAAAAACAACACCACATTGAAACAATTATTGGAGTAAAACCGAATGCTTTGGGCTGGAGCAGTAGCTTGGTTGTTAGGGGGCTTACGTGGCACATACAAGGCCCTGGATTCAATCTCAAGTTCTATAAACAGGATGTACCATTGTTTCCACCTAAGACTTTGTCTCCTCAGCATTTTAAAGATGATGAGAATAAATTCATTTGTGCCTTTCCTATCCATTTAATACCCACCAAGGTGACACTATAGCCCTGACATTCAGGAGCTCACACACAAATGTACAGGATGGTAACGCGGACCATTTTAGAAGTAGATACAGAGCACAGAGGTTTGGGCAGAAATATGAAAGCATTCAGGGAATTTACAGACAAATCAAAATTCAGGTCAGAGAAACTAACAGAGACAATATTTTGTGGGAGATTATGTTGTTACTTTGTAAATAATTGTCCCACCTACTGGTTTAATAAAAATCGCTGATTGGCCAAAGGCAGGCAGGAAGTGTGAGTGGGGCTGCCAGACTAAGAAAACTCTGAGAACAGGAAGCACAGAGCAGAATGCCAGAGAGAAGCCGGAAGAAGCAGAGGACAACTATGCTGCTCTAAGGAAAGGTACCGAGCCCCATGGCTGAACAGGATAAGAGTCATGGGTTAGATTAAGAGCAAGAGCTAGCAAGTTATATGCCTGGGCCTTAGGTCGATCAGCCTAAAAGTATAGTAAGCCTCTGTGTGTCTCTGCGGGTCTGCAGTTCTGCAGTTCTGCGGGTCTGTGGGCCTAAACCTTGAGGCAAGGCCCAAAAGTCAAGGCCAGAAACCTCCTACAACAATATTTAATATCAAGACCTAGATCGAGGGGTCCCATTGTCCTGTGTTCCAGCCATTGCTCTTCTATCAGCATGGACACATTGTGTCAGTCCTAAACATTTGAATGTCCTGATCTATAAACAGAAATCACTGATATAATTAATAATAGACCCTATCAGAAGGAGGTGTTGGGTGACTAAGTGAAATGATACATATTAGGCGCCTAAGGCATTGCTTGGCAAAGAAGCCAGCACCCAGTAAGAGTTAATGGAGATTTAATAGTTAAAATTTACTATTCACAAAAGACTCTTCCAGAAAGGCAAAATGGAAAGACCCTAGACCAGCCATGCAGTTTTCCTGTCTGTGGTCTGTTAACTACTAACTGCCCTGATTGTACACCGCTGTTCCTCAGCATAAGAAGCAATAGAAAATCATAGCTTCTGACTTTATATTTGTCTTAAATGATTTAAGTCACAAAGAAGGCAAATATCTGATAGGCTTAAGAAAAATGCAGGGCTATTGTGTGCTCCTGGGAGGCACAATCATGGAGGAAGAGCCTCCAGTCAGAAGAAATCTCTGAGAGATGGGGAAGAAATTTGCAAGGCTCTTAAAGGGGCTGTGATGGACTTAATGAGCGTTTACAAAGACCTCTGCCGGAAGCCGAGAAAAAGGTTGAGACAGAGAACGGTCATAAGAGAAGTATTAGGAAGATGAAACTCTAAAATAAGCTGAGGCCTGCCGAAAAGTAAAAGATAGAACAGAAGGTCTTAGGCAAGATTAGGGGAGGGAGAGGCTGACCAGGGGTTGAGGAGATGGATGGGCAGCTTCCTCATATGGCGAAGTCAGAGCTCTGTGACAACTCCCTTTGTCTATTTTCTCTAAGAAGGATGACGGCAGCACAGCGTTTGGAGGAATAAAGGGCATTGGTAAGTGACAATAGAACCAGGGAGTCTTTAAGGGGCATCATGGGTGAGCTCACAGTTGGGCATAGAGTACAGCAGTAAATGAATTATGTACCCAGGCAACTTGCAAATGAGATTCTGCAGTCATTATGCGTTGAAATGGAAAGAATCTCAGAGAATGGAAGATGAGCTGAGAAAGCAATGCTGGTGAGCACATTTGTGTATTTTTAGAAATGGAGAGGCAGTTTGAGCTCACACAATTTGCTCTTAGAATCACAGGCAGGGAAGCTGGTGGTCTACCTGGGGTCGGGAGTGGTCATGGGAGGGATAACTGGAGCTCCCTAGACAACATGGAAGGCTGCTGGACAAATCATCACAGGTGGGTTCATTCTGTTCCCCTTTCCCTTTGATGTTCCTGAAACTAGGGTCCCCCAAAGGTCAACTGAATTGTGCATCTGGATTTCATGAACTCTTTCACAATGCCTGTTGTTGAGGGCAAGAATGTTTAAAACGGGTCTGCAAGAATAGCTGCACTTCATGAGAGAGGATTATGGGGGCTGAATTGTGCATCTGGATTTCATGAACTCTTTCACATTGCCTGTTGTTGAGGGCAAGAATGTTTAAAACGGGTCTGCAAGAATAGCTGTACTTCATGAGAGAGGATTATGGGGGCTCTCCAGCAGAAGGGATTTTCTAATGGTTTCTGGCTCTCTTCCTTGTCTAGCCTAATTTTTTTATATTATTGTTGTTTTTCATTCTAATATTTGTTACAAGCCCACTGTGTGTCAGGACATCTATTTGAACAACTTTCTTACATGCACAGTTAGATGAAGGCAGAGGCTGTTGTTTACCTTCCATTGATGGGCTGAGTACAGAGGGCACATGGGGGAAGACACGTGCTGAGGTTAGCAGAATCCAACACGGCATTTCCAGGGCCACAACTGAAGCAGGAGGCAATTTAACTGAGCAAATTGAATATCACGGAGGAAGGTTAACCACGGGACCCTAGACGTGTACAGTATAGGAAGAAACAGAAGCACTTGGGAGTTTGCGTAAACAGGAATTGGGTGGCAGGAAGCTCAATCTGAGACAGTCACATGAGAGGCAAAAGCCAAAATACAAGGCAGACAACCTAGTTCTTTAGCTTTTAAGAGTTTTGGAGGCATTAGCATAACTTGGTAGATTATCGAGAGAAGGCAGGATTCCTCACCCAGTTTTTGTGTCTGTCTTATTTTGAGGAACACATTTAAGACTCAAGCATGGTGGGAGAAAGCCATGAGCAGAGCATACTGGGAACTGCAATTTCCTGGAGGCCTTCTTTCACAGAAATGGAGACTATGTTCTCAGCAGAAGTAGCCAGGACCCACCACTATCCAGGAAACAAAAGCAACAGCGGGGCCCTGGGTTCCGAGAGGAAGGGGCTTCGGAGGCCATGTGAGTTCTCTTGCTATTCCCACACTGGAAAGGCCCATCTCGCACTGGGAAGATCTGCTTCTAGGACAGCGCCTTTCAAACTTGACTCTTGCCTACAGTAAGAATTACACTTTGCGTCTCAGCCCGGACTGCATGCAAACACACATAGGCTACTGAAGCAAGCATCCTAGAAGAACCATTTGCCCTTATTTGGGTTTAAGTGACTTTGATCAGTCAGAAGTTTCTCTGTCTCTCCTAGCTAGTCCTGCAGCCATTTAGTCCCAAATAATCACATAAAGGTTAATTATAAACTGTTTAGCCTGACTCGTGTTTATTACTTGCTAACTTCGATTTTTAAACTAACCCATGATTCCATCTTTAGCCGTGCTTGGTACCTTTTTCTCAGTGTGGCATTCTTACCTTCCTCTGCATCTGGCTGGTGTCTGCTCTGCTCTTCGTCTTCCCACCATTCTCCTTATCTGATCACCGTACCTATACTTCCTGTCCGTCTAGCTTCTGGCCAATCAGCATTTTATTAAGCCAATATTTACAGTGACAAGTATTTAAGTGTACAAAAGCACAGTCCCATAGCACTGATCCAGTCCATTTTGCTTTATTTTCATTTTATTCCATTTAGTTCTATTCAAAGCTACTAAAAAAAATGCTTATCCAGATTATTCATGAATTTCCTGACCTTTTGTTGTTGTTTTGTTTTGAGACAGTGTTTTTCTGTAGTCCTGGCTGTTTTAGAACTCACTCTGTAGACCAGGCTGGCCCAGAAACCACAGTAATCCACATGTGTCTGCCTCTCTTAATCCACTCTGGGATTAAAAGTGTGCAACACCATGTCCAGCCCATTTCTTGGCTTATTAATGAGTTGTAACTCATAGCTTAAAACTCACTGGAGCCGGGGCAGGCAGGTGGGAGCCATGTTACATGGAAGCATGTGACCATTGCTCCAGGTCAGTGGTTTATAACCTTCCTAACACTGTGACCTCATGTTCTGGTGAACCCCCCCCCCCCACCCAAGCATAAAATCATTATTTCATTGCTACTCCATAACTTTAATTTTGTTATTATTATGAATTATAATATAAATATTGGATATGCAGGAGCTATGATATGCCATCCCAAAGGGGTCTCAACCCACATGTTGAGAACCACTGCTCCAAGTCCACAGAGAATCTGCAAGCAGACCAGAGATGGAGCAGCTTCCTCTGAGAGCTGTGGGTATTTAAACTTATCTGAACAAAGGTATGATGGGAGAGGAAAGAGTCAAGTATCAAACAGGGATGACTGGTGTCTTACTCACTGTTTCATCGCTGTGAAGAGACACCATGACCACAGCAACTCTTACAAAGGGAAGCATTTCATTGGGTGGCTTACAACTTCAGAACTTTAGTCCATTATCATCATGGCAGGACATGGCGACATGCAGACAGACATGGTGCTGGAGAAGGAGCTGAGAGTCCTGTATCTTGATCTAGAGGCAGCAGAAGGAGGAACTCCACTCTAGGCATGGATTGAGCATATATGGGACCTCAAAGCCTACTTTCACAGTAACACACTTACTCCAACCAGACCACACCTACTCCAAGCCACTCCCTATGGGCCGAACACTTAAACACATGAATCTATGGGGACCATACCTATTCAAACCACCCCAGAATGAAGCCATCCATTTGTTTTTTTTTTTTTTTCATACCTTAGATGCTCTGGGTTAATTAGTGGAATTGGCTGATGAAAAATCTCTGTCCTTTTAGGCTCAGTTACCAGAAGCTTCTTGGGAGATAAAGCAGAGTTCCTCCCAGCCATTCAGATACATATCTGCTTGAGGATTGTCTTAGGAGCACATTTAGAGATGTATCTAATTTTTTTCTTCACACATTCTATAAATCCTGATAGGTGTGTATAGACCAAGCCAGGCCCTGGCCAGTGCTTGGGACTTAAAGTCAACATAGCCCATACCGACTGAAGATATCTGTTTAGTGAGAGAGCGAATCAGTCAACACATGGTTTTTGAGTGTTTGTCAGCACTGTTTTTAGAGTTGGGCATCTATCGCCAATCAAGGCAAGGACTTCCAAACACACCTCTGCCTTTATGACAACAGGTCATGTGTCCTTAATCCAGATTGTTGCCAGTACTAGAGTCCAGAGAGAACAGCAGTACAGCACAAGGACCAGGGGGCTGTCCCCGAGAAAGCATCATGACCACTGAGGGCTGTAGGGATACTGGGGGTGGGGAGAGAAAAAAAGCCCAGTAAACTTGTGGGCTGTGTTTGTGAGGCGTGCAAAATGAAGGGGGAAGGCTCAATGCTCAGGAAGTGAAAATAAATCCTGAGAGCAGGAAGAGGTCATCAGAGAAGGGAGGAGACCCAGAGATGGAGGGAGAGGGAAGAGTGTGGATGCAAAAGAGCTGTGTGAAGGGCAGGGTGAGCTTGACCTGGCTGAAGAAAGAGGGGCAAAGATGAATTTAGGTTTCTGCATGAGGAGCTGCAGGCGAGGGTGGTGCAGCGGAGAGAGACTTGTCCCACTGAGGCAAAGCATTCTTTAGAGAAGCAGGAGAGGAAGAAAAGATGAGTAAGTTAGAGACATCGTCTTTGTTCATGTGGCAACCTTAAAATGCAGCACTTGGGAGGCAGAGGCAGGTGGGTCTCTGTGAATTCAAGACCTGTCTGGTCTACAGAGAGAGTTCCAGGACAGCCAGGGCTGTTACACAGAGAAACCCTGTCCTGAAAACAGGACAGCACAAAACGAAAAACCCAAACAAACGAACAATAAACAGAAGCATCTTTTTTTTCAAATACCACCTTCTCACCTGTGGGGAAAACGCCTGCCCTGCTGGTCCTGCCACACATGTTGAAGCCCTTCCTTAAGAGACAAAAGTTCTGCTCGCTGGGTGCCTGTAATCATAACCACAGGCTTCCACCGCAGCCTTGGAAGCTTTGACTATACTTCTCTGCATGTAGATGATGGGGGTGATGGTGATGTTGAGATACTGTCCTAGTGGATAATGTGTGAGGATCCTTGCACAGGCAGCCTCCTTTAATCCAACAACAGCTCTTTAGTGTGAGTGCTATACTCCCTTCTCAAACAGCAAACTGAGGCCATGGCAGATCAGGTAAGAAACCTAGTGAACAGAGTTGCTGCTTGGACAGAGCTGGTATTCAAGCCCCGGGTCTGATTCTGGGGCTTGTGATCTTAATCACGGCTTACATCCTAACTGCTTTTACTAGGTGGTGGGATCCTTGATGTTTGGGACCCACTGAATATGACTAACGCCATTTTAAATGTCTTCAGTGCCCAGTACAGCTGGTGAACTGTAAGAGGCCCTTCCAAAAATTTGTTAGGGAAAGCTGATGACATAGTGATATTGCTCAGACATTAGAGAATGCTTAGGATTACTTATGTAACTCTGAGGTGGGGGTTGGTGACATTTTTCTCTAAGGAGAGAGTTAGTAAGGTCATGAAGGCGGTAGAGGTTCTGTTACTATGGGGGTCTGCCGAGCTAGTGCGGAAGCTACTGGAGAAAACATGGAGGCAAAGTGGGTGTGGCAGAGTCTCAATAAAACTATTTATGGATATGGACATTTGTATCTTATGAAGCTTGCTGTCATAAAATCTTCTTAAAATGTAAAAGGTGTTTACACCTTAAATTTTAAACTATTTTACATTGAGAAACCATTCTTAGCTTACTGACTACAAATCAATGTACTGTTGAGATTTAACTCAAGGGACATGGTCAGCCAATTCCTCATAGACAGCAGCCTGGAGCTGGCAGGTGGGGATGCACAGAAGTTCAGGCAGGCTAGGGAGAGACACACACCAATCCATGGCTACTCCACACTCCAGAAGTTTCTCTGATAAGAGCTTTGCAGTCATTTTAAATGGCTCAGGCATTGTCTGTGAGGATGCAAGCATGATGTAGGACAGGTGGTGGAGTCACCAGGTGCCTCAAAAGCTTTTCCTCTGCTTCGTAAGATTTCGTGCAGTGGCTCCTTGGGCTTTAGGGTAAAAACCACAGGGACTGAACTGATTGGAGGGAAGGTCATTCAGAATTAGTAAAAAATATCTGAGTTATAAAACGGTTTGTAAGGAACGATGCTTCATTGCCTTCAAGGACATTCGGCAATCAAACGAACACTTAACAAAGGGCTGTCAATAATCCATTTGAATTGCACTTCGCATTTCTCAAAGTGCTTTCCAGTACATTATTCCCATTGATCTGCCCAGGCACCCTAGGAGGCAGACAACCCCATTCTGCAGGAGAGGTCACTGCAAACACCTTCACCGAAGGCGATGGCTCAGAACAGCTGCGGACCCTGCCCTGCAGCCTCCATGACCTGACACAAAGGAGACTTCATATTATGAATCTTGCTTATGAAGAATAAACATCTCTAACTCAGGGTTATTTTTAACCCCTGTGAATTTCCTAGAAACATGGCCACACGCACCCAGATTAGCGTGAAGAATTCATCACACCGCACTAATGAAACACCAGGAGAATTCACTGAAAGTCCTTCCCAAGTCTGAAAGGCAGAGAAATGGATCTCGAATGAGAAAGGTTCCGTTCAGGTTCGGATTTGTTTTTCTTCTGCTAACTTCGTAATGGAGAGAGCAGAGCGGGGAGGTCTGATACAGAGGAAGGAACCTCCAGCTTCTATCCTGCACTTTCTCTCTTGACTATCAGAGAAAGTGTGGCCTGGGGGACATGGCCTGCTGCCAGCCAGCCAGTCCTAGAGAACCGTGCTTCCTACCTCCCAGCTTGGGGTTCTCATCAGCATTTCTCTGCCAAATTGGGCTTTGGCACACCTAAGGATGCCTTGGCAAACTTCGTTAATTTCCCAAGAGCAACTTCCTGGTTCTTAATTAGGCCTTTTGTTCCTAGATGTCTATATTTAACTGTGCTCCGTTAGCGCTGACCTCTTTTGGACAGTGCCAAGAATGTCAGGGAGGTGGCAGTTGAGTCTAGACAGGGCAATTATTCAGATAACTAAGCTCCCCCAACTCATTCTTACAGTGACACCCTAGCTAGGAGAGGGCCAGCCACTGAGTGAAGCCTTCCTGGGCTCATTAAATAACCACTCTGTGCTTCCTTTCACTGTGCCCAGGGAGGCAGAGAGCACATTAACCAAGGCAGTCTGTGAGCCGGCTGCAAGATTTCACCGCTGAGCCCAGAGGGACAGAGCATGCAGGGGAAACATGGATTGGGAAAAAAAAAAAAAAAGGCTTTAAGAAAGAATCTCAACAGTGTAAGGAAACTACAAGGGTATCCATGCCCCTTGTTTGTAAAATGGAAAATAATCTAACTTTTTGAGAAAGGAGAAGTGGATTGATATGGTGCATTCGCACAATGGGGCACTATTTAGCTGGGAGAACATGAATGGAGTGAGAATCCTGAGTATCAAAACAGAGAACTCTAAAAACATTGTTGAGTTTCCAAAGCAAGTCCCATAAGGTAGTAAGGATATGAAAACATTTGCCAAATTATAAAATGGCTCGGTACTGGTACAGTATCGTATTTATGTACCCATGTATACGTATATGGCATAAGTACCTTTTAAAACCATGATGATTAAAACCCCTCTGTAGTGGGATTCAGGTGTCAGCTGATAAGATCTGAGGATGCTAATCCAGGGTCCCGGGCTCCTGAAGGGGGAGTAGCCAACCCCATTGATAAGGGGCTGCTGGGACCCTGGGAAGGCCCGTTTCCTGGTTCCTGACTGCTGGAGAGACCGGTTTGGCATCCATCGTCCATCGCTCGGATACTCCAGTCCCTGTTCAGGCGCCAATATAAGCTGTTACCTGTATCGTGAGTGTTGGTTTATATTTTAATAAATATTAATCTTGGATTGGTGCATTTTAAGAGAAACTCCCGCCTACATCCCTCTAAAGATGTCCATTTTTCCTTTAAAAACAAAGACAAAACAATGATAAAAGAAAAATAAAAACACAAACTTTTTTTTTTTTAATACATGACAATGTCACACACTGTCACCACAGGGGGAAGGGAATGAGTCCAAGTGGGGAGACCCGCTTACTAATAAAATTTGTAGGGATGGAGACACAGCCCTACCCTGCTGACCATGGAAGCCTGAGAAACTCTTTTCCAGAGACTTCCACTCAGGCAAAACTGGATACATTGTGTAAGGGGATTTCATAGTGAGCCGGTTCGAAGCAGAGGCGGAGATTATGGTTATGGAAAAAGAGGTGTGGGCTGTAGTTTTCCGACCTGACACAAGCTAGAGCCATCTGGGAAGAGGGACACTCAACCGAGAAAATGCCCCCATTGGATTGCTTTAGAGGCAATCCTGTGGGATCATTTTCTTGATTAATGATTGATGTGGGAGGGTCCAGCCCACTGTGGGCGGTGCCATCTATGGGAAAGTGGTCTTAGGTTGTATAAGAAAGCACCTTAAGCAAGCCATGGAGGGAAAGCCAGTAAGCAGCTCCCTTTATGGTCTTTGCTTCAGTTTCTGAATCCTGTTTCTTGCCCTGCTTGCCAAAGCCTTCCTTGGCTTCCCTGAGTGATGAACTGCGATCCTGATGTGTAAGCCAGATAAACCCTTAGCTCCTCAAGTTGCTTTTGGTTATAGTGTTTTATTAGAAGCACAGAATGCAATCAGGGGCATAGGGAGAGAAGAAGGCATGCCTAAGAGTGTAAGTGTGAGCTTCTCAAAGAATTGCCCTTCAGTGTGTCAAAACGTATGCCATTTGGTGGCTCTCAAGTTCCAACCCAGAGTCACTAAGACAAGTGGATCACCATATGACTCTGGGGTTCTCTTAGATGTAAGGTCTTATCTAGTAAGATAAGATAAAACCAGGGACCACTGGGGTTTCCCAAGAAAGTTGGAGAACGTCTTGTTGCTATGACACAGGTTGTTGGTAAGAGTCCTGGAAAGGTTAACAGGGTCACTGATGGGAAAGGAGAGAGACCCACATCAAAGGTTAGCATCCTCAGGTGGCAAGAGACTTCAATCCGACTCACTCATGGTGGGGTCCTCTCCCCTCCTATGGCTCCTGGTTTTCTGCCTTTCTTTTTTGTCCCTTTATTGTGAATTCTGTGAAGTTTATTTTTTTACGCTGCTTGATAAATTCGAGGATATTATCAGTGCTATTACTGGTCAGCATACTATTATTAACTGTCACCATCAGTATGTCTGGAGTACTTTAGTAAAACATAAAAGGGTGGAAGGAGATCTTGGGCTCAGTTTGTTGGGGCTGAACTGAGAAATGAAAAGTTTTAGGAGAGGATTGTGCAATTGTTAGGGTTGAGAGTGTCTCCTAGAGGCCTTCGTGCTGACCTCGGTATATTGGAACTTTCAGAGGTGGGGCCTCAGGGAAGAAAGTTGGGTCCTCGGGGAAGTGGTTTTCTCCTTCCCAGCTCTCTTCTATTTCTAGTCACAAGGGGAGCAGCTCACTTTGCAGAATGTTGCCCCAAAGCTACTGGGCCTTCCAATCATGGACCTGAGTCTCTGAAACTTGTGGCCCAAGATAAACCATCCCTCTTTTTAAGCCAATACCTCAGGCATATTGGCACAGTGATCGATCAAGAGCTGCCTGGCACAGACCCTGAGACTTTTGTCCTCTGAATCGGTGAGTGCAGCTTTGGGCGCCGGAGCCCACAGAACACTGGATGGATGTTACAGTATTAAGATCAATTCGTACAGGTCTGAAACTCGGCCTGAGCCCTCTGCCACTGTCTTAAAGCACAGCTGCTTTCTCTATCACCAGGGTCTGGTCTTAGCAGCTTCCAGTCGTTTGGATGAGGACAATTAGGTCTATGAAAGCCAGTCTGCTTCCCTCTCACTCTCCTGCTTTGTAAGAATCGCATTTGAAAAGTCCCTTCTCAGCAATATCCTGCTTGCTGATTGGCTGAACTGCCAGGCACCACAGCCTAGCCAAGAAGACCCACGAATGAGCTTCTACACACTGTATCACTAGTAGCTATTTCAGAACATGCAAGTAAATATGGATGACAGGCAATATAGAAATGTACAAAAGCTGAAGAACAAAAATTCATTGATAAAATAGAAGAATTATTTTTCAGACAACTGTTTTGTTGTCATACTTAGATAAATTAACAGTTGACCCTGATATAATCATATATCAAGAGAAATGAACACTTAACTTTTCAAACAATATACTAATTTCGGTTAGACTTCAATTGTAGTCCATATCTTGTGATTAGTTAAATAAATGTTTTATATGTTTTAATGTCCAGGTTTCTCCTAATATTTTGATCTCTCTTTCTTACAGTTAATTTTAGAATCTCTCATTGGTCCTTTGGACATCCTACCCCTGGGTTATGCTGGCTGCTTCCCCTCAGTGTCATCCATCACGATCCTCTGTCCTGTTCCCTATAAGTTCATTGCTGAGGCCCAGGGTGACAGTTGATATCAGCAGCACGTGGAATCACCTAGGATGGATAGAGCTTCTGGTCGTGCCTGTGGGGGATTATCTAGGTCAGATTAGCCTCTGGACAGGTCTGTGGAGGATTAACTGAAGTAGGAGGGGCTGGCCCTGGACTGAACATAAGGGACAGTATCCATTATCCTCTGCTGCCACACTACACATTCAGTGTGACCAGCTACCTTTCTGCTCTCTACCATGATGGGATGTATCCTGAAACTAAGCCAAAATACACTTTCTTCCTTCTGTTGCTTATGTCTGGTACACACACAAGCACATGCACACACACACATACAGACACAAATGTTTATATCTACACACACACAAATGCATACACGCACACACATACACACATGCACACAAACATACACACACACGCACACACAAGTACACACACATGCGCGCGCGCACACCCCACACATCCACAAGTTACTGTAAACAAATAACCAACTAATACACCAAGTCAGCCATTAAAAAAAAACTTTTATGTGTGTGTGTGTGTGTGTTTTTAAGACCCACTGAAGAATTCTTGTTTGCAAACAAAAAAACCAAACAGAATCCACATGCCTCCCTTATTAGCTGAGTGAAACCTAAAATTGCACTGCTGGAATCATTTTGTTTGAATTCTCAATTAAAATGCAAATACTTCTAGGAAATGAAAAACATATTAGGCGCCCATTCCTCAGTATGAAAGCCTTGTAAGGGAGGAAAGCCTGTCTTTCCCTACACATCACAAAGGCACTGAGGCATCCCATAGCATCAGACGGACAGGTTTGTTTGGTGACGTTTTAGGAGACAGCTTTTGGGGTAAAGAGCAAAGATCCAAGAGGAGTCTGATGAGGAAATGACCATTCCTCCCAGACATCCTTCTCCTTCCGAACCGAAGCCCTAGTCTTTTACTGACCCCTTTCACACGGACAACGGCAAACAGTCGGAAAGTGACCTTCAAGGTACCACGGTTTAGACTGCATGGCTTTCACCTGTGGAATCCCTGCTGACCAAAGTCGGGTTAGAGAGGAAACGGTTTGTTTGGCTCACTTCCACATCGTAGTCCATGACAGAAGGAAATCAGGACAGGAACTGAAAGAGGGCAGAAACCTGGACAGGGGTGGCTGATGCAGAGGCCATGCAAAAGTGCAGTTTACCGGCCCGCTCAGCTTACTTTCTTAGAGAATCCAGGACCGACTCTGTGAGTGGCACCACCCACAAATGGGCGGGGCTCTTCCCCATCAGTCACTAATTAAACGTCCTACAGGCTTGCCTATAGGCCTATCTTACAGAGCATTTTCTTAGCTGAGGCTCCTTCCTCTCAGCTGACATAAAACTAGCCATCACATCTTCCCAATCCAGAGACACAGAAGTGGGGAAAGGCAAAGGAATGATGGGGAGGAATGCTGAGGTGATTTGTACCTGTGTCCCTCGGAGGCATCCTCAGAGCAGCCTGGGAAGAGCAGAATCACTGGGGGTGGGCTTGCTGGAAAGCCCCTTAGTGATGGGCTATTTAGCACATGCAGACTTCAGGCCATTATGCCATTTAGTTGTCTAAGATGATCATGAGCACATTCATTCAGGGTGGTGTGGCTGTGGACCCAATCATCTAAAAACCCTGGAAGGAAACATATTCACAGCCTTTTTAAGGGTAAAACACCGAGGCTCAATCAGGCTGAAGTCATTCGTTACTGGGCACTCAGCCAAATAAGCAGTCTGGCTTCTAGATCTTTCCACCAATAGCTGCTGCTTCCCACACCCCTCCATGATGTTTGCTTGACAGAGATACTGAGGGATGACACCCTACGTGGGTGGTTTTCAACCTTCACTGTAGCAGGGTCCTGGACACATTCTGAGTCTTGTGTCTAGAATCTGGTGTCTCGGGGGTAGTTGGGATCACTCTATGCCCTTGGGGTAGCAAATCATTTTTTTGCTCATCCTCCACCCATACTCCCCCTGCCCCCACTTTGCCCTTTTCTAGGAAAGATGGGAGCATTATCTTTGAAAACTCAGCCTGCTGATTAGACAAAAATTATTCAATAGAGGCTATGTGTCTTTATAAAAAAAAAATGTATTTGTTTCACAGTGTGTTTACAGAGGCTTGAAGGAGGATGAGGAGTCATCTTCACCAAGATTCCACACCCCTCTCTATGGCCATTGGTGCATTCTTTCCGATGTTATTTGGCTAAAGTTTTTCATAGTTTTCCACAGCAGAGCTACTTGTTTCCAGTTCTTGTTATTTTTAATCCCTTCGGCTGGATGCATATACATCTCTCTCAGTTCTGTTTCTTTTCTGAGGTTACAAAGTAAAGAAGCAAAGCAGGGAGGGACCCTGGCCTCTCTCTGCCCCTTGAATTCCAGGGCATTTTGGAGTCACTCCATTTGGACATTTACCCAACAAGACCCCACAACCCCAGAGCCCACTAGAGGGGCAGCGGAGTCTTCTTAATGGCAATTACTTCATACTCTCTTCTGGTTTCTTAGAGAACACAGCCATGGACCTTTGCGGGGACACTCTTGTAAAATGAGGAGTCGCGGGGTGGAAACTAGCAAAGGCAACTGAGAAAGATGGAGAAATCCACCAGCTGCAATGTGTCTGAGCAATTCTGATCTTAGTAGAGACCACACACGTTGCTGCCCCCCCACCCTCCCAGGATCTGAACACCCAAAGACTAAAGCCCAACTTACTTAGAAAAAAAGTATACTTCGTAGTCAGTTTCAACATAGAAAGCAATTTCTAAGACAAAAAAAAAGTGTGAAACCAGTTGCACCTTGGTCAGTCGTGAGCTGCATGTTCACTGCTCATCTGCTCCAGGCATTCAGAATTGGGCCACTGCTGATCTTAAGCAATTTCATGTAAATTTAGAGGGCTAAGCCAAGCACCAGTTCCCCCTTTATCAGGCTAAGAGAAAGGTGGAGTGCAGTTACCACTGTTACTTAGAATAAAACCTTTGATGTATCCCTTGAGACAAACCACACAAGGGGAAGAAAGTTGAGTCTTAGAAAGAAGCCATTTGTCTTTAGCCAAATTCAATGGAGTATGATACAGATTGTTGCAGACATAAAACTGTCTGGAGTCTGGCTTCAGGGTTTAGAATGATAAAATATTCATGAAGTATAATTTTGCATAATTTGTTTAGCAACTAAGTTATAATTTAGTTATTTGGTGCATGAATCCTTCAAAAGGTCTAAAGAAGAGAAAAACGGACTTTACGAGGCTAACTCCATCTTAGGTGTAGATACAGGCAGGGAAAAAAGGCACCCCAAGTTCACTAGGTATTCAACGCATAGAGACACATGGCGGAGAACATGTGTGCACACATCTATTTGTACACAATTAATTTGCAATCATAACTTAATTAATATTGTAATTAACTTATTATAACAACATTATTTCCATTTCCTATGGACCCTTTGTGCTAAGCATTTGATGTAGACTAGTTACCTGCTTTTGCTTGATATGTTAGTATATAGAAGCCCAAAGAAAGGAGCTCAAGAGTCTTTGCTTCAGCAAGATGCATTTAGATTATAAAACTCCTTGATATACGGGTTGTAAGATAGCAAATGTGATCATTCATTTGTTCTGAGCACTGATATGGCTCATCTGTTTCCAGGACTATGCCAAGGCCTAACAGATACACTCGTCACAAGGGGTCTTGTCCCCAGAGGAGATCCAGCCTAGTTGAGAGGAGAATCAGCTATGAGAGAAGGCACTTTGAGGTGTCATTTGGGCAGGACAAGTTGACATGGCCGAGTCCTCTAACCAAGATGCAGTCTAATTATAAGTAGAAGAAACTGGGGTTCCCACCTGTCTGTCTCTTTCCATCACTATGACATATGATGACCTACAGCTCTTGTAGGCATTTGTAGGCACTTGGCTCTTCTGACTCATTTTCCACACTGACACAAAATGACACAAAATGAATTGTTCTGAAAACTGTCCACTCTGGGGGTTCCCTTCTCAAAAGGCCTTGGCATAGTTGGGGATGTAGCTCAGTGCTACAGCTTGTGCCTTGAAAGAAAAAGCAAATCCTTCAGCGTCTTCCTATGACCTTAACAAAAAGCCTATTAGCACTGTAGAACACAACCTGTCTCCACTCTCAAAGAATGGACGGGATTCCTGCTCTTTCTCCAGAGATCAGCTTCTCCAGACCTCACATCTGGATTTTTCTCCATCCAAAACATTCTCATCTTCAGTGCCTCTTGGGTTTAAGATTCTCCCTCTTCAATAGACCTCTGATTCCTGGAGATCAGACCAGTGTCTCCTATTATGGTGTTTAATCAGAACTTTTCAGTGTGAATATTCAGGAGCCCACGGTTAGCTCTCTTGAGAATATAATCAGAACAATCGTCTACTCATATACACAGCAACAAGACAAACTAGATAACCCATGCAGCACAACACTATTGGCTATTGCTATCATAGAGACTGATTAACATCAACCATGAAAATTTCAATAATCCGTTTCCCAATTGTGTCTAGGTCATGGCCTCCCGAAGTGTAGAGATCTGATGATGTGCGGGGAACAAATGGAGCAAGCTGTTGCTAGTCCCAGAGGTGACAAGTAGTTCTCTAGGCTGGCTTGTGAACCTTCCCAACATGCTCTCATCTGGGGAGGGGCAGAGGAGCGGCCCGTCTCAGCTGTGATCAGAACTTATTATGGCAAGGAAGTAAAGTGGATACCCTGTGAATGGGTCCATTGGACTGTGTAAACTTTCTTACAGCAACAAGAGACTGACCAGAGAATGGAAGAAAAGATTGGGCTTTTCCCAAGGTCAGCGGCAGGAGATAGAGGGAGAGACAGGCTACAGCTGAATTGAGGACAAGCCTATGTTTTCCTATGCACACTGGTCACCCACATGTCCAATAGTGGCTGGCTGGAAGGGACAGCTGGTCTGGTGAGCCATTAACACCAGGGCCATAAAAATAGAGATGGGGAAAGAGGAGGAAGGAATTCTTGTTCATAAACACAAGAATCCTACATGTAAGCAAAATAGATTTGATTGCAAAATGACTACCATAAAACTGTAATTTTGTATGAATTTTAAAACCAACCTTTTACAGATTACAACGGTAATACATATTCATTGCAGAGAACTTGAGATATGCAGAAAAGCAGACAAAACATGAAAAGTACCCCAGTCTCACCACCAGAATAACTACATTGCTGTGGTTCTGTCTCTCCTTTATTCTTCTTGTGCATGTGCACATTATGGGATGTAAAACTGAACGTTGTTATCCCCTGCCCCTTCGTCTGGGGCAACCCAGTCCAAGCCCCCACCAAGGCCAGGAGTTCCAGTTAGATTATTACAAGAGAGGCCAGAGATAGGAGTTGTATCTTGTTCACTGCCTTTAATGCCTGGCAACCGGCATTTCCCTGCCAGGGCTATCTGAGACTCTAAGCCAGAGGCTATTGGCTACCATCAGACTCAGAACTATTTCTTGGCAGCCCCTGGCTGGCATCTTCTGTGATCCCAAATGACATTGCTCCTACAGCCAAGGCCTCCTGGGACTCTGTTTGCTGTGGCTGGTGCCTCTCTGAGTCCTAGCCTTTTGGTCACTGAGCTCAATGGTTTTAGTGGGGCTTTTAGGCCTTCCTCTGCATTTTTGAAATCTAGAGTTTGAATATGAAGGTATGTGTATGTGTGTATGTATGTATGTATGTATGTATGTATGTATGTATGTATGTATATGCATGTGTGTGTGTACACAAGCACACATAGGGCTCAGGTTTAGTTCTTGAGTCTAGCTGGTTTCTGGGAGGGAGTGGGCATGGAGAGTATCTTCTCTTGCCTGTATAGACTACCACAGGAGGTTGGATAGAAATGTGGCCAGGATCCTAAGCCCAGGACTGATTTTAGGAACAAAGGAGCATCTCAGGTGACACAGCTGGGTAGTAAAATCTGCCCCAGCCTCCCCAGATCTCCCTTGGCTGAAGTCATCATCCATCCAGAGCCTGGGTGAAGACCAAGCCTGGAGTGGAAGCCACAGAGTGAGTCAGACTGTAGACCGAGGGAAAGGATGAAGGACTCAGAGACAGAAGCCTGCCATTCTTAGTAAGAAGAGGTTTGAGAAATTGTTTTTTCTCAAGACTCAGAGTGTAGTTGGGTTTTCTAAGACTTGGGTACAGCTTAGAAAGCCTACATCAGTGCCATGCTAGTTTACAGCTGTAGTCGCACAGGGGCCCCCTTGCCTTCCTTTTTCCCCTCCCCCACCTGCCCCTTCTTTCCTCAGGTCCCCAAGCTTTGTTAGTGTCAGCATGGCAGAGGGAGGGAGGCCTGGGGAACAAGGCTGACATGGATCCAGCAGCATTCTAAGCCTTTCTTGGTAAGTTCTAGCAACAGTAGGCTGGAGTGTGGTGGGAGACATAGAATGGTGTGGGATGAAGCCTGAGTTAAGGCTCAGGCTGGTCCAGGGAGACAAAATGCCCTTCCCTCTGGGTCCTCTGCAGCCCTGCTGGATTAGACAGTTGCTAAAATCAGGACCGATTCTGTCTCTGCACCAGGCCTAGTCATTGGTTCTTTTCCCACTAACTCATAATTATAAAATTTCAAGACTCCAGGAGCAGACTTTCTGTCACTTTCTCATCTAGCAAAACACAACGATAACCTTATTTAGATAATATCATATTTGTCTCAGCCATTTATTTGTAAGTCAAAAATTTTCTCAGCAAGTTTTAACCCTTCTTTTTCTTTGGGGGATGTGGACCCAAAGATTTTGGTCACAGTGGGCGCTCAGGCCCAAAGCATGTGACGCCCACCTGCCTTTTCATCTTTAAGGGTAAAATAATTGGCAGGTGTGGCATTCAATCAAAACCCATTACCTCAATTAAGGGTTTCCTGGGCAGGTCACTTAAGGTTCTTTTGTAGCAACATTAAACAAAAAGCAATTTTCGCACTGTGATTTTTCACGTCAGCTTCATAAGCCCTAGATGCACCATTCATTACAATAACACAGATTTAAACTTCAAAAACAGCTTCATACACAAGGCTTGCACCAGATCAAGTCAGCCAGTAATTTCATGGATATAGAGATGTGGGCAGGGAGGGGCTCAGGAGACTCCACCCTTAGCCAAGCAGTTACAGGTGATTGATGGCTGCTGGGATCGGGGGTCAATATTTTTCATGGATGTGGCTGCTAGTAGGTTGTCCATGCTCATGACTTCAGTGGGGGGGAAAGGAGGAAGATGAGGAGGAGGAAGAGGTAGATGATGAGATGATATCGACTAGGCAGGAAGATGAGTATACATGCCTGAAGCCCGGAAGGAGTTGAGGAGTTGTATATGATCAAGATACATTGCATACACGTACAAAATTGTCAAATAATACACCTAAATATTAGGTATAAAAATAGATATGTATATAAATTTTGGTGTGATTTCTGGGCAATTATTGAAAGCTTCAGCCAGTTATTTCAATCACTTTTCAAATTTTACTAAGAAAAAACTATAAGTGTGTGGTGGTGTTGAGGACACTTACTTATGCCTGCACAAAAACTGACTGTGCTTGCAACAAGTCAGAAGCCATTATCCCTGCATAAAGAAAGACAATTCTCACCAGGACAGAAAAGGAACAGATGAATGAAATACCGTGTGGTTTGATTTTAGTGAGGGTTATGGTTAGGAAGACACGGGCCTTCATCAGGAATACAGAGCACCCACCCTAGCTAATGGGGAAGGATCACGGTGGATTGTGGGGGTTGAAGGCAGAGGGGTGATTATGACGCATGTTAGGTGTCTTAGGGTTTCTATTGCTGTGACAAAATACTGTGACTGAAAGGCAAGTTGGAGAGGAAAGGGTTTATTTGGCTCACACTTCAGCATCACTGTTCATCACTGAAGGGAGTCGGAACAGGAACTCATACAGGGTGGGATTCTGGAGGCAGGAGCTGAAGCAGAGGCCATGGAGGGGCTGCTGCTTACTGGCCCGCTTCCCCTGCCCCACCCAGCCCATTATCTTAAAGAACCCAGAACTGGTAATCCAGCGACGGCATCACCCACCCTCTCCATTGATCACTAAATGAGAACATGCCTTTTAGCAGGATCTCATGGAGGCCTTTCCCCAACTGAGGCTTCTTCCTCTGACGGCTCCAGCTTGTGGATAGTTGACACACAAAACCAGCCAGTACATTAGGTTAAGATATAACCAACAGGTCCTTGAATACACTGACTTGAATAGCGCAAAGGAGGCCTTTTATTCCTTTTTTGGTGTGATTGACTGTCTTACAACTGTCAAGAATACAATTGTCAAAACGTAGTGAAGTAAACGTCTAAGTTCTGTGCATGTTGAGGGTGTTAATTACACCTACAAACAGACAGTCATCCCTTTCCCTCCCACATAAGACTCCAAAGATGGCTGTGTAGGTGACAGTTCTGCTTTGCGACCTGCCAGTTCATCAACTCTGTCTCTGATGCCTTGCAAAGGGGAAGACGATGCTGGACCCCAGCCCAAGAGGCTTGCCTGCAGCTTAAAGCTAACTTGGGTTTGACCTCTGTCTTCCACACAGATGCTACAGGCTGAGTCACAAAGCCATAGAAACACAGAGATATACAAAGTAGATCTGAAAGTCATGTGACCAGCTAAAAAGCTGTGGGTGGGGCTTCCTGTGGAAGTAAACCACAGAAGATAAAGGAGAGAGTCTTACCACCTGAGGTGACCATGATGGCCCATGGTTCATGAGAGCCATGGAACCACAGGGAAGACCTGCAGAATCATTCATGGACAGGGTGAGGTCCGGTTGTATTGCTGTTTGCTCCTAGGGACACAGATGGAGAGAGTTCCAAGTTTGGAGAGGGGTGGGTCAGTGGCAGTGAGATCATGATAATGTTGGGCAAACTGGGAGGGACAGCTGGTGTGTGGATGGGGTGGAGAGCAAAGGTGGCCCAGGAATCCTAAGAGCCTCCACTCTGGCAGATGCTTAATAATAGAGGAGGCAGCTGTTGCTGTTGGTTAGGGTATGGGTCTGTCTGCAACTAGGGTGCTCTCAGCAAACAGTTCTTCCTGAGGCGGGGGTGGGGGGGTGGGGAAGAGATCTAACCACCCATGTCCGAACAAGTGCCTGTAACTCCCTTTGCTGGAGCCTGACACCTGTAATTTGCTGAAGACTCACCCCTGCTCTCTTTCTAGTCAGGCATCCATCCTTCCCTTTCCTAAGTCTCAAGTGCTGGGCACACCCACTTTGTGACCTCTACCAACTCCCATCTTGCATTATAAAATGAGGGAAAGATCTGGAAGGTGTGAGTGGCTTCTAGGCACTGTGAGGAGTGTAGAGAGTTTGGAGACAGCTGAGAGCCCGAGTCTCTAGCAGACTGGTAAAAGGGAAGCTATTGTGGCTGTATCTTGTGAGCTCTGAGTTGCCAACAGGTTCCTGTTGAGAGCAGTGTCCCTGTCTCAAAGAAAGTCAGGTCACTGAGCACAGTGGCCATGCCGTCCATGTCAGGTTTTCTTAGCTACTCCTAGTGCTGGCCAGGTGACAGATACTTGTTTTGGTGCCCCCCACCACTTCCCTTGGTTTCAAGGATGGAGTCCATGACCTTGCCCATGCTAGGCAAGCAGTTTACCACTGAGCCTAATTTGATGATCAAGAGTTGCATATTTACTCCTAAAATACAAGGGACTTTACTGAGCATACTCCTTAAACCTCTCCACACCCTGCTGTCAGAGGTAAAGATGCTTTCTCTAAGTCAAGACGATAGGCTGATGGCCATGTGGGGAAGGATGATTGGTCGAGGGGCAGGGCCTCCTTTGAGCCTTAGTTTCTTCATTTGACCGTCGGAGTGGAGTTGAACTAGATGATGTCTAACATGTTATCACGTGATAATCCATGATTATCAAACAGCTTATTTCTTATCTATCTATCTATCTATCTATCTATCTATCTATCTATCTATCTGTCTGTCTGTCTGTCTGTCTGTCTGTCTGTCTGTCTATCATCTATCTATCTTCTGCCTCTCATCTATCTGTCTATCTATCTGTCATCTATCTATTATCTATCTTCTATCTGTCTTCTATAATCTATTTACTATCTATCTTCATTATCTTCATTATCTATCTCATCTATCCTCATTTATCTATCCACTATTCTTTCTATCATCTATTTATCTATATTATCTGTCTAGCATCTATCTATCTATCTGAGGCATTTCAGTTTGCAATTTATCTCTTCTTTTTAGAGCCAGTCGCGTGCCTTACTTCCAGCTGCTATCCTAAAACATGAGACTCCATACTAGACAGTGGCAAGTCCAAGATGAAGAGACCAGCAGACCTGGCCACCTTTCTACTTCTCAGAGGGCAGCTATAGTTGAGTTCTCTTACAACGAAAAGTGTAAACAAGCTCCCTTAGGCCCTCACCAGATGCTGGATCAGTAGGTCTTACATTTCACAGCCTCCAGAGATCTGTCAGCAAGAGATTTTTATTTATAAATTATCCAGGGTAAATTGTTCAATAAAATATATGGGCACCCATTGTTTGTGGCTTGAACTTCTGCCCTCAGCCCCAAAAGATCAGACCAAACCATAATGTCGTCATTCATGTTAAGTGTAGGTGAAAATCAACCCAAAACTTTAAAAGGCAGGAAAATTTCCATACCCTGTTTCCTCAGCTCGCTCAAGGGACACAAGGCTGCCCAATTACGGGTCCTTCCAACTCTGTCTGCTGGAATTTGGTGCTTTGACAAGGCTGTTTGTTTTGGAAGCAGGAATAGGCTAAGCATCCTCTAAGGGTTGAGCTACTACTTCAGCTTTTTTTCTGGCCATCGGCCTGGAGTCCCGCTCTTAGGTCCTTGCAAATGGCCCTTTCAGAGCAGGAGCTGACTCCTCCCACCCAGCAGCAGAGTATCTTCTGCTACTTCTGCCTCTGCTCTGCTTAGGTCACACTCAACACAGAAAAAAATGCCACCTTTAACTCACTGTCCACTGGTTTGGAACCATGATATCAGTTTTGAAGGCAGGAGTCACAAGGATCGACAGACATAGTGTTCCAGAAAAGGTCCAGAAAGTGAGCAATACGGAGCACGGGGGCTGATGGTTACCTGTGGAAGACGTTTGGTCTCTGGTGGGAATAACCTTGACTGAGAAGCCAGTGCAGTCAAGCTGGAGATAGCCAGCACAGCCCAGGAGTTCTGATTTTCATGTGGGGATAACAGTTTCCATTTTCACAGCTAAAAAATGAATGCAGAGGATTTGGGGACCTGAAACTAGATAATATGACGGTAGATGCACCTTATTATATTTTTGTCCAAACGACCTCATGTACCAAGAGTGGATCTAATGTGAATTATTGACCTTAGATAAGAATGATTGTGAATGAAGGTGAGGGCCCATGTACCAGGTTAGAGGGCGGAGCTGCTACTGTATATATGTGTTGGGCTGTGGTATATGGGACTATCTTCAACTCACATTTGCTCTAAACCTAAAATTCCTCCATAAAAGTTAATGTTTTAACTTTGTTTTATTTGAACAATTAAGCCCCTCCCCCTTATGGGGCAGAAGTAAAGTGAGCTGTCAATCCAGTTGACCATAGTAGCGAACATGTTCTGGCCTGTGGATCCCAGCTCCAAGGACAAAGCAACTTCAGGAAGAATGTGATGCCATTACGAAGCCAGGTCTCACTGTGGTGACACGTCTGAGGAACCAGAGGCTGGACATATAAGTCAGACAGACTAAAGAGGGAGGAGTGAGTCCCACAGGGATCACTGGGCTAAAACAGTGTTTACCCCTGTAAAGGCCTTTCAGTCCTCTGCTGTGGTTCCGTGCACAGAGTGGCACATCCTCTTATGTGCTACACCTTCGATGGCTTGCTAGAAATTGCTTCCCCAATTATTCCCACTTCTGCAAAGGGTACACAGGTGTAATGCACCACAAGGGCAGGGAAAATGTATTGCAATTGAATACATTGAGTATGTACTGTTTCAACAAGACCAGAAAGAATGTTGTATTATTAAAACACCACAGTCATTTCAAAGAACAACACTGAAGTCACCATGAGCTGGCATTAAGATCTGAGAATAACAAATATTGAGTTTTTCTCCAAGCTATGGTAGAGCAAAAATCCTTCAATCTGTTTAAACTTTCAGAGAATAGATAGGCTTTCATAGGCAAGGATAACTTGAGTAAGAAGAAATCACTTTGGCTCTCATTCAATACCGGAACGGCAAAAGCATGAGTGTTTAAGCAAGCTACACAGGCTCAGAGAAGTGGGTTGCTGGGCAACTACCACAGGCGTGGGATTAGTGCTGAGTGCCAGTCTAGAGTATTTGGGCTCCTAAATGTCCATCTTTGTATGGGGCTAAATGATAGAGCTTTCAGTTACTTTAATGGTGGCTGCTTGCTGCAGATCTGATTAGTATCTGGGTGCATTATAAATTAATTAGGTTGAATTTGAATACTTCAAATCACTTCCCATACCATGCCCCCATTCTGATCATTCTCCCGGACTCCCTACTTGTATCTTAGATAACGTGCCTTTCATTCACTCCACTCTACAATATCTTATACATATTTTGGGTGTTATTTAACTTAAAAGTTGTCTTCCTGGTCCACGAACAAAACTTGGCCTATTGTAACCTTCCTGGATGTCTCTGCTAAAGTTACTTTATTGCTGAAGGGGAAGAAAGATAGCTATTAGCACTGGCTTGAGAAAAGAGAGAAATTAAAATGGAGGAAATAAGCAATCGTATAGTTTTTGTGAGAGGGATGCACAGGTGGATTTTATCTGTCCCTGAAACCAGAACAAGACCACTCCCATAAACTATCCCTGTCCTTCTGTCCCCAGAGGAGGATTTACTCCCTGTCTGTTCTGTTTAACTAAAGAAATGTTTTACTTCTTATGTATTTGCTTTATCTCTTTTCTGCCACAGTAGAAAATGGCTACCAAAGTAGAACATGGCTGTTAAGGTGGGACATGGACACCCTAATGATATTCCTGAAAGACCCACCAGCAACAGGTCTGCGAGAGGCTCTAGACCCCGGTCCCAAGCTTCATTGTAGGAAAGCAGGCTCAGCTGACTTCAATCCAGCTGTAATCTTTATCCACTGTTCTCTTCCCTGTCAATCTATTATTCATTAAACTTCTCACTGTTTCAGTACCATGACCCAGGGGGACAGAATGGAGACAGGGTTGGGAAATGGCACCATCTGAAATTGAAGCCTCAAAGCCTTAGCATCTCATCGATGACATCAGCCATCTGCTGCAGAGACAAGTTGAAATAGACTACAGATAAGCTTAGAGAGTCTCCCCAGACTCCCCGCAAAGACCTCGTCTGAACACAACTTAATCTAAGGTAAATAGTAATCATGGAAACAGTATCAGATTTGTGATAGAGATGACTTTGTGTTCAACCTGAGGTATTAAAAATAAAAATGAAAAGTCCGTGTTGAAGAGTCATCTCTGGGCCTGTCTGAATGGGTGGATCTCTCGACTGGCTCCAGGGGTCCTCTGGCCCATGTGGTAGGTGCCACTCAGCAGGGCAGAGAATTGTTACAGATTGATGATACCAGTCATTAAAAATCTTCCCATGCCCTGCTCTGTGACCTTGCCTGAAGTCAGTAATTTGGCTTTTCAAAACTACTTTGTACTTTAGAAAAATATTCAGCAGCTGCCAGTGTCTCACGAGTTTGATTAGTTTGAACCAATCACCCACAACCTCAGTGAGTTCACACAATTGAGCTTCTGAACCCTAAGATCTGAAGACCGCTGTGACTTATCAAGAGGATAGCCAACCAGCTCCAGTCTCATTTGAATTATTCAAAAGATGTCCTCATAACCTGGAAGCCTGGGAAGACCCTCAGAGCAAAGAAGAGGTTCACCCAGATCAGGATTCATCATCCATCTCTGTTTTTTGCCCTCTAACCAATCAGCTGAGGGAGAAGTTGGGCCTGACTCTACAGTAGAAGACACATGTATGTCAGGCTGAATTCCCAGATCTCTTTAGGTCCCAATTTCTGTCTGTAGTAATGCAGGTCTTTTTCTGAGATGTTCTGTGAAGAAGATACCAGAACCTCGCCATCTCCTGAATTGACTAAACATGTTGATGCATGATGATTACATGCCTTTCTTCATCTCTTCTTTTCCTGTATTCGTTTTTTTAATGAAAAAATTTAAAAATTTTCTATACTATCTACTGTTCCCCCTTCCTTCCCTTCTCCCATTCCTTCCCACCTCCTCCTACCCCACCTCCCATCAACAACACAGGCTAGCATACCAAAGGTGGGGCAGGACTCAGCCCCTCTTGCCTGTATGAAGGCTGAGTGAGGCATCCCACCACAGGGAGTGGGCTCTAGAAAGCTAGTTCGTGTACCCGGATAATTCCTGGTCCCATTTCCGGGAGACCCACTAACAGATGCGTCTATATGACTGTCACCTTCATTGAGCAGGTCTAGTTTGGTCCCATGTACAGGCTCTTCATCTGTCAGCTGTCAGTCCGAAGTCCATGAGTTCCCATTAGCTTGAATCTGTCTCCATGGTTTTCTCCACTGTATCAGTCTTTTTAGGCAGCTATAACAACATACTGTCCACCGAGTTACCTTAAATCATGGGAAGTAATTTCCTTACAGTTCAAGAAATTGAGAAGGCCAATGTCAAGGTTCTGGAAGATCTGAAGGAGTTAGTTCCCTGTGAGGATTGTCCCAACATGCAGATGGCTGCCTCCTCACTGTGTCCTCACAGGAGAATCAGGGGGTGGGGAGAGAATTATCTCCGATGTTTCTTAGGACACTACTTCCATCAGACAAGGGCTCTATAATCACGACGGAACTATCATCTGAAGGTCCATCTCCAGGTACTTCTGTTCATCTGGGAAAGATACACATCCAGTCCCCAGAAACACCTGCTTTTCTGTGTGTAGCTTTTCTTTAAGATCCCAAGTCTTTTGTTGGGTCCTAGGAGCTGCTAGGAAGAACCCAGAGCCTGAGGGTACATCAGATGGAGGCTCCATTTTCTTTTAGAGACGTATCAGGGCAGCTCGTATAGGTTTGTTGGATGGAGCTGGTCTCTTTTGTCTAACGTGAAGATAGGTTCTGGGAACACTTGCTGCACAGGTCTGAGGATGGAGGTTTGGAGCTCCTATATAACAAGCCAAAGTTCCCCAGATAGCTGTGATTCCAGCGTCAGGGATCTCACATGGTCTTCTGGCCTCTATGCATGCACAAGTGTGTGTAACCTTCCCCTAACACAAAGAAATTAAAATAAATCTTCAATAAATAAATAAATTGAAGGTGTGATGGCTCAGGGCCATAGCTAAGGTTGAGAAGCCCCCAAACTTATTTGATTATGCGGAACTCTCTGGTTCCTTGTGGGGGTCACTTGCATTTATATTTTCTATAATATGTAGAGAACAGATTATGGAACTGGTCCTGAGACATCTTCAAAACTGTCTCCTTAAGCACTTTAGTGATTGGATGGGACCTTTCCCAGGAAGCAGAGCTGTGTTAGTCAGTTCTCTGTTACTGTGAGTAGATGAATAACTTGAGACAGTCAGCTTACAAAGAAAGAAGTTTTACGACAGCTCACACGTTTAGGGATTTTAGTCTATGGTCAGGTTTTCCATTCCTTTCAGACCTGTGGTGAGGAAAGACATAGGGGAGTGTGTGGTGAGCAGCAGTTTACCTCATAGCCCGGGATTGGGAAAAGGAAGAAGTGGGTCCTACTGCTCCCTGGAAGAGCACACTCCCAGGCCCCACCCTTTAAGGCCTCTACCATCCTCCAGTAGCACAAAGCTGGTGAGCAAGTATTTAACACTTGGACGTTGTGGGGATTTTACAGATTCAAACTATAGCAAAAACGCTATTGTTTCTCTATTGGACATCAGAAAACATTCCATTCAATGGGTCATTTATACTTGAAAGACACAGCCAAGATGATAGTTACAGATGTCATTGGGAATTTAAGCCTTCTGATAAGGGAAGGGAAATGCTCGAAGTATCTTGTCCAGTGAGCATACTTCTCTAGCTTTGGCACATGGGTCTCTTTTGAATCTTCCTTTTTGGGTTTGGTGTCCATACTGTTCTTTATAGCTGTGCCTCATTGACTAGGTTCAGGAATCCTCTGCCATCATTTTCTTCCTATCCATCCCGGCCCCATGGCCCAGCCAACCACGTCAATTCTCTCCGTGCTGAAGTGGTGTGGAGAGGTAATACCGATCAGTCAGTGATGAAACAGGACATGGGAGGCCAATCAACATGAACAAGGTTGTGCTTCCTTGTTACTCACAGAGTGACTTTAAAGAAGGCTTAACTTTCCTGTTTTCTCCATGGTGACTTCTGCAACATCTCCGAGGCACAGAAATAAACCCTAACTGTTACCACTTTTGGTGGATGTGATGGAGGAGTGAGATGCAGTGGTGGAAGTATCATGGTCATGCAGGCAGACTGTCTCCTGAGTTACTGGATACCCAGAGCTCAGCTCCAGGAGTAAGTTCGCAGTGAGGCATTTGTCTCAGAAAGAAGGCAGAGTTAGAGCACAAAGCCCTACTTAAGGAAGGTAAACGAGCTCAGTAGGAAGGATACAAGATAAAACTAAAATTTGCCAGAAACCCCATTCACATGTTCTGATTCCTGGACCCTTGGTCTTGGGTCATCAGAAGCTTGTCCCTTATGTGAACAAGCATAGTCTGGTCCCACTAGCAATAAGGAAGAAAGTTAAACCCAGGAAAGTGGTAACCCTCCTGGTTAGGGTTGTTCACAGGGAGTAAGAATGTTGGAATACTTGAGATGAATCCCAACCACACCAGCTCAGGATGAGAAGCGACTCAGAACTTGTACCTTCTATGAGGGTAGTACATAGTGTGAGATTCCCTTGCCCAAAACCTGAGCAAACATCCTTGGCCTCTGTCCCTGAGAGCAAATTGCTTGTTTATTAGCAAATGTGAATAATGTACAAATTAAGCCACCTGCTCCTGTTGAATTAATTTAGGTTATACTGGGGATGGGATGGAGTGGCTGATGGTTCGTTAACACAGTCATGAAAATTAACACATGCCTGATTTTTAAGCAGATCCCCACTGTCCGCAGCAGGGGCCCTAAGGGGAACTAGGCAGTAGACCTTAAAGAAACCAATAATCTTTGCCTTATCTGTCCTGACAGTTTCTTCCTGCTTTCTACAGGAGCCTTTGGGGGAGAATATCCAGTATCCTTTCCCCCCCCCATTGCCCAGTGATGAAGGAAACAAGAAAACAGAATTGTGGAAAGACTAGCTTAATGATTGATGTCCAGCACTAGCGTCCCTCTTATGAACTGATGTTGCAAATGCATGTCCCCCAGGATTCCTCTCTAAGTGATTGAAACAATTCATAGCCAGCTGGGTTATTTAGAACATCTTAGAAAGCACCTGCCCAGACTCCCTTGGTAAATGGCTTCTTCCAATATGCGAGGGGCAGGGGCAAAGTAAGACATCTTCTCTCAGAGCCACGGGCACTTTAAAGTCTCAGCATAGTCATGGCAGAGTGGAGAGCACCTGGGTTGTGTGGGACACAACTAATGTCCATATGCTAGCATACATGTGCTCAAGGACAAACATCAGATGAAGCCAGTTTTGAATATACAATATCAAACATCTCTATCAGAGTGAGTAGATACCAAAGTGACTGGCCATCCCTGTAGGCAGCCTGTACTATTGGGAGTATATTAATGCTGAATGTGACCTGATATCACTACACACCCAGAATAGTCAACTAAAGAGAGCCATAAACTGGAGACACAGATTGTTTTGTTAGCAGTCTTCAGTAGAAGTTGAGAACGTGGTAGCCCATCACTGTGTCACGGACATACACGTGCTCCTGTTATTACCAGGGTTGGAGTGGGCAAGCTTTGTAAACAGCATATTCTTCTGACTCAGAAGAGGCTAGCCAGGAGGAACAGACTGCAAACGATACAAGGGAGGTGCTTAACCGCCATCCTCATCACTGCCCCTTGGTACCTTTCTATGGGTCAATAACATAAGGCCATCATGCTGTCAGAGGAAGTAGGGAAGAGATTAAGGCTGAAATTACTATTACAGATAAAAGCAGAGGTGTATAGGTAATATTAACCCCCTCTCTTGGCTAAATATTCATGTGTAAAATTACAAAGTAGTAACTTTGTATCAAACAGAAAATATTATGGTAAGAACATAATTTTGTCTTAAAGTTAGCATCATAGCTGGACCTAGTGTCGTACACCCATAATCTCAGATTCTTGGAAGGTTGAGGCAGGAGGATGACAAAATCGAAAGCAGTCTGCGCAGCTTGGTGAGACATTGTTTCAAAATTAAAAGTTAAAAAGTCTGGGAATGGTATGGTGAGATGGCTCAGTGGGTAAAGGCACTGTCTGCCAAGCCTGGTGACCCGAGTTCGATTCCCCAGAACCCGCATGGGAAAAGGTAAGGATGGACTCCCTCTGCCCTTCACATCTGCACCCTGGACTGAGTGTGTGCACTCACACAAAACAGACAGACAGGCAGGCAGGCAGACAGACAGATAAATAGATAGATAGGCAAATAAGTAAATGTAATTAGCAAAAGAAGGCTGGATAGGTAGTTCAGTAGGACAGCACTTATGTAGCATGCACGAGGCCCTATGTTTGATTTTCAACAACACACACATGTACACATACAAACACGTGTATACACATATATACACATAGTTTCCATAGTAATATTCTCTGGGTTTTTGCATGTCACATTTCACATATGAGAGGCTGCATGTAGTATTAATTAATTTTTGTTAAACACCTTGAAAGGAGTCAACTATACCTACAGCTGCTAAATTGGTGAATTATGTGTGTGTGTGTGTAGATCTACTCAGTGTGTGTACACAAACAAACAGATCTAATTTAAAGTTGACATCTCCCAACTGGTAATAGATGTCACTGCATAGTATCTATGGAGGCAGAATGATTTTTTAAACAGTTTTCTGAAATGTTCTGTCCTTCCTCATGGGTAATTTGTCTGTCACTTTCTGACGTTCCTCTGCCCTACTGGCTCTGTGAGCAGCTTCAAAACCCGAATTTCCCTGCAGGCAAAGGCATAGAACAATAATTCTGCACAGAAACAGCTGCTTTGTTATGCTTGAGGTAGGAATTGTGATGATAGGCGATGTAAACCAAACAACTCTCCCCGCTGCATTTGAAGAGATCATGACAGCTCAAGTCTCACAGTTCTGTTTTGTTCCTTGAAGAAGCCACACTGTGAAGGACCCATACTACGAGCATATTGGTTTCCTGGGAAAGCGTTCCAGTTTGGGGACTTAAGCAATGGAAATGTATTGCATCCTGGCTCTGAAGGCTGGGATGCCAAGATCGCAGTGTCAGTGGGGCTGGCTTCTTCAAGGGTCTCTCTAGCTTGCAGACAGCTCCAATTGTTTCTCCTGTGTCTGCTTGTGGTAGTCTCCTGGCATGTGTCCTGTGTCCTTATCTGTCTTATAGCCGCACAAGTCACTTGCAATTGGGGCTTACCTTAATGATCTTGTTTCACTCGGTCACTTCTTTAAAAACCTGTCTTTGAATATAGTCACATTCTGAAGTTCTGGGAATTAGGATCTCAATATGTGACTTTATACTTGGATCTGAAATGTCACTCAAGGGCCATGTACTTTGCACTTTTTAACAATGGTTAAAAATTCTTTAGTTGATATAGTGCACTTGCTCTCTCTCTCTCTCTCTCTCTCTCTCTCTCTCTCTCTCTCTCACTCTCTTTCTCTCTCTCTGGTGCTAGGAGGTAAACTTAAAACTTAAACTTTCTTTACCATAATCTTCCCCTATAATGTGCTGATTTTCCTAAAATCCAACTAGTCATGACCAGAAACCTTCAAAATTGTGAGCCTAAGGAAACTCTCTGTGTGTGTGTGTGTGTGTGTGTGTGAGTGAGTGAGAGAGAGGGGAAGAGAGAGAGAGAGAGAGAGAGAGAGAGAGAGAGAGAGAGAGAGAGAGAGAGAATGTATGTATGCATGTTGAAATCCTGGGCCTTGAGCATGCCAAGCATATGCCCCATACTAAGTAATATTCCTGGTTCCATTTTGCTTTATAATTTGACTTTTTCTCAGGTGTTGTTACAGTACTAGAAAACTAACATATTCATTGGGGGTTGTAATTTAGTTTGTTAACAGTGGAGTTTGTTCTTGTCATAAGATACCTGTTCAGGTGATAAAAACCTCCCAAATGTGAGCTTTCTCCTGAAGCTTAAATTTTTCATTTTCAATTTCCAAAGCCAGCTCTCCGTTTCCCTGGAGGCTGGCTCTGGTGGGATAGAATATGACTACTATGGCCTGAGGACCTTAAAGAGGTCATATCTGGCCTCAATTCATGCTAGTGATGGAGGCCCTAAAAAAAAATGGTTCACTGCATAAATGACAAGTAACCCCAACCTGAACTCAACTATTATGGGCATGATGCCCATATGATGGCTCCCAGATCCCTAGAACAAGATGATGATTTGGATTGTCACATGACTGTATCCAATAAGACATTGTGTGTGGTAGGAATAATTGATATCTGTCCTGTACAGTGGCTTCTCACCCCATATGGCTAGTGTGCTCATGGGACTAAATTTTCGATTTTAAGTCATTGCATAAATGCTACCGTTGCCTATGAATAGATGGTACATTAGGGTTTCAATTATGTGAAGAGATACTGTGACCACAGTAACTCTTATAAAGGAAAACATTTAATTGGGGTGGCTTATATTCTCAGATGTTTAGTTCATTAACTTCATAACAGGACATGGCTGTGTGCAAGCAGACATGGTCTGGGTAAGGAGCTGAGATTCCTATAGCTTTATCCCCAAGAAACAGGAATGATTTGTCTCACTGGATATGACCAGAGTACATATGAGATCTCAAAGCCCTCACCTCCACCCCCCCCCACTTCCTCCAACAAGACCACACCTACTCCAGAATAGTGCTACTCTCTTTGAGGACCATTTTCTTTCAAACAACCACAGATGGTATCATCTAGGACAGCAAAGTGGCCTTTGGAGAAAGAAGCTATGGCATGGTTGGCTGGCTATTCAGTCCCTGTCACTAGCTTCAAGTTGGGGCCACCCATAAAGAGCTGGCTAGGTTTATTGCTTCGCTTACAAAAGTCTCCAAGAGACCAGAGGAGCAAAGCTAGGAATGTTCTTAGCCACAGTGGAAAGGTTTCTGGCTACGAAATGTGTGTCTGTGGAAATATTAGTCTGGAAGATTGGTCGAAAGCAATTTTGAGCCACCATGGACACCTTTGCATTCTCTGAGAATGTAAGCTAGCAATCTCAGTTAGAATAAGACCTGGGTTAAAATAGATGGTATCAACATTGGCAATTTTTTTTTTTTAAAGCATGAGTCCTATAATATATGTAGTTGAGTTCTTCGGAGAATCAAGTCACTTTTGCCCACTCTTATTATACCCCAGGCTCTGTGAAGCTCAGGTAGGCACCAGTTTGGGATGCCATAATTTTTATATGTTACTTCACAGAGGTAAGCGTGATGGAAGATACGAAGACAATGAAGGTAGACATTACCCTTTGTCAGGCTAAGTATATAATTTCCCCAGTGATCCTCTGAGTAATAACAAAAACTTATGTGAGGTACATGTAGTGTTATATTCCCTGGGGCTTAATATGGCTCTCAGTAAAATTGATTTTCTGAAATCTTGCAATATACCTCATCAAACTAAATGAAACCTGTGCTGCTTTTATAAGAAGTGATTGGATTTCATGTGATAAATTAACCCTCACCGTCAGAGAGGTGCTGGGTAATAGGATGGTTCATTTTAGCCCCCAGAGAGGCCATCCAGGATTTTAATTTTTCTACAGGACTTGATTTAATTCCCTCTGGGATTAGTGGGGGGTCTCACCCAACTGAGGATCTCCAAGGGATTAGCTGGTATAGCAGAAAAGAATTTCTCCCAAGATAGAGATCTATCTGTCTTTGTGTAAGGGGTGCTGCTGACCTCTCAGGTCAGAGGTCAGAGGTGAGGTCACACAGGGAATTCTGGAGAATTCTTAAGGAAGTAGGTCTTACAAAAAGGCATAAAGGGGCTCTATCTAAGAACAAGGTCTCTTCTCTCCCCTACACTGCAGCAGCCTTGCTGGGAGGTGTGCAGCACCTCCTGACCTGCTTTTTAAGCTTTATATATTGTGTATATATTCATAACACTTCTCCAGTGGCTGAAATCAGCTTTGCACCATTGAGATAAAATGACTGGCTATGTGAAACAGGGCATTGCCTCTGTAAATCCCTCTGTAAATAAGCATGGGAACCATGCCTTAAGTCACCCAAGGGGGACATCTTCCTTTGGAAGGGAAAAGTAAGTATGATTGGGCTTTGATTCAATCCATCCCTAGGAGATGGTTCCTAAGGTAATATAGCCTGAGAAAAATCACTTCAAGCAAATCCAAGGGGATGACAGGGTACTCCTCTGTCAGAGTGACCAGAATCCATTAGGCACAGAAACACAGCATTTTATAACAATATTGAAATTCAAGGGCCATTGTGTAAACCATAGCCTGGGTAAACCATAGCAGCCTTGCTTACTGGAAAGTACCCTACACGAAGCAGCATGCTGCTTAAAAGCTAACTGCCTTCAGTGTGGTGAGTTTGGCAAGAGCAGACAGACCCTCTGAGGGTAGAAATAAAAGGGGCATTTCCTCTGTACCCAATCCAGCTCAAAACATATTGATTCTGGGTCCGCATGGACTCATGCCATAGCTTTGTGTATGGAGGATAACTTTATGGAATCAGTTCTCTTTTTCTACCTTAACATGGGTTTGGGTGATCAAATGCAGGTCATCTGGCCCAAAAAGAAGCTTCACCCACTGAGCCATCCACTAAGCCCCAATATTTTCTTTATTATAGTAATAATCAAAAGATGGTGGTGTGTGGTTGTTCAGGTCTGACACCTTACCTGAATTCTTAGTGCATAGCCTGGTGTCAAGCATATGGAGTTGTGATGGCTGTTCCTGATGGTCAACTTGACTGTATTTGGGATGAACTGTAGTTCAGAAATGGAGGGCACACTTATGATCCAGATTTTGAGGCAAGAAAAGAACATGCCTTTGATCTAGGTCTTGGTACTGGGAGACACAGATATTGAGGTCAGAAAGCACACCTTTAATCTGGGCCACACCTTCTGCTGGAAGCATATATAAGAACAATGGATTAAGAAAGGGTTGCTCATTCTTCTGCTTTCCCTAGCCTTTTTAGAATATTCATTTCATCACTGGCATTAGAACTTACTTCTTTGGGATTCCAGTGTATTCAGAAGACCAGCTGAGATAACCAGCCTCGTGGGATTGAGAAACTACTAGATTCTTGGACTTTTCATTCACAGCTAGTCACTGTTGGACTCCAGCTTATAAGTCATACCCCCAAATGCCCATATATATATATATATATATATATATATACATATATTTACCCACACACATATATTATGTATGTATATGTATGTATGTATGTATGTATGTATGTATGTGTGTGTGTATGTATGTACACACACATTTATTCCATAAGTTCTGTGACTAGCGAACCTTAACTAATGCAGAAGTGCTCAGTAAAAGCTGGTCAAATAAGCAAGATGACAGAGTTCACTGAGGCCACCCAAGAAGCAACTGGCTGTTCAAGTCGTTTAGGTAGAAAATCCTATGGAGGTGGCTGGGATGGATTCCTAGCTGGGTCTGTGTCATGTCACTGTGTCCCTCTCTATAGCATCTCTCCCACATGCTACTGAGCCATGATAACATGAATGTTGGCACCGGAGCCCTGGCAGGCTTGCTACAGATCTTAGATTCACTTGGGTTCTATCTTTTATTCTATCTTTAAATAGAGAAATGGAGTTGGGGCGGTAGTATAGTCAGTAAAGTTTTGGCTCTTCAAGAATAATGGCCTGAGGACCTCTAACCTGCCCCACAAAAAGGCAGCGTGGAGACACACACTTGTAACTTCAGTGCAAAGGAGGCAGAGATGGGGATCCCTGGGTCTGCTGACCAGCTAGTCTATTGTACTCAGTGGACTCCAGGCCAAGGAGACCCTGTCTCAAACAAAGGTGAGTAGGACCTCAAGAATGGCAACTGAGGTGGGCACAAGGTTGGTTACACAGGGCACTCATACACCACCTCCCCTACTATGAAATGTAGAGGATGGACATAGGAAGCTGATGTGAGCTGGAACCAGAAATCTGATGATTTATTTCCTTTGACCTCAAGGTGCTGAGGTAGACAGGTGAGCGTATGAGTGCACATGTGGAGGTGAAGGAGGGAGGAGAGAGAGGAAGAGAGAGAGAGAGAGACTAAATCAGAGCACAATCCCTTTCTCTATGTTTGCAAGGGCACCTTTCAAGGGATCACTGATACTTCCATAACATGCTAAATGCTCATTTTTAATTATTTTCCACTTTCTTCATATTGCGGCAAGTAATCCTGGTTTCCAACTTTCATTTCTATAAATAAGGGTATTTAACAGAATTGCAGGGTATTTATATCCTTGCTACCTTCTGTTCTATCTCACAAGAGCACATTATTCCAGGAGATGCCTGTGCTCCCATGTTACTCCAGAAAGTTAAAAAAAAAAAAAAAAAAAAGGAGAGAGAGAGAGAGAGGCAGGTTTCCTGGCACTTAAGGCTTCCTAGAGTTTAATGCCCACTTCCAAGACAATGTTTGGCCCAGATGTGATCAGATGGGAGGTCTATTATGTCCTTATGCCTTGCTGAGCTGATTTCAGAGATACACTCTGTGGGCTGTCACTATGGTTGTGAGGCGCTGACAGCCGGTCTTCAAGTACCTGTTCCCAAGCTCTTCTGTTGCACCTGTAGAATGAAGACCCTCCCCCGCACGCCCCCCCCCCCCCGTCCCTGACCCGGATGAACACAACAATGAAAAAAAGAGCATCACTGGGAAAGCAACTCTTCCTGCAGCTTCAGTTCTGTTTGAGTTTTGGAAGGAACAGTAAGATCTGTATTTCTCCTGCTAGAAAAGGTCATGTGTCTCCAATATTAATAGGAGCGGAAAGGACGGGGCCAGAGCAGAGACACCGTCAGCGCTGTCCTTGGTCCTGAACACAAACGTCAGGTCGGATGGGACGCCGCTGTTTTCCAGGAGCCGTACTCCAGAAACAGCATGCCCGGGGAAGGATAGAGATTGCAGAGGATGGAGAAAACGTTTTTAGTTTTAGAAATATAAAGATTTTATTTGCCGAGAGTTTACAGTTTCTCTTTTTATAGAGCTAATTTTAAAAGAAAAATTGCAATTGTTGCTTTGCTATTGAAGAAATATGGTAGTGATTTATTCTTTACAGTGTGGGTTGTTATATGATACCTGTTAATTTTGTATAGATTCTACAGGTACAAATAGTTTGCCTTTGCTGGTGTGTGTGTAAGGGTGTCCCAGATAACTGTGCCCCACCCCCTTCATTGGGCTCCATCAACCAAAGTCAGCAAGATTGAGTATGCTTGTTGGTGTGGCTTGCTGCAAACAATAGTCATCAACTAGTATCAGTTCTTAGCCATTATTAAGAATTTCATCCTAGTCTCCATGTCCTTTGAGTTTTACATTCTCTGTTCACCCCACTCCTGTAGAGCTCCCCATAAGTGTCTAGGAGCATCTTTTATCTCTACCACAATCTCTTGGCCTTGAAAAGGGTTCCTTCCAAAGGAGAGAGGGCAAGAATAACACCCAGGAGTCTCCTGATCAGCTGAAAACCTGAGGTCTTTTTGAGAACAGTGTGTTTTGTTTTCTCTCTCTCTCTTTCTTTTTTTATGGAAACCAAACTCAAGGCATTTGCGACTCATTAGCAGCCTGTTTCCACCTTGACTTTTCCAGGTAAGGAGGGTAAGGAGCCTATTTACAACTACTGAGGAATGTAAAGGCAAACAAACAATTTTATTGCTATGTCTATTTCTGGTTAATGGAGAAAATGATTTCATTTAGACATGAGGAAAACCTCTGAGATTTTTCTTATTTCTCTGAATATCTGGGGAAACAGGGCCACAGTAAACAATCATGTTGAATTTTGTTTCTAGTTAAATGAATTATCATAATAATAATTACCAGTCAAAACATCTGGCTTCGGCACAGCTTGACACAGGAATTTCTCAGTGCAAAATCTGAGCTTTCCTCTGCTTCCCTAGTCCCTGTTGGCATCCTGACTCCTTGGTTTCTGCACTGAGTTGAATACATGTTCTGGAAGCTGATCTCTTTGTCAAATTTTGCTGAGCTATCTTATTATTGTTGTACGGGGTGCCATTTTAATGCATTTTACTGCTTCATCATTTTTATAGAGAAATCATATTTATGAAACCAGTGTTTGGCTTCTTCTATCTATTTCTGTTACTTCTGTTACTTCTCTCCATATGGCCACCGAGGAGAGTCACCCAGTCACTATGGCATTTATCAGGATGTTGTGAGACATTCCTGTCTGGGGTATGATAGGATGAATTTGCAGTGGGGCTTCACACACACACACACACACACACACACACACACACACACACACACACACACACGAGAGAGAGAGAGAGAGAGAGAGAGAGAGAGAGAGAGAGAGAGAGAGAGAGAATACCTGGCACTCATCTTTGTGAGAAACCCTCCCAAAGCACACTGAAGATGGCAAACAATTCAGAATATATGGATATTTTTCAAAGTGAATAATCTTAGCCCCCGGCTTTTAGACTGATACCTGGATCTGACCAACAATGCTGGGATCTGCTTAATGTAACTAATGCTGATCCATATGTCTGACATCCAGATGTGTTTCTGGTGTTGTACACCAAGAGCTGGTTAAGCACAAAGCCTTGTTGAAGCTCAGCTTGTCAGCCAGCAAAAGGAAGAAATTGACCCACTCGGTATCACTGACAGTTTATAGGTCACAGATCAGGAAATTTGGTTATATCATTATCAAATGCTCAACCTTGGCCAGGGTAGTTTATGAGAAGCATCAAATAAATTCATAAAGTTAAATGACTGGAGTAGGCTGATGGCTTTCATTCCAGCTTTTCTAAGAACCCCCAGGCTCCCTGGAGGCTAGGGGAGCCAGTTCAAGGCCAGCATGCACACTTCAATCAAAGAAGTGCAGCTTACATCTCTTGCCTACTCAAACGTCACAAAAGGTTGCTTTTTTAAACCTGGGTCTGATGCTTAAAATGGAGAAAAAGCAAAGGCAAACATTAGACTGGATGATCTGTAAGTATGCTCTTGGCACTGTGACTTCAAGATCTTTTTTTTTTTGTGGCTTGGTGAAAAAAACACATTTTCCTCTTTTTTTAAAACAGGCTTGTATAAGACTACATCAACTCGTTTGCATGTCAGAGCCATCTTATAAAATGCTAATTTAACATTTGCAGTTTAAAAATAAGTCAAGGATAGAGAAGCTCCTTTTGTCCCATAAGAAGGATATATAAACTTTAGAATGTTTCTATCAAGCAGAAGTTTGGGGTTCCCAGGCTGAGACACTTTAGGAACAGTTAGCGGTAATAGACAGATTCCTAGCACTGTTAGGATTTTTCCCTCAAGAAAAACAGCAGAGGTGGATGAAATCTAGGGTGCTTGAGCAAGCTGGCAAGGATGCTGTTACTGGGGCTTGGCATCTACGCAGTCTTAACTCTCTTGCTGGGCTCTCTCTATAGTCACAAAGGATATCTAAGAGTCCATTGCTCATTGAGACTATCTGCTCAGACCTGATTTTCTATCTTACCACACAGACTGGAGCTTAGAGCCAGTAGCAGAGGGAGAGGACTGGCCTGAAGCCCATCCATTCAGGAGTGAATTGAGACAGCCAGGCAAAGTCAGTATACTCACCTAAGAAGCAAAAGGACTATGAAAAACCAGAAACCAAGAAAATACTTCATGTTAGGAAGTATTTTGAGAGCCCTGAGTTGCCATAGCAAAGTACCACTGATCACATGGTTTAAAGAGTGGTTTATTTTCTCATCATTTGTGAGGGAAGCAGACTAAGATGAAGGTACATTCTTCTAATACCCCTCTTTGGCTGCTGTTTCCTCCTGTGTCTTCACATAGTACCCGTGTGCCTGCACCTGCCTTGTCTCTGACTCTCTGTTTGTTCTAATCGCCTCTTCTTATAAGGACAGTGATCAAATTAGATTCGGATACACCCTACTGACCCCATTTTAACTTAATTAAATACAGTCACACTCTGAGGTCTTGGGTATTAGGACCTTCCCATGTGAATTTGTGGGAGGGTACAATTTAGCTCATAATTGTCCTAATAAAGACAGGAGATTTTGAGCTGAACTTAATAACACTATTATTATCATTAGGTTATGACTACTTGGCATGCATTTTTCTCCTCATGATTAATTTCTAGCCAGGCCATCTGAAATGCTGCTCTTTAGTTTTCTTCACAGAACTGGCCAATTCTGGCCAGAGCTGAATATTAAGGGTGTCTCAGGTGTCTAAGTGGTGGGAACACATTTCACATAGCATTCCTAGGCACCAGTTTTGATTATTCCACATGTACCAAGTTTGATTTATTTATTTGATTAATATTGAGACCATTTTGATTTTGTTTGGAGATAGGAGAATGGTTCATTTGTTTTTAAAGCTACCCAAATAAGCCACCATGGTGTGTGGAAACACATGGCTGTACAGGAACAGGATTTTAACAGTGGGACCGTATGTCCATTTTGAGTCACACAGGAAGAGTAAAAATAGCTTAACAACAATAGGAATTATGAAAAAGCGTCTATTGAGCAGTGGCTAATACCCTGTAGGGCCATAAAGGGAAGTGAATGTTCATCTAGAGGCGACCTGCACTCATTTGTAAGTGAAGCTCTTACTGAGAGGTAACTACCAGGGCTCCATACATACTGGGTGATTGATTAATAGGAAAAGGAGAAACTGGGCCTAGAGCTGCCATCCCAGTCTTTTGCTTTTAATATTTGAAGAAGTCTAAAATATAAGAAGTTATATTTTCCAGTGTTGTAGTGGCTTAACTCTGGAGCAGGAAGATGATACCTCCCGCCAGTCAGGATGGGATTCAGAATGAATGAGAACTCAGAGTATCAGGCATGGATGGCTTGCCTGTCTAGTCCTAGGTGTGAGACATGTGTCTACATCATTTAAACACCCTCTAACACCCCTTTTGACTCTAATATGGAAATTACTCTCTTGGGAGTACATCAGTGAATAAGCTTGGACAGTCTCAGGTGCTTTTCTTGGGTCTTTTTGCAAGATAGGGCTGGAAAGTCTCCTTCCCCTAACTTGGTTGTCATGACACATAAGGAAAATGATGATTCTGTGGAGCACTGTGATGACCAGATATGTCCATCAGAAGTCATTCAAGTTATTGTAGCTGAGAGAGTTGAATATGGGGACTTAGTTAATAGCCATCAGAGCTGAGAAGGTGTGGGACTAAGAAGTTATTTAATGAAAGGCCTTGAAGATGCTATTTCTAGGCTGGGGGAAGATAAGGGAAAATGAGGGAGAGCTGGACACGTGTTATAAGGACCTGTGGCCAATCTTTGAAAGAAGCTTGCTAATTAGGAACTTAGGGAATGGTCAGAGTTTTGGAGAAGGGGCCCAGGCACTCTGGAGTACACTCTTGGCAGTATATTGTCTGGTAGGGGGCAAAAGCTGAAAAGTGGGACCCACACCACTGTAGGGCTGAAGAATCAGTAAGCAAGAAGTAACAAGTTGTCTTTTTTCCTACCTGTCTCCAGGCTCCTTTTATGCCTTCCCTGGCACCCTGTCGGGCAGGTTCTCTGTAGAAGGAGAAATGCATGTAAAGCTCTCTAACACTGGCCTCAGGGGATAGAAGGTGGGTCTGAGGCTGGGATGCCATAAATGACTAGTTGGTGCCCAAGATTATCAGTACAAGGTATCTTGTGCCATTGTTAGACACAACCCCATTGCCACCCTGTAGGGGTATTGTGTTGTTTCATGGTAAATAATTGTCCCACCCACTGGTTTAATAAAAAGTGCTGATTGGCCAAATGCAGGCAGGAAGTATGGGCAAGGCTACCAGACTAAGAGTTAGCAAGTGATATGCCTGGGCCTGAGGCTGATCAGCCGAAAACTATTGAAAGCATCTGTGTGTCTCTGTGGGACTGTGGGTCTGCAGGTCTGTGGGTCTGCGGGTCTGTGGGTCTGCGGGTCTGTGAGTCTGCTGGTCTGTGGGCCTAAACCTTGAGGCAAGGCCCAAAAGTCAGGGCCAGAAACCTCATACAACACCACCCAGGACACTGAGAGGTGCTGAGGGATTTTTGGCTCACCTACAGCCCACTATGGACAGGTCTATCAGGAAGTCCTGGTTTAGTCAGGAGGAGATAAGCTAGTACTGTGGTGAAAGGAAATGTAAGAGCTCTCAGATGCCAGAAGGTAAGAAGAGTGGCCACAGGATGGGGAGAGAATGTAGAGACCCCCAGCAAGAGAACTGGAGACACACACTGCTAGGGGTGTCAAATACCTGTTCTATCCCTTTAAGCTGCCCTGACCTGGGGGCCAGCTACTTAACCTTCCAAGCTTCATAGAGCTGCTTGAGGATTATATGAGATAATCCTGGTAAAGTGCTTAGCCAGGCCTTTGCTGCAGGGTGATCATTCAGGAAGTATTAGGCTCTATTATTGGAAATATGTGGAACTCATTCACCCACTCCAAACCAGAGAGGTTCCTGCAAATGCACCTGATGGCTTACTTCCTCATCCTGGCAGGTCTGTGCTGCCCAAAGTCTGCATTGGATGCCACCTGATCTTGACAAGCCAATTGGCTCCTCCATCCTCCACTGCATATCTGGAGTAGTGGAATGTCCTGGTGGGTTATTTTGCCAACATGCCACAAGTTAGAATCATTTGGAAAGAGGAAACCTTAATTGAGAAAATGTGCCCACCAGACTGATGTGTGAGAAAGCCTATGGGGGCATCGTCTTGATTAATAATTAGTATAGGAGGACCCTGTCTATTGTGGGCAGTGCCAATTCTGGGCAGGTGGTCCTGAGCAGTATAAGAAAGCCAGCTGACCAAACCATGAGGAGCAAGCCAGTAAGAAGCACTCCTCCACGGCCTCTGCTTCTGTTCCTGCCTCCAGCTCCCTTCTAGAGTTCCGTGCTGATCTTTACGGATGATGGATGATAAGCTGTAAGATGAAATAAACCCCTTCCTCCCCAGATTGCTTTGGGACATGGAGTTTTATCACAGCAATAGAAACTCTGAGACAGGAGAGCGGTGTCATCTCTTGCTTTGCTAACCAGCATCCAGGTCCATGTGACAGTCACTGCTTTGTGATCTGGGAGTGTTGTTTTGTCATTGGAATTTGAACAATAGTTCTTTATAATGAGCATCAACATTAGAGCAGCTAGACTCAGCTGCTTATTCCTGGTGAGTGCAGGAGCTCAACCAAATATTCATCATCTACAAGAATGGCCTCACAGTGCACTTGTGGGAGCACTAGTCTTAAAGGCCAATGTGTTTAAGGCACCCTGACTAAGCTCATCTCATATCCAGCTGAGCCTGCTACTGTACCCATCCCTGCTGTTGAACTAGGACTTGAGGCTTCAGCTTCAGCCTGGATAGCCAGCATTGCTATTCTAAAAACATATATGCTTAATTTTTAAAAGGTTTATATGTGTGTGCCTCTGTGTGGGTATGTGCTGAGGACATAAGAGGGTGTCAGATCCCCTGAAGCTGGAATTACTGGTAAAACTAGCCATCCGACATGGGTGCTGGCAATTGAATGTAGGTCCTCTGTGTGTAATGTGTTAACTTCTTGGTGGGGGGTGTTGAATAGGAACTTTATTGTAGTGAACTTTATTGATAATACTTAAGAGAATAGACTTTTCCAAATCCTGCCCCTTCTTCTTGGGGCCCAGAATGGAAACTATGTGGGAGATGTTCAGTGCTGGGTACTGAGTTGGGACAGGGTCTCTTAGGAGCTGAGGGCTTCTCTTTCCCTCCTGTTCTTACTGGGATGGGTGATCTAGACTTTCTTACACCTTAGAGCCCATCTAGGCCACAAGGTCCATCACCGTGTTGCTGTAGCCATATTCATTGTCATACTAGGAAATGAGCTTTACAAAGTTGTCATTGAAGGCAATGATGCTCAGCATCAATGGTGATAGAGTGAGCATCACTGTTAAAGAAGGAGACAACTTGATCCTCATGGTAGCCTAAGATGCCATTTAGCGGGGGACCATCTGATGCTCCACCATTTTCATTTGGCAGCTTTCTCCAGATGGCGTGTCAGATCCATGATGGACACATTGGTGGTAGGACAACAGTGTCCTTCCTTTCCAACACTGGAATGACCTTGCCCACAGCCTTGGCAGTGTCTGTGGATACAAGGATGATGTTTTGGGCAGCCCCATGTCCAACACACCACTATTTCCCTGAGGGGCCATCCACAGTCTCCTGGGTTGCTGTGATGATATGGACTGTGGTCATGAGTCCTTCCATGATGCCAAAGTTGTCATGGATGACCTTGGCTGGGGGTGCCTAGCAGTTGGTGATGCAGGAAACATTCATGACAATTTTGAGTGGGTTGTCATACTTCTTGTGGGTCACACCCATCACAACCATGGTGCATCAGTGGAAGGGGCAGAGATGATGACCTTTTTGGCAGAGATGATGACCTTTTTGGCTCCACCCTTCAAGTGGGTCCCAGCCTTCTTAGTGATGAAGACAACAGTAGATTCTACAACATCCTTAGTACTAGAATCATCCTATTTGATGCTGGCAGGATCTCACTCCTAGAATATGCTGATGTCCATTCCACTGATGACAACTTTTCCATTCTCAGCCTTGATTAGCCTTGATTATGCCATGGACTTTGCCGTTTGTAGAATCAATACTGGAACACACTGACCATGTGGTTGGGGGCAATAAAAGGGTCATGGATGACAACAATTGCCAAAACTGAAGATAGCCCTGATATCCAGGCACACCAAAAAGGGCCAAATCTGTTCTCTCTGACCCTCACCCCTGTGTCTCAGGGATGAGGCTGGGGCTGCAAGAAAAGATACAGTTGTTTCTGGAATGGGGAGGAGCAGAGAGATACCTTTAATATTTTTATTTAATTACATGTGCTTATTTTGTGTGCACGTAGAGGGGACATGCTTGTGCCATTGTGTGTAGGGAAAAGTCAGAGGACATCTTACAGGAGCCAGTTCTCTCCCCCTAGTTTATGAGTCCTGGGGATTGAACTCTAGGTAGTTTGGCTTGGTGGCAAGTGACTTTATCTGCAGAGTCATCCTGACCACTCTGCTGTAGCCTTTTGGATCTTACATTAATTAACATGAAGAAAAGGAGGTGCCCACCCAGAGATGATGTTTCTTGTTTACTTGAGACCTGAAATCTTTCCAGTGTAACACATAGCCTCAGTGGCAAGTCCCAGCACCTACCAATCACCAACCAGTAAAACCAATACTGTCTTCATCCAGGGGACTGAGAATCTTTAGAGTTTGGGATGTTAAACACTCTGCTTGGAATGGAAAAGGAGTTTCTTGCTGGAAGCACTTGGGGAACAGCGAGTTAGTTAATTAATTAATTAGTTAGTTCTTGTCCCCATTGTTAGGATGCTGGTGTTAGACAGTGAACCCACAAGAAGAAGAAGATACAACAGGTTTTCAAGGCTCTGCAATTATCAACTGGCTCTCCGAAGGAATAGTTTGCAGAAGCTGCAAAAGATCTCATTGTCTTCTTTTTAAATAAAACACTTCTAGGAGAAAATATCTCTCAATTCACTATGACTTGGGGGACTTAGTTCCACTATCCCAGTACTGTGGAAATGCTCCTTTGCCTCTTGCATCAGCCTCTGCCGCTCTATCTGGTACTGGTGTGGCCTGGCTGACTGTGAAAAGAGCTGGGAGCAGACAGGACTGATGATGGAGGAAAACTGACTCCTGAAAGCACCATGGTTTTTAACCTGCTGCATTTTGCTGCATTTTGCTTGCTGGGTCATCCAAGCCCCACCTTCGCTGCTCTTGTCTCCCTGTGTTCTACACCCAGTGTGATGCAAAGGACTCCATTGGCTCCCTCTTTTCATTCCCTCCTCCCCAGGTCAATTTGGACAGTTTAAGTTACATCAACAGAGGAGGATGACGAGGCATTAGTGATGCTGGGACTCATTAGGATGGTCAGCATGGCCAACTCATTACTCACAAGAAAGGATGACCAGTTCATGTCTCCCAGGCTAGCTCTCCTCTCCCAAACCTCAAAAGCCTGCCCTTGAACCTGGCCCTTCAAAGGCCACCTGAAGAAGTACATAGGTCTCTCCAAGTTTCGTGCAGACAGAGTTCTGGAGAGAGATCTAGGAGACAGAGCTAGGCTGAGAGTAAAGCTAAAGGGTCGTCATCTTAGAGATGAATTTGCTCCCTGTTTCTACCTAGTCCAACTGCCAAAGAACACATCACCACAGGAGTTTTCAAAGGGAAACTGGCTTTAAAACTAATAGAATTTTAAAACTAAGGGAATTTTTTTTTTTAAATTAAGGGAAATTTAAAGAAATACACCATGAAAACAGAACCTCCAAATCATGTAGGTACCCACAAAATAATGAAGAAAGGGTTGGGGACCTAAAGAGATCATTCTCCCTAGTGTCCATCTGCTCCCTTGAGTAGGGTGAGCTGAGCTGTCTCTCTATGACAGGACCCCTTCTCTGAATGAGAGCCTGGTATCTCACCCTGACACCTGATCCCTTATTGATTTTAAAGTTTCCAGCCTCCTGATGGGGCCCTTTTTGGCAGTAACTTCTCTCTCTTGGTATGGGTCCAAGGCAAACCAATATTGCACTCCAATGTTCCTCTGGGGTGGCCCTGTCTTTATTGCTTTCTATGCTACATTAGCTCCGGGCACACCCTTCCTTCAGCCCAGGCATCTAGAGCCAGCCACTGCTCCTGTCCATTCTGAGGCTCTGATTTTTAGCTTCTGCTTCTTGTTCCTTTGGCAACCTGGCTCCTGTGACCTTGACTCTCTAAAGGACCTTGCTATTAAAAACTCTTCCCAAGCTCTAGTCCGGGTTGAGGACTCTGCTGGCTTTGTGTTGAGAGGAAGGAGAGACTTCAGAAACAGGCTGTTAGGAACTATGCGTGAAGCCCTAGTATTGTATAAACTAATAAACACTATCTCTCTGGTTAAAACAAAGACATTGTAAGTCTAGGACTGACAATGTAGCTCAGTGGGAGAGAACTTGCCTTGAATGCACAAAGGCCCTGGGTTTGAGCCTTAAAATTTAAAATAAAAATAAAAATAGCAATATATAAGTTTGCAAAGATAGAAAGAGTAGAGAACCCATTGAAAGCCAAAATGACAAGACTATTTGTGAGATGTGTCTTTACAATAATTATAACAACAGATGCTTATTAAGTGATGAGAATGTTTTTGGTGCTGTGAGTTCTGGGTGCTGAGGATTTATGGGCAGACACAGCAGGGTCTCTGTTTTCATAGGGCTGATAACATAGTGGGAGGGAGCACTGAACATGAATAATGAGAACATTGGTTGATATACAGTGAGGAGCGTGCAAGGGAAATCAGTGGAGCAGACAGAAATGTAGGACATTGAGGGGTGGCTATATGCTTAAAGAAGGTGTCAGGAAAGACGTCTTGAAGATGATGCCATCTAAAAGACTTCAAGGACATAAAGTAGTGATCTAACCTGAAATCTAGAACAGGCAAGAGTGTTCTGGGAAGAAAGGGTGTCTTTGTGTTTGAACAACAGCAAAGAAGACAGTATGCCTGGAACTGAGCTTCTGAAGGTGGAGCAGAGAAGGAAGGGAGGGGCCAAGGTCAAAGAAGGTGCGATGGGCATTGTAGCATCTGAGGCTCTGGCAAAGATCTGCAGCCAAAGTTTGGTTTTCAATGAACAAATGATGTGATCTGACACATAACTATACTTAAATTATTATTATTAATTGGTATGTGAGAGGAGGGGGAGGGAGAGGAGGGAGGGATGGGGAGAGGGAGGGAGGGAGGGAGAGAAGGAGGGAGGGGGAGGGAGAGAAACAGTGCACTGTAGCACATGTACAAAGATGTATGAAAATCAGAGCAAAACTTTGTTAAATCAGTTTTCCCCCACCTTTCCACAGGTTCTGGGTTTGAACTCAGGTCACCAGGCTTGCACAGCACGTGCCTTTACCCACAGAGCCATCTCACTGTACTTTGAAAAGGCTCTACCTTAATTTATTGAGCACTTGAAATGATGCCAGGAATTATGCTAATTAGTGCACATGGACTGTGCCTTCAAATCTATGCAGCAGGGAGATCCCATTTAAATTTTAAGAAGCGAGGAACCAGAGGCCCAGAGAAGCCAGCACACCACAGGCCCAGTAGCCTGGAGCTCAGGTTCATAGCTCCCTCCTAGGCTCCGGGGTGACTGTTCTGGTCTTGCATCTGTGGACCTGTAGACAAGCCCCGGTCTCAGTGGCCGGCCGTCTCCACAGAGACCTGGGCTAGCTGTCTTTGCATGACAAATACGTTATCTCTGGCCTTTCTGAATCAAAATCTTTCTCTATATACAGCAACCTGCAGTTCAGAGTCCATACTCATAAGATCTAGCTCATAAAATCCATGCTCCAGGAAGAACAACTGAAGCCGAGACTTAGACACTGTTTAATGGGGCTTCTCTTCACCTTCCTGCTGAAGTGAAGTTAGGTCTCTGAAGCATACATAGCTGTCCAGCCCCTATTTGAAATACCAGGCCTGCATCACAGGCCTCTTTCACAGACTCCCTCCTCTCCCTCATTACTCAGAGAGAATAACACATCTTCAATCTCTGGAAAACCATGGGGCTCTAATAGGACACTAGCATCCCCCAAAGGTGGGGATCTAAAACCTAGACTGTGAGGGTACACTTAGCCCATCGTTTAAGCCACTGTGGGTGTCTGAAGAGTACAGTTGTAAGTGGAATTGGGTTTGGGGAAAAATTTGATGGTTTTGTTGGAGAATAAATGTCTCAAAAGCTGTTTAAAAGGCTGGGAGAACCACCGTGATGTGTGTGGCGGCAGGGCTCAATTTGGGGCCTACGCTACTGGATTCTTCTACCATTAGAGGCTTTTCAGCAGCCATGAGAGTAAAATCTCTAGATTCAGCTGTTGTATAAAGTGTTCAAGCATCTCAGTGGTTTTCTGCCATGGAATGGGGCTGAGTGTCCCTCCAAAGACATGAGGTGGGAGGATGGGGATCTGCCTTCTGGCTTTCTGTCAGCTCCGCACCCAGGCATGGCCAAAGTCCCCACTGTGGGTTCTGGATGGGGTAGTTGGTGCTTCTGAGGAAGTTTTCATGGGCCGTGACCTTTCCTTCAGCATAGAAGGCTGGTCTAAGAGCACACTTCTGCCCTGGAAGTGGCATTGCCTGGCTTTTGTGATGAAGCATGTTTGTCTAAAGGACAGATTCCAGCTCCCTGTGACGAGCACAACCCTATGAGTGCCTTGTAGATAAAGATGTCTTCTAGCTTATGTGGGTAGCTGTTTATAAAACAAACAAGAAAAAAATCAAAAATAAAACAAAACAAAATAAAAACAGTCCACATTGTTTCAATGAACAGAGCAGATGTGGCCCAAATGGTTGTTTATTTGTCTTAGTTGCTTTCAGAGGTGGAGAGGTGAGGTGGATGAAGTCTCTGTGTAAAGCTGGGAAAGGTGGGATTCTTGGTCATGATTGAAAGAAAAAGAGAGCCATGTGAAGTGGGGTACAGCAGGGTGATGAGAGGGATGGCCAGGGAGTCTGTGAGCATAGACACACTCTGAACTCAAGAATCACTCAGTAGGGCCGTGCATCCCATTGTTAAAAAGTCGTCAGGACCCAGTAGGGTCAGCCCCCTCAGAAAACATCATTCTTAGACCATTTTCTCTTTGTGGATCTTGTTTTTCCTTGTTCCGATGATCCAATAGAACCAGACATAGATATGAAAATAAGCAATTTGGCTTTTGTCATGGAGAACTTTGAAGCTCAGAGCAAAGATGACCAGCGTGCATGAGGGCCAGAGCTATTACACAGTTCTGTGCCATTTTCTGTGGTGGAGGCTCACCACAGGGCCTGTATAAAACACTCAGTTTGCAGGAAAAGGTAACACACTGAATTTTACATCATAAAACTTTAAATTATACATGCTATAATAAAATCAGAATTGATTAGCATCCGAACAGTCCTATGCAGTCACTGAATTAGACAATTACAGGGTTAAGGGAGTATCAAGTAGTGTGCTGAGAGTCTTAGAAGGTACAATCCAAGATGAACAAGTCCAGAGATGATGGGATGCTGGGCTGGTCCAGTGCCACTGTCAAGGATTCAGAGGTGCTCTATGTTTACGTTCTGTTTCTTCCTCAAGCTTGCCCTTTCTTATTCACAGCTAGTCACAGTTAGAGGATCAAACATTTATGGGAAGCCCCACTGCCTGTTCTGCAGCTTGCTTCCTTCCTGCCTTATAGAAGCATTTATGTCACATAGCCTTCTTGAACTGAATGCCCGCATTGTTCTGACAAGCTCGCACTCCAGGCATGGGAAAGCTATGCTCTCCTGAAGCAGGGAATGTGGGCTGACACTGAACCAAGCTGGGCTGGGCTGCCAAAAAAAGGGGGGGGGGGGAGTACCAGGGGGTGTAGACAGCAGCAGAGCCAGACCAGCAGGGATTCCAACATGTATGCAATTCTAACACATGGAAAACATAAGGGTTACAACAGAGGTGTGAATGAAGGGCTAAGAGAAAATCTTCTTGGGAGATTTAGAAGTGTCAGAGAAAACAGAGGCTTTTAGCTGAGCCTTGGAGAAAAAGATTAAGAGCACACACACACACACACACACACACACACACAGAGAGAGAGAGAGAGAGAGAGAGAGAGAGAGAGAGAGAGAGAGAGAGAGAAAGAGAGAGACAGACAGACAGACAGTATGCTTTGCCTGTGATTGAGCACGTTTTACCGACGTCTCTAGCAGATGTGGAATTGTTCAGGCCACCATGTCTCTGTAGCATCACCACTGCCTTCTCAAGCTAGCATAGTTTATTCCCCTCTCTCCTAAGGACGTGAAAGGAGAGTCTGTTGAGGCACACACTCCTACTTTTTTGCTCTGTGTTCCACCACCTTTCAACTGATCCACCTACCCACACCCTTCTTTCTTCTCTGCTTTATCAAACTAATCTTAGAAGGCCAGATTTGGGGTGTGTGTGGGGGGAACCTGCACCAGAGGCAGCTGACAGAATAAACGTGAGAACTGAGACACAAGCACACATACCATCCAAGACTCAGTACTCGTTATTGGTACCTGATGATCTGTGACGGATCCACCACTATAGTCAACACTGGGCAAGTCAGGAAGCTTGCAGTAAAGAAACACCAGTAACAACAACAATTATGGTATCCACCATAATGTCCTTCCTTCCAGCCCCTGTCTTGGGAACACTCCATCCCATGATCACTGGGGCTGTCTCTGATGGGTACAATTGGGGCCCAGCCTCCCAGGAAGCCAGAAGCTGTTTCTACGAGCCCGTGTCTCTCTCTCATGAAAACTGGCCAGGGAAATGGCATGTGCTCCCCTCAGCTGTGGCAATCCTACAAGTCCATCATGCTCCTGGTCCACAGTGAGGGAGTTCTCACTGATTAATGAGGTATTTGAGGGTAAAAGGGGTTCATTAAAGGTCATCTGCATAATGTGAAGCAATTCCCCACTGAAGTACACACATACACACACAGTGACTCTCACACACACAGGCATAAGTGCTTGTTTATGGAGGAGTAGCCTTCACAGCAGCTCACCCTTCCCATTCACTAAATTTTGCTGAGAAAATGCGGGTGACTGAAAGAGTTAAGTAGCTATTATGCCAACACAGTGTTGAGTCTTCTAATTTTTAGTCAATTGTTTAAAAGACGACAGACGGTAATGTTTATGAGCTGTATAATTCAAGGCAAATCTGTCCAGATAGAGAGGATAAACGTCTTTTACTCGGATAACAAATGTCGGGCAGCATCCAGATAAATAAAACCCATAGAACCCGAAGCACATAATTGCAACTTTGGAGAGACGTGGAAACATTTTTTCTTTAAAAAGAAAGAAAAGATCTGTGAGTGTTTGAAGGAGGGGTTGAGATTTTCTATTATTCAGTGTCAATCAATTGCGTTATCAGTCACAGGTGAAAACAGGAAGGACCGGCTCCTGGTCATGCTGCCTGCCAAGCTTAGCGGTTCTCCCAACTTTTGTTTTGAGCCAGATAACATGATCTTTGTTTCATTAATATTTAAGAGTAATTTAGATTGTGCCAGATGATCTTAAAGCTCATTTAAATCAGCTTGAAGATAATATTAAGCTTTCTCCCAGCATAATCTACTGCCATAAGTGACGGTGTCATCTGCATATAAATGACGGCCGGATATGATAATGAATAACAAAGATGATCAATATAGAATGACAACTGCTTTTGATTTCAGATAAATCTCCCAGAGACCCATTCTTCAGTTTGCTGAGCTCAAGATGCATTGTCTTTTTGGTCCTAAATTTTCTAAAGAAAACACAAAAGGTTTTTTTTTATGAAATGAATCCTTTATTGTGTTATAAAGAAGGGGGGGGGAGTCCACAAATTATACACACATTGTTTTGCAAATACAATAATTAGAGTTTGCACAGATCATTGCTTTGTTGAATTGAACAACCGTCTCTTAGCAATTAGCCTTTTCCATTTTTCCTTCTTCTTTTTCCTCTTCTTCCTCCTTCCTCTTCCTACTTGTCCTTCAGATACTAACAAGCTGTTTCACTTGGGACTCGTCTGAACACTTGGTTAAGCTGCCGCAGGCTTTTGAGATTCCTGTGCATACTGCGTTACAGGGGCCATGTTTCTGTACTCGAAAACAAAGCAACAGTAAACCAATAACAACAAAAAAATGTGATTTAATAAGCCACATCTTCCCTGTTCATTAACCTCAGGCTTACTGGGGTCTCCTATTTGAATAAAATTAACTTTGGATAACTGTGTACGAAGTGGGATTTTTAAGAATTGAATTAGTGACACCCTTCCCTAGAACAGACACCTTTCGCTATCAAAAGGAAAAATAAAATGAGAAGAAATAAGGAAATAAACAAAAAGGAAGGTCCGCTCCAGGAAATGTGTCCCACTCTGTGTGTGGCTGAGGATTCATGTCACAAAGGCAGCCATTTTTCACTGTCTCAGCAGCAGCCGGGCAATTACAGGAGATGCTCGCTGTTGCCCTTTTCTCCAGAACCTTGTCTGTACTCTCTCAACACACGGGCATTTGAATCACTGTAGATGCGGATGCAGTTTTGAAGTCTAAAGGTGAAAATCAGAGTAAAGCTTTCTCTTGACCTACAAGAGGCAGCTTCCTGCTTTTCCCATCTGCCATCTGGGCCCAGGCAAAGGGACTCTTGTAGAAGCATCATGTGTTGTGTTGGGTATGGCTAGTCCATCAGAGGCTGGCATTGGAGCTGGGCCCTCCTGAATAGAGAGAAGGCAGAACCTTTAGGACCTGGACTTATGTCTCAGCCTTGGGCAGGTCTCCTGGGACTGGACTGGTAACCATGAGAGAGAGCTGTGACCATGTCTGTCTTCCTTCCTCTCTTACCATGTGACCACCGCCTTGTGCACCTGGCTCCCTGCTCTTACACTTTCTTCTGCTATAAGATGCCATCTACCATACACTGCTGTCCTCATTAGGCCTCACCGGAGGTTGACCAGATGGAGCTGCCTGATCTTGGACTTCTGGCCTCCAGATTGGGAGCTGTACAAACTGTTTCTTTATAAAGTGTCTAGTCTCAGGACATCTATCAAAGCGGGACAAGATAAGTCATTGTGCCCTGGAAGAGGTCATAAGCACCCAGGTTGCCCTTTGTATTGTCTAGTCTATCCACATGCCTCTCACGGAACAGGGCACAGAAAGCTGGATGTGTGTTAACTGAAAGAGGAAGTCTATTACAGAAGACCCAGCTCACTGCTCACCCCCATCAGGGAAGCATTTCCCTGAGAAAGTCAGTTTTCCTTCTGTGAAAACACACCCCAGCTCTGGAGAAAGTCTCCTTGATGTTCCAGGCCTTTGGGATAAAAGAAAGCCTGGTGAGGTTGGGGGGCTTCCAGGGAGCTTGGGTGAGAAGAGAAATAAGAGGGTTTGAGGTGCAGGGGAGAGATGTAGGGGAAAGTGAAGATGTATTACTTAGCAAAAATCACCCTACCTGGGGTTTCCATGTCTTGGTCTGGGGTCTCCTCATCTTGGCTTGGGACCTTCTTGTATTGGTCTGGGTCTCCATATCTTAGCCTGGGGACTTCATATCTTGTCCTGGCGTCTCTACATCTTGGCTTGAGGGCTCCATGTCTTGGCCTGAGATCTCCACATCTTGGCCTGGGGTCTCTATATCTTAGCTTGGGGGGTCTCCATGTCTTGGTCTAGGGTCTCCCTGTATTGTCCTGGGGTCTCTCTGTATTGTCCTGGGGTCTCTATGTGTTAGCTTGGGGTCCCTACATTGTGGCTTGGCCCGAGGCTTCTGCCTTTCTTCTTTCTACATATCTAGAGGATGTCTATACGTCTTACTTAAAGACTCTTCCCAAAGGGCAACTTACTCTTTGAGGTTTCTGGTTTTTTCTGGTGTTCTGAGCTCCCTCTGCCTGTGTTTTGTGTGTCAGTTCATTAGCACTACATATTTTTCTGTAGATGTCTGTCATAGTCTAGAACATGAACTTCCCTTATCTTTCTGTGACCTATGTCTTACACAGTACCTGGCACATAGTAGTTATTTCAAAAGCACTTGCTAAATGAGAGTGTGGCACAGACCAGGGAGGGAACATAAAACATCCCTATGCAACTGTGTAGTTTGTGCACATCTACATGCATGCTTTAAGTCTTTGAGCATTTTGCCATGTTTTAATTAAAAAATACCTTGGGCCTAAGTAATTTTCTTGTGGAATTATTGAACAGGCTAGTGAGCAGTAGTGCTTGGTGGGGTGGGAAGTGGTACTAGGTGAAGGGAGGTTGCACAGGGGATAAACTAAGGACCCAGAAGACCTGCTTCCTATGGCTTGCCCTGTCACCTCTGCCTGGGTGGGAAGGGAGCAGATGTGCACAAGTAATCAAGGAGCAGTTTCTAGGCAGGCAGTGATGGTGGCTGGGGTGAGGTACACTCTGTCTGACTGCTAATGTAATCCAAATAGCTTCCATGAAGGCTGCTATATATATCTTTTCCTAACAACCATCACCGGCACACGTTACCTTGAGAGCTTTTACCTTCTTGGGTAGAGATGAGGAGAAGGCAACCATTTGTGGAGAAAACTCTCAGAGATGCCACAGCCCTGACAGCCCATGGGCTGCATGTGTGGCATTTTCTACACTGCTCTGGGAATCCGAAGTTCATGGAAAGTCATCATCTTCCTGGACTCCAGGGGCCTTTTGACAGTCATGGAGGAGACTTCCCAGGGAGATGGGCATTCTGTGTGGTGAACTGTATTTTTAGTGGTCCAGCTTAAAACCAGAATTTTCCTGTCTACATCTGAGCAATGAGATCTGGAAATATAGTCAAAAGTTCATCAGGCAGAGTCAGCAGCTAAGTGAAGGAATCCGCATGGGACCTGACCACCTTCTGGTGGTACCAACACAAAGGTAAGGCCATGTGAGACACTTGACCCTGAACATGCTCTGTGCTCACTGTCTTCAATCATGGAAAGGAAGAAGACTCCAGCCTCAGCTGTGAGACGATTACAGCTCGTTGCCTCTGACAATGGTGAAGTAGTCAAACACATGTCTATGTTCTCCATGGCTTCTCTCTCAACACATTCCATGGCTCTCCACTGAGGATGTATCAGGCTCTACATGCCCCTGTCTTTGCCTTACATTGCCCTCACGCGTTACAGTGGTGAGGGAAAAAAGATCTTTGATTTTCATCCAGTCTATGGTTATTATCCTATGGTAAATAGTGAGGAGACTGGAGCAGAGCTGAGGTGACCTCTGGAGGAAGAGTAGGGATTTGAACCCAAAAAGCTGGACTCATGCTGATCACAGTATTGTCTTCCAGGGTTCTCGAGTAAACCTGCTTGATTACATCACCAACCCTAGAGATCAGTCACTTCTTCACTGGGGACCCTGCTTCCCTTTACTGGTTCTCAGAGCTTAGCATGCATGCTCTAACTTAAGAGAGGAAGGGGGTGTTGCAGATCTAGCATTTGTCTGAATGATGCCCTTGGTGGGAACACCCTTGCCCTTATGACTGAGTGTGGCTCCCCCTTTTCCTTGTCTCCTAACCCAGGGGTCCTGTGCCCCTTTGCATACTAAGTCCCTGCAGATTACTGGAGAGTGCCCAGTGCAGAGAGGACTCCTGGATCTCCTAGTTGAATCCTTCATTTTCTGTTTTCTTCTTTGCCTCTACTCTTACTTTATCAAGGAAAACACATGCCACTTAAGAGACGGGCAGGTGTTTTTATCCCTTAGGGACCTCTCTTAAAAGAGCTCATCATGTTCCAACTCAGCCATGTTGCATGGCCCACATGAGGGAAGGGACCTGTTTGGCCAAGATCTGTGCACCAAAGGGGAAGTCGCGGTGGGCCCAGCCTGGCCAGAGCTGAGGCTCTGACTTCAGACAGTGCAAGGCACTGAGAGATTTCTAAACATCTCTACACCCAGACAACCTCCAGAACTATTAAAATAGAATGGGAGAGGGACCCAGGGAGTGTACCTTTCAAAGATTCTCATGTGACTCCATTTTGAGCTTCTGATGTCCATACTACATTTATTTTTAATGCATTAGACTGGTGTAACCCCAGTCTGGCTCTTTTCATGGAGCGAGATGTGGATGTACAGTAAAGCACAGTGTGGTCCGCAGCTCTTATGGGACTTCTCAGGAAGGGGTTTGGTACCTCCTAGTCCTTTACTTTTGATCTTGCAATATCTGAGCCTGGGTGATTAGTTATCTATCTAACATGACATGGCAAATGGTCTCCAGCTTAGTGACTGAAGCAGTATCTACATACTATTTCACAGAGTCTGTGGGAGCTGCCTCTCTGGGAGGTTCTGGTTCAGGGCCTAGCTAGCTGTATTATTGGGAGGCCTTGAGTTTCCTCCAATCTCCAGCCTGGCATCAACTTTGGCTCCTGAAATGGGAGAACTCAAACAGGACATAGCAACAGATCCATCCATCAGGAGACTAAATAGAGCATTCAGGGAGCAAGAATACAGTCTTCAGAAAGGATAGAGCCAAGCAGCAACAGCCTTGATCCTGGCATCCATGGCCTTTATGTTTCCTTGCCTTATTAATCTACCCACTGTGCTTCCCCCAGGGATGGCACTTTGGGGGGAAAAAAGCCATGCTTTTCTTAGAATCTTATTTTATCTAGAATTCAGTCTGTTGTAAGTAGAAATGTAAGATGCAATAATAGGACCAGAGTTCAAGTACTCCTAAAGCTTAAAAGTTTATAAGGGATAAGGATAGGAACATTCTGTACATGTTCCCCTGACCTAGACCCACACCTAATCCAGGTGACAAGATAGAGTCAACCAATACTGTCTATTTTTTTTTTAATGTATTGTTTTGGGGCCCTGTGCTGGTCCATCTGGAGAGACTATGCCCATTATCTCTAGGACCCAACTGGAGCCAGCCACCAACCATTAAGTATTGTTATTTGCATCCTGTTTAGGGAAGGCCACTGGTCAGTCCCTTCTTGAGTTAACTCTCTGTCTAACATTTGCTGCTCATTCTCCCCCCCCACACCATTGAAGACACAGAGACTGAGTTGGACAGGACGCTGAGGGTGTCTTTCCAAGATGGATCACGTACATACTTGACTATTAACAGAAGGATTTGGTTTCACCCTTTCATAGGCTCTTTTAAGACTTCTTGACCATCCCTCATGACGTGGAAGCTAGTTTTTCTAGAGGAGATGGCTTAAGAGAGAAGGAAGCCATTTTTCTCTCACTGTTCTTGTGTCCAATGCCTGTGCAGCACCCTTTATGTCATGGTCACCACATTCCTTTCTTCAGAAACAAGTGACTAAATGCAGCTTATCAATTGAGAGGAGAAGCAGGTCCTACCCTTTAAAGGGAGAGGCACGTGAAGAATTCATGAACCTATTTAAAAACGATCACAAAAGATATCGGTGAGTCTCTGCTTTCCTAGTGACCTCTGCTCTGTATTCAGAGATCACCATGAAGCCACATGCAAAGCTGGTACACAGTGAATCCTGGGCTAGTGACTTTATCTCAACTATCTCTTCTTTCCAATCTGACCCTTAATTCTTTTGCCACAATACGCTGCTTACTGGGTGGCTCCTCGTGGCTTGCTCAGCCTGCTTTCTTACAGCGCCCAAAACCACCAGCCTAGGAGTGGCACCACCCACAATGGACAGGCCTTCTCACATCAATCACTGGTTGAGAAATGCCATACAGATTTGCCTGTAGGTCAATGCTACAGAGGGGATCTTCTCAATCGAGAGTCCCTCTTTTCAGATGACATCAGCTTATATCAAGTTGACAGAAAACTAACCAGCACAAAGGGCTTGATATCCAGCTAGGAGTAATGGGAAGTGATGGAACCCTTAGGAAGCTGGGCCTGATGAAAGAAGCTATGACCTTGCAGGGCATTAGGTCACTCTACCTCCCTTCATCTTTCACTTCCTGGCCATGAGTTGAGTAGTTTGGCTCCCCGTGTGCTTCTCTCATAATGTTCTGCCTCACATGAAGCCACAGAGGGAGGTGTGTCACACACTGAAACCCCCTCGAGCATAAGCCAAATCAATCTTTTCTCTGTGTGAGTTGGTCATCTCGGATAGCTTGTTATAGAGACAGACTCCAACTAGAACTTAGGAGAGACCACAATTGTGAGGTATCTGATTCTATTTTATCACTAGTTATTAACAATGGTTCATGTCTTTCTGTGCTTAACTTACAAGTTGATTATTGTTGTAGGCATATATGCAGAGGTAAGTGCTCAACACTGCCTACTGTTTCACACAGCCATGGTGGGTCTTGGAGCACATTCCTCTCCAACCAGGGAGAGAATATTTTTCTGATTGCCAGATTCAGCTGATGCCTTATAAAGTCTAGAGTTGAGCTCTTGAAAATTCGAGTTAGGGTGAGAAAAAAAAGGATCTTGTATGTCAGGTTTTTAAGGCACGGGTTTTAGAAGTGTGTTCGGAAGAATCTTTGGAGCGTTTTGTGGATCCTTGATTTAAAATTCTGTATGTTATTAAATATAAGCAAATAATGTATATCTAACAATTAGCACACTGCCTTTGCTTACTACTCTCGCTTTGTGTGTGTGAGCCCAGACATTGGAATAAAGTTTCCCCTCTTAGTACTGATAAGGGAAAACCATCTTGACTTTGAAAAGGCAAAGAATGAAAAAAGAGAAGTTAATATTTTGTAGTTACTCATCTGTAGGATGAGACTCCCCTCAGTATGGCACAATCAAAGCCACAGATAAAGTAAATTGGATGCTTAGATTGATACAGTTTCAATTCGCATCTCTAAGTCCCATTTCAAATTGTCTGTACTGGTGATTCTATTATGATCTCATTTTATGCCTCATAAATAAAAATTATGAATTAAAGCCTATAAAAATAAATGTTTAAAAACAATTTGTCAATGTTAGTGCAGTGTATGTGTCACTATATCAGACTGCTTACTGCTTCAAAATTCAGGAAATCTATTTCAAAAAGGCAGAAGAAGAGTTCATCATGACTCATGAAAAGAGATACCAGAGCTGGCAAATTTGCTGGTTCAGCAACATCAGAGAAAATCTAGATTTATTTCAATTCCTAGTTTGCCTTTCTTTGTTAGTTTCTTTTGGCAAGATGGCTACCACAATTCCCAGCATCCTTGGAAACAGCCACATAAAGTATCTCTTCTTAGCAGTCAAGAAATTTTCCCAGAAGTCCTTGAACAAAGGTTTCCTGGCACTTCACTTTCCAGAACTGTACCCCAAGTATGCTTATACACTGGCAAAGAACTACCTTAACCCACCTTCCTAAATTATGGGGTCGGGGAGACACATAACATGAATAAATCTGGGCTCCACCAACAGGAATATAGGGGAGAAAGGATGGTACTCCACTCACATTATTTACTAGAATTTGGTTACTTGTATGAATCAATTGGAACCATTTTGCCTCTAAAATATACCTGGAGTGCTGGAGTGATGGCTTGGAGGTTAAGAGCACTTCTGGAAAAGTCCATGTCCTACCTCCCATGTTGGGCAGCTCATAACTATCTGTAATTTGACTTCAGAGGTTCTGACATCATCTTCTAGCCCACACAGGCACCCCAGACATGTGTGCACACAGCCTTAATATACTTATTAGTTATGGCAAAGCTAACTCTTTAAAGAATAATTACTGTTTTGCTGCTTGTCCTGATGAAACAGTGTGAAAGCACATGTGTGGTCTTTGAGAATGATGGGTTTTCTTGCCTCAAGTGTACATACCTCTGAGAGCTAAGGAGCTGAACAAATCCACAGTCACCAGCGCCACACCTCGAGCTAGTGTCTCCCAGGTCCTTTGTCTTGAGAATTTGAAGAATGAATTCAGAGACAACAGTAGGGAAGTTTAGAAAGATATTTATTACAGGATTTATAAGTGGGAACTCAAGGGGAAGATAGTAGACAGGAGCGGGTCCTGGGAGATGGGGGGCATCAGGATGCTAGTCTAGGGTCTGTTATAAGATGCACTGTAGAAAATAAGGTCCGACAAGAAGGGCTCTCAATCTAGTTGGCCCACATAGGAAGCATCCAAGTGCCTCTTGGTTTCATTCACATCTTTACCACAGCTTCTAGGTGGTGGGGTTCACTTGGGTGATGGAAACAGAAAAAAGAGAGAGGAAATAGAGCCCCCTCTGACATTTCTGACCTCTGGTCAGGATAAAACAAAGGCAGTTTGGGCTATGGATAATCATCAAGGCCCTTTGTGTACACAACCCCATACAATCCTCTAACTATGGGATTGTCTTGAACTGTGAAGTCCAAAATGTTCACTGATCATCTGTGAAATATCTTTAGAAAAAATAGTCAGTCATCGGTCTCATTCTGGACTCACTGACCTAGAATCGCCTGAGGTAGGTGAAAGGTTTCAAGTTTGGAGTTCAAGATGGACACCGAGAAGGGTTTTCTGTTGCTAGAAGTAAACAAGGAGTGATAAAGAGAAGATTCTCAGGGACTAGGTGGGAGTCTCTCCTGGTCAGCCTCACCGGAGTTAGACTGCAGAGGAGTCGGGAATCTGGAGGTGCAAACTCACCTTAGTTCCACAAATCATTTTACTTCAGCTTTTAGCATTGCCACAGTTCAACCAAAATGGAGGCGCTTTACAAAATGGCGTGGCCCTGGCCACCTATAGGATTTGAGGATTTAGTTTTTCCCGAAAAGCAACTTGGGTAGCCTTGCTGTTTCAGGAAGCTGCGACTCTTTACCAAGACGGAAGACCTGCCGGATGTGTCAGGTTAAGCCTGGGGTCCCAGCCCAGGACCTGAACTTTTTCCTGACTAGAAACCATCAGATAAGCATTGTTGTAATTGCTCTGATGGAACACAGCTGACTGACAGGTGATGAGCATTAATCAGAGCGGTTGTGATAGAGGAGAGAACAGAGGCCAAGGGAAGCAATAAACAGGGCTTGATTTCTAGTGAAATCAACAGATCTGAGTGACTGTCCCTCAGCGGGTCACTTCTCTGTTATGGCATTCTGACGTAAGAAAGGCAGCTTGCAGGACTGAAAGACCTCTACTTGTCCAGCCCAGTTAGCTATTCTTCCATCCTTTCCTTGTGCCCATTGTTTCTGAACTTTCCAAGATTGCCCGTTCTCATCATTTTCTAGCCTGCCCTCCCTGCTGCCAAGGTTCAGCCTAGCAGTTCACTTTTCATCAGAGAAACCTCATCATAAATAACCAGGCTTCCTGGAAGCTTCTGTCTGCAGGAGAGAGGGATAAAGCAAGTCAATGGATCTGGAGGGGAACATCCCCAGCAAGGACAGGGCTGTGTCCTGCTGGGTAAGGTTTGAATAACATGTTAATGATTTAATGAAGAAAACAAAGAGAACTGTATAATACACATTGGACTAGAATGAATCCAGAACATGGTTGACAGCTGAGTTCTCCAATTGCTTCTCAACCTGCTCAAATTCATTCTGCTGTGTTGTGTCATAAGGAAAATGAAGCTCATGTTTTGTTAAAATGCCACTGGAAAGCAAGTGACCAGAAGGAGGAGGTTCAAATGAGAATCCTTAAAGTTCAGCCAGGAGCTGGGCATGGTGGCATATGCCTTTAATCCCAGGATTCAGGAGGCAGAGACAGGTGGATCTCTGTGAGTTCAAGGGCAGCCTGGTCTACAAAAGGAGTTCCAGGACAGCCAGGGTTACACAGAGAAACCCTGTTTCAAAGAACAAAAACCAAACAAAATATCAAAACAAACAATAAATTTACCCAGGAAGCAATCTGATAGATTACCTTCCCATCCAGGAAGTACCTGACCATTTTCTTTCCTTCTAAGATGGCTAGGTCAACACAAGCTCTATTCTCCCACATCAACGCCCTTATATGGTCCCCCCCATCGCTCTACTTCCTGAAGGGTAAAGTCCAACATCTCATTCACTGAAAAAAGACAGAAACAGTTTTTAAAAATAAACACATTTTGGGGAGTAGTTCTTTTCAAGGCATCCTATTAATTACTATTATTCAACAACAATAACAAAATAAGCTGCTATGTGAATACATTGCAATTCACAGATGATTTTTGAAACAAATTTGAAGAAGTCAGATCCCCCAAATGAGGATGTATAGTGTATTATTCCTGTTTTATAGAAGTCTATATAATGTAAACTAACCCCTATTGACCAGACACAGCAAACCTTGAACTCCAGCGGTCATGGAGGCTTGTTGGGGAGGAAGAACCAACCAGAAATGAGAGCAAGGGGTGGCTCTGATGACTGTGGAAGTTTCCAAACGTGCATATATGTCACATCTCATCTTACTGTGCAACCCGCTGGGCTATGAGTCTATGTAAATAAAAAGAATCAGCAGAAGAAAGGACTGATAGTTTTTCCAGTGGAAACCTTCAACACAGAATGCTAATTACCTCACAAGCCATGTTTCTTTGTCATTTTACAACTATTTTTGCAGATATCAGTTTCCATGTACATCACGTCAGGAGGTTCTGTTTACCAGCATTTGGGCATAACAAGGCTTCCAGAGGCAGGCAGGAAAAAAGATGTGAAATTTATCTTTTCTGTGTGGCTCGGTTCTCCTTGGAGCTAATTCCATTCCACCAGCCAGCATTTAACGTAAGGGAGCCTCTCTCTGCCTGCGCCTCACCATGTCTAGCTGCCCCTTCTTCTGCCCTTTTTCCTTACTCCGGTGCTTGAAGTTCTGTGGAATAGAGGTGCTGACAGCAGTGTGTGGGGGTGGGGGTGAGGGAGATCAGTGAGTTCAGACGATGGGGAGGAGATTGAGCTCCTCAGCAAGAGGAAGCTGCAAGCCGACCAAGGCCCCAGCTGAAGGGAATCACAACCGAGAAGCCAGCTCAGGGAGGGGTTTCCACACACAGCCTGCAGAGCGAGGGCTGAGAGGGAGGGCAGGTGGATAGGGCCCAGAGGCCCTCCTTCCTCATTTTTGTCTGCCTTCCACACTACCAGACGTTACTTTGGCATCTGCAGTGACACGAGCTATTCAGGAGCAATCCTGCTCAATGCTGACCTTAGGACTGATCCAGAGTAGTCCCCCTTTTTCCATGGGTTTCTCTCCACAGTCGAGATACTAGAGGTCAACGGATTAGAAGTGCTAAGTGAAAAATAGCAGAAACAGACAAGTCACGTGTCTTAAATTGCATACTGTTCTGAGTAGAATGACGAAATATTTTGTTTACTTTTGAGACAGGACCTTTCTATTCTGTATCCTAGATGCAGCCTCGAGTTGTTCTGTCCTGCCCAGCTGGTCCCGCAGCCACTTATGAAATAATTAACTCGGATGCTTAATATTATAATAAATACTGGGCCTGTAGTTCAGGCTTATTACTGAGTAGCTCTTTTGCTTGGATTAACCCATCATTCTGTGTTCAGTCACATGGCTTGGCACCTTTTCTTGGTAGAGCATTCTCATCCTGCTTCCTCTGCCTTTCCTCTTTCCAGAATTCTCCTAGTCTGGTTACCCTGCCTTAGCTACTGATCAATCAGTGTCTTATTAAACCAATACCAGTAACAAATCTTTACAGTGTACAAGAAGAGCATTATACCACATCCAGGTTGGTCTCAAACTCATGATCCTCCTGCCCCAGCAGCTAAGTGCCAGAATTGCATACGTGCACCGCCATGCCTATCCAGTGCATGATGAAATTTTATAATGTCCACATCAACCCAGGGGGAGAATCAGCTATTTCCAGGTTGTCCACATTGCTGCCCTAATGTCAGTCACTTGGTAGCTCCGTCAGTTATCAAATAAGTTGTCATGAGTGTGTCAAAGGGCGCAAAACTTTACTACAGTTATGTTTTTATTATGAGCTATTGTTGCCAAGCTCTTGCTGGGACTCACTTATGTTAGGCACCATCATAGGAATGTACAGTACATACAGGGGAAGGGAGCATACTTGGTTTGGTATTTCATGTAGTTTTAGGATCCAGTGGGAGTTACAGACTGCATACCCCTTAGATAAGAGGAGACTGTGTACTTAGGTCTAGGAACAAGATGTCAACTATTATAATATCTGCAGAGTAGGCAGATGCATGTGCCTTGGGGAGACTAGAAATCACAGCTAGGACCACTCAGCCATCTGCAGAAGGAAGACGAGCGAACAGGAACAGAGCTGATATCTCAACGAAAGTTTGTCTGTGACTGTCTGGCTGTGGCTCCAAAGGTGCTCTATGCATTGAACGTAACCTGCAGGGCCTCACGGAGAAGCTATTAACAGGCTTAACACTGTGCTTGGCATTTCATACACGTTTGAATCCACACTGTGCCCTGCAAGAATCTGTGAGCCGCATTCTACAGATGAGGCAATTGAAACTCTTGGGAGCAGAGTGACCTCCCTCAAACCTGATATAATTGTTAAGTCCAACTACTGGGATTTGAACCCAGATATGTCAGGCTCACATCTCTATCCCTTCCTTCTACTCCCTGCCCCACCCCCATTCTGCTCTTCCTTTTGTGTGCTCTGGACCAGCCTTGTGTGCCCAGTCTTATAATGGGTTGTCAGGAATCATGTTGGCTGATGAAGGATTTAGATACAGTGCTACCATGTTTGGATCAGAAACACATATATTAAAAAGAAAAAAAAAAAAAAAGCAGCCTGGTCCTTGGCAGATGATTCTGGAAGGCTTGTGAGTTGAGCTGTGTGGCATTTTTGCCCTTCTGAATCCTCCTTTGTTCCTCGTAGAAATTGCTTACCCCTGTGTCTCCTCTTAAAGCTACCCCAAGCAATCTCATGATCAAGGGCATACATTGACAAAGAGCAGGGCGCCTCAAGGGTTACAAGGATGCACATACTGAGCCGTCTCTCTGGGTATGGTGCCAGGGATGGTGTCTGACCTTGCCAGGGCCCCTGCTGTTAATTTGCAAACCTTCTCTAGTCTTCCAGGGGATGTTGGTATCCTCTCAGTAAAGGCAAGGAGGGAGGGAGTGTAGGATAGACAAACAAGAGGAAATGAAAGCTCTTTGGGGAAAGACAGAAAGGAAATATTAGCTCACAGCAGAGAAGCAGAGTGGACCAGGGGTAAGGGAGTAAAGCCGCCTGCAGCCCCTGGACTATCAGAGTGCTGATTTGTTTTCTATAAAGAGAGATGTGTTATCCCCCCCTCACTCCCCTCCCAATCAAATGATGACAGAGAAGAATGGTTGCCGAACCTGCTGAAATGGAATAGTCGGCAGGGGCATTCGTCTTGGAGAAAATGTGCTCTCAGACATCTTCTCATGTTCCCCACCAACTTGTTTTTATTTCAAATTGCCTACAACAGGTGCCAGGGTCTGGGCAAAGTATAATATTGTACCTTGCAACAGCTGGGTGCAGAGGAGGCTAGATAGTAAAGAAAGGTTACACAACGTGACTGGTCTCGTATGGCTTGGGGCAGCTCTAGAATTTAAAACATTTCCTTGTCCTCCAGTTAAACTGGGCCCCATGGTATGTGTTCTGTAACTTAATATGAAAAGCTGCTGATGGATGTGTTGATACTGTGGCCACCAAAGCTGGCGGCGGACACCTGCAGGGACACATGTACCCTGGTGGGATAGAGCTCTGCAAAGACAGTCCTCTCCATGCAGGGTTGACCTAGTGCTGGCAGTGCTTTCCCAACGTGGAAAGATTCCAAAAGCTTCTATGCAAATGCTGGACACACTGTGACCTACCTCAATCTACAGCCCAAACACAATAAAGCCTAGTCCATGAAGCGCTCCTCAGCATCTTCACGCTGCTCCCTTTTTCCTGTCCAGATAACATATATGATTCAAAAGAGCAATGCAATGCATTGTACCTGTTCATATGTGATAGAAAAAAAAATGAAACACCTAAGTTTCTATTCTTTCTTTGTGACAAACTGATGGAGGTGACGTGACAGCTGATCACCAATGGCTAAAGGGACTTTCTTTTTTATTTATTTATTTTATTTTATTTTCTGTCTATATGTGAGTGCACCGTGTACATATCTGGTACCTGAAGAGGCCAGGAGAGGGCATGGGATCCCCTGGAATTGTTGTGAGTAGCTGTGTGTGTGTGTGCTGGGAATCAAATCTGGGTCCTCTGGAAGAGGAACAAGTGCTCCTAACTACACAAGTGCTCCTAACTACACAAGTGCTCCTAACTACGAGCCATGAATCCAGCCTCTAAAAGTGCTTTCTTAATTGAATACTATATGAACATAATCCAGGCCCCATCTACACCCAGCTATCTTCATGTGTGATTTAGGATGTACAGAATGTTCTCACTGGGCAGAAATCTATGCGTCAGTCAGAATCCTGAGCTGCCAGCAACAGAAAGAGTGATTTTAGCATGAGAAGATGTATTTAAAAAATAAAGCTTAAGTCACACACTTGCTAGGTCCTTACAGGGCTGCACCTTTGAAACACAGAGCTTCCCTGGTGAGAGAATCTGCATTACCAGTCAGTCCCCGATCCTCAGATGCTGTGCTTGGTCACATTCAACCATGGGGAATGGGAGACCATCTCTAGGCCAGCATTTCCCTACAAATCTGTCACTAGCAGAGGACAGGCAAACATGTATACAGCCTTAGATAACTAGCCAAGAGGAAGGCACTGACTGGAACACTGGACAATGTCTGGTGGGTAACATTTAATGAGGAATGTCAGTAGGTAATCTGACATTTTGTTATGTTGTGGGAGGACCACCATGTTCTCTCGGCAAACCCCTGTCCCCAGATCCTAGCATAATGCCTGGCACTTAGAAGGGCTCAATAAGCGTTTGTTGAAATGAATTAAAATTGAATTTTAAATTTAGAAGCACCCTTACCAGGGGCAGATTGCCAGTCACTATTGCAAATTAGTTCTAGTAAATCAAAGTAAATTAGAAATGCAATCAGATCCACTCTTTAAGTCTGATGGTGCCATGCTATTCATATCTACCCCAGCATTTGCCCTCAGGTCTCTGAGTTCAGAGGCTTGATTTCTAAGCTCAATGACAGCTTTGATTCTCCTAGATGCAACCGTGCGTGTGTGTGTGTGTGTGTGTGTGTGTGTGTGTGTGTGTGTGTGTGTGTGTGTGTGTGTGTGTGTATCTGTGCCTGTGTACTGTTGTAATAAGTTTCTGGCCTGTCTGGCCTGTGGTCCAGACCTGCAGACCTGCAGACCTGCAGTCTAACAGAAACACACAGACACATTAATTTTATGCTGATTGACCTAGGGCCCAGGCATATAACTTGCTAACTCTTTATTCTTAAACTAACCCATGATTCTTATTTGTTTAGCCATGGGGCTCAGTACCTTTTCTCAGAGCAGCATTTCAACTTCTTTCTTCTGCATCTGCTGGGTTCTCATCGTGCTGTCTCCATGGTGTCTCTCTGGCTTCTCTGTGGCTTCTCTGCTCTGTTCTTCCTGTTCCCAGACTTTTCTTAGTCTGATAGCCCCACCCACACTTCCTGTCTGCCTTCAGCCAATCAGCGTTTTTATTAAACCAGTAAGCAGGACAATTATTTACAATGGAACAGAACACAGCCCTACTACAGTGCATTGCTATGAGCACTGAGCCTGAAGACCTCCTGTGTGCTTTTGTGAGGCAGAGTAATAGTGATGCCCAGGATCATGACTTTGACCAGGAACTCTGGACATAGGGCAACCTTGCCTTGATCTTACTACCCCCTCCTGCCTTAGCCTCCCAAGTGCTGGGATGGCAAGTGTGAGCCACTCCACTAGGCTCTGAAGATTATTTTTTGACCAAGAAAGGAAATCATCATTAACTTGACTTGGAGGTCAGTTTTCAGAGTGTTTACTTTTGCTGTGTGAGTCTTCTCCATGACTGGTGAAGGGGAGGATCTTTCCCTGTATGATGGGGAATTTTAAAGGCTGATTTGCAATAGAAGGGCCATTTACAACAATGAAATGTTCACACCCTGCTCCTACTGAATGTTCTTAGATTATCATTTCTTCCTGAATGTTTGCAGGATTTCCAAGGTCAACGCTGGAGAGTAGAGAGTAGCGTAACTCACTCCTCCCGCAGATTCAGCAAGATGGTCCCTGTTTGCACATAATTACCCAGCGGATGCTGGAGCTGCACTAGACGTCTATAGTGTGGGTTATGTTCCAAAGTATTTACGCCAGTTTTAACTGATTCTGCCTGAGTCATAAATTTAAATGTTACTAGTCCTTTCAAATTTAGAAATCCAAAATGTCAAGACACCCAGATTTGGAGACCTCTCTTTGTGAACTTAGATGCCCATATCCTCCTGCCTTCCAGCCTCAGAGGCGGGGATGCTGGGTCTTCTCACTGTAGGAACTGTACCTGTAGTTTCCTCCCTGCAACCTGGTTCCGAGGTCTTGCACCAAACTCAATTATTGACTTCCTTGTTGTCACCAGCTTGCAAATGGCACATCTCAGCCTCCATAATTGCACAAGTCACATTCCACACCAAATACCCTATCACCTCTCTATGCCTACATCTGCACTTTGGTTAGGTTTCTCTGGACATCCATAACTAATACAGATTCTAGTGCTTTAAAGCAAGCATGGATTAGGGTCTATATGTTTTTAAGGTCAGTTAGATTGAAGTCTGAATGTGCCCATTTTCTGTTGTACAAAATTATATTCTCAAGGTGGAAGGGCTGGTTTTGGTGTTAATTTATATGAGACATTTCCTTAAGTATTTGTTTTCCTCATAGATATGGAAATTATGTTAATAATGGTTTTTGCTCATTAATTTTGAAGAGGGTGGCATCTTGATGCTTATGTTTAAACTAAGTATATATAAACTTGATAATATTTTAAAAATTATCTGTGAGTGGGAAGACTGGCTACTTATTTTTCCTATGGTTTTCAGTTTTTTAGTAGTGAACAAACATATCAGGCTTTTTGACCAGAAAAATAATATATGTTATTGGCATTTTTTTGTCTATATTGCCATTTGTAAGTTCTGAAAAATCATGCAACAAAAGTAACAGTTCTTATGGAGCAAGTCAGTGAGACCCATAAAGTCTGAACCAGAATACTGATAAAAAGTCACAAGCAAGCCTAATAAAACATATTGGCATAAGTAGAGTCCTGGGGCTAATGCTTTCTCTTCTGAAATGTGTCTCGTAGGACATCTGTTCTGATGGAGAATTTTCATTAGCACTAACATGGGTATCTTTCTTGTTGTTTGGTGCAGCCTGCAGTGTCCTTTGTATCTGGACTCTTGGCTTTAGCATTGGTTTGTGAACACGGCACTGTTAGGTTATCTGGAAAGAGCCGATCTCAACTGAGAAAATGCCTCCATCAGATTGGCCTGTAGTTAGGTCGGTGGAGCATCCTCTTGATGAATGACTGGTGTGGGAAGGGCCCAGCCCACTGTGGGAGAGACCTCCTCTGGGTAGGTCCTGGACTGAATAAGCAAGCAGGCTCCGAGAACCAATAAAAGCAAGACAGTAAGCGGCACTCCTCTATGGTCTCTGCTTTTGTTCCTGCTTCCAGGTTCCTGCTTGGAGCTCCTGCCGACTGCTCTTCACAATGGACTGTGACGTTAAAGTGTAAACCAAACAAACCCTTTCTGCACCAGGTGGCTCTTAATCACTGTCTGATCACACTAAAACAAGAGAGAACAAAAGCCACAGAATCCAGCATTTGCACGACTACACAAAGCCCTTCCTGGTTTTCTCCCCTGAAGTTTCCTGTATGTTTTAAGGGCTGAGGCCTTTGGAACTTCTGCTTCAGCTAACATTCTGGGAGAAGACATGTTAGGACAGTACACTGCTCTGTGGTCAGGCTTCATTCTTCGTTGCTGGTCCTCATGATCTAATTTGTACAAAGAAATAAATGGGGCCACAGAATAGACCATCTTCAGAAGTGTCTAGAACACACAGCGGGAGACTGCAGAAGAAGAAGACAAGCATGGTGACGTATAAAATTAAACATTTGCTTGGACCAGAGAGGAACTGAGTATGCAATAGTCACATAGTCTGCAGTTGAAGGCGAGGCTGCTTTTCCTAGAGAGATGAGGGGGCATGGGCTCACCCACAGCAGCATATGAGCAGAGACACCTCCACACACCCTATTCATGGATGCAAAGTTCCCTGAAATGAACTGCAAACTTGGCCAGGCCAGCGTGGCCATATAGAATTCACAGACACGAGGCCTTACATGCACTTCTGGGTTCTTCTCTAGTCTCCTTTCTAGGTGTTGACAAGTAGGACTGGGGTTGGAGTGGAGAATGTGAGAGAGCAGTGACCCACAAGAACCAGGGGAAGTGGGAAGCCACACACACCATCTACCTCTGTGGGAGGGGCAAGGCACACCACTGGGTCCTCTCCAATACTCAGAGGGGTTCCCTAAGACTAGGAGAGAGTAGGAAGCTCTCTTCTCAAGATCCGCCAAAGATGCAAAAAGCATGGTTGGTTGCCATAGTGAGGAGGGACAGGAGCCCTGAGAAAGTTTAACACAGATCCAGGACTCAGAGCTTGCCTATGACTAAAATAAGCCAGGATAAGAGATACCACATCTTCTCTCCTTCTATCCCCAGACTATTCCCAGTAACTAGTACCAGATGCCTGGAGTTCCCAGGCTCAGTAACATAGAATAAGTAAGATCCTTGCAGGTGCAGATGATACAGAGTGAATAGTTTAACAATCTGAGACTCCACTTGTTTTAGGACAGCACTCCTTGTAGCTTGGCAGTCTAAAAACCTTCTTCCCCACCTTTATGTACCACACAGGGACATCAGTTGCCTAGCAACGCAGTAAGCAACCTAAGACCCCACCTACACACACCTGCGTGAATCTGCATATGCACCCCATGCTAGACAATAGAGTAAGTTTTTCTGTCTCTAGCAACCGTTGATGGCTTCAGTTTTATAGACAGTTTCTACTCAGATCTATTCCTAGATACATAGGCTGAAAAATGATGGAAGACAAGGATCGTTGACAATCAACCTCTAGAGTTTTATTAGCTGACTCTACCCTCTATGCGCACAAAATTCAATTAGACAATGATTTCTCAGCCTTGTCATGCTAATGCTTCAGACCATGTGATTATTTGCTATAGGGTACCCATACATTGTAATATAATCAACTGTAAATCCAAACCCCTGTCTCTTCTCACTAGATTCCAGTATCACTTTCTTTATGTGGGATGTCTTTCTGTATGTTGTGAATTACCATTGGATAATAAAGGAACAGCTTTTGCCTACGGCCATGCATCTTAGAAGCAGGCCGGAATGGCCGGAAATCCAAGCATTGATAAAGGGGAAGGAGGGCGGAGTCAGAGATGCTGTGAGCTGCCCCTGAGAGAGCAAGATGTAAAAATACAGGCAAGTCAGGAGCCATGTGGCCAGACATAGATTAATAAAAATGGGTTAAGATGTGAGAGTCAGCTAGCAGTAAGTCTGAGTCATAGGCTGAACAGTTTGTAATTAATATGAGACTTCGTGTGATTATTTGGGACTGCTGATCCAGGTCTTGGGGCTAGTCCAGGCCGGAAACTCATACTACACTTTCTTCTCAGTTGTGAAATAAAAAATGACCCCAGTCATTGTCAAATGTCCAGTTAGGTTGACTGTGGCTGTGCTGTAGGAATCTGAAGGCAGTTGTGAACAAAATGAGGCTGTAAGAATGAATAGTAAAACCAAACTCGACTTCTAATTGATCAACTCAATCTCTATGCTCTACTACTCTTCTCGAAATGCCTACTGCAGTGGACAAGCAACGGGCAAAAAATATAAAACAAACAAACAAGATAAGCAAACTCATGGCCATGAGTGGAATCATTAGCTGGTGCTTGTTCTCAAGCTCAGCTGCATGAGAGGCGGAGGGAGGAGGACTACACAGTCAAGGTTCACAATCCTCATCCCTGGGGGAAGAACAGAAAGACCTGGAATAGAAGCCGACTTAGAGAGGAGCTGGAAATGAGTAGAAGCACACAGTAAATACCCGTCGTGAACGTCAAAGCGTCGGTCTGTGGACAGTGCGTGTGAGAAGACGGGACATCTACAAGTCAAACACCAGGAGGTTCCACAAGGGCGAGAGAACAGAGACAAAGGCACAGCAGTAACAGGAAGTGGAGGAGGGAGGATCAAGTTTGAGGCTAGCCTGGGCTATGTAGGGAGTGAGATCCTGTGTCCAAAAAGTGGGGAGGGACGAGAAAGAAGAAAAAAGAGGCCAGGAGGGGAAAAGAGGGGAGGGGAAGGAGGAGGTGGAGAAAGAGGGGGCTGTGAGGGCTCACAAACAGAATTAACACTGCTGGGAATCAGTCAACTTGGAAACAAGTCAATATAGATTACTCAAACTGTGGGGCTGAGGGCCTAACTCAGCGGTAAAACACTTGCCCAGTGTGTGTAAGGCTCTGGATTTTTTACATCAACACGGAAAAAAAAAATACTACAACTAAAATATAAAAAGGAAATAAAAGAAATCCAGAGGTGACAGTTGTGAGCCTAGCCTTTAATGGCTGAGCCATCTGTCCAGCCCAGTGGCGGTGATATCAAATGGTCTAATGTACCTGGAATTGAAATCCCACATGGTAGCAGAGAGATGGAGCCACGTGATGATAAGGTCCTAGCGAACAAAGCAAGGAGGCCGGGAGAAGAGCTGCCCACACTCCCATTGCTTTACAGAGAAGAGAAGGAGGCCTAAGAAAATGGCAAAACGTGTAACTGATTTCTATCCTGAGTCTGTACTGTCTAGAAGACAGTAATGTGGAAACGAAGATATTGGCCAGAAGATATTTCCAGTGCTGGGAAAACAAATTCAGTTGGAGATAAGCAAAAGGTGAGAGAATTCATGACCACAGCTGAACATCCAAAGAAATGCTAGAAAGCTCCTTGGCAGAGGGAAGGGGATGTCTAGAGAAACCTAGATCTGGACACACAAAATAAAGATCTCCAGAAATGGTTTAAATGTAGGCCAGGATATCAAAACTTAATTTCTAGTCAATCTGTAAAACAAAAGATAGTTCTCTAAAGCAAAAAAGTAGACATGTGTTATGTATTCAATAAATTCAAAAATGTATATGACAACGGGACAAAGGTCTGGAGGGTCTAAAAACTTACTGTTGTGACATTTATACATAAAGCTTTATGTTGGTTTTGAGGGTAGACTGTAATTAATTATGGTACTATAAATTCTGAAGCATCCATTAAAAATCTTAAAAGTAAAATGATAAGTCAGTGCTAGAGAATACGATGGAATAAAAACAGTTCAGTGTCAGGGAAGCAAAGGAGCAAAGACACATGGCCAGAGTAAGAGGAAAGACAGAGCAATAGCTGCATTAGATGTGAACAGTTAAACACTGTACTCAGTTGAAATGTACTCAGTTATGCACTGGATGACAGAAATTGTTGAAATAGCTAAAGAGTAAGATCCAACTTGACACATCTCATAAAACTCATTTACAGTAAGGAATACAGGACAGTAAATTTAAAACAAAATAACTAAAATAGACAAGCCATACAAATTCCAATTAAAAGACCACAATCTCAATATATTTACATAAAAGGTGATTTTATATAGGGGATGCGTAAGATCGTGTATCATGAGCCAGGTGACACATAACTGTGATGTTAGTATTCAAGACACTAAGGCAGGCAGATTTTGAATTTTAGACCAATCTAGGCCATATAGCAAAATCTTGACTCAAAATGGAGGTGGAATATGTTATTCCACCTAACCTAAGGAAATAAGTAGCTGGGTAGTGGTGGCCCATGCCTTTAATTCTAGCACTGGAGAAGCAGAGGTAGATAGATCTCCAAGTTCAAGGCCAGCCAGATATACAAATCGAGTTCTAGGACAGCCAGGGCTACACTGAGAAACCCTGTCTCAAATAAATAAATAAATAAATAAATAAATAAATAAATAAATAAATAAATAAATAAATAAATAAATAAATAAATAAGAATTTTTTTTTTTACAAAGCCCCACACTCATAAACAAAGCAAAGCAAACAAACAAACACACAAACAAAAGTACATTTTTAGTAACAACACAAGAAACACTAACTAACAAAATTGATAAGAGAAATAGATTGGAATTAGAGATTTCAATACACCTATCTCAACATTAACTAGGCCAGACAAACACATAGCAAAATCAGTCTGGAGACATGGCAGGCAGAATGACCATATCAACCAGCCAGCCCCGAGTGGTCTGCACAAACTGTTCCACCCAGCAACAGCACACTACCCATTCTACACTCAGAACATGGACAAGATGGACTATCCTGTACTCTGGGGATCTGATGTTAACTAAACATTTTAGAAACGAGTCAGTGTGAATTCCCCATATAAACAGAGTAGAGAAGAAAAGCTCTGTGATCATCTCAGCAGACAGAGAATATTTAAAATCCATTCATGATAAAAAATAGAAGAGTAAATAAAATCATCAACAGACTAGGATTCTGCATCTGTAGAGGCATGTTGAAAAAGCCTGCAGCCAACAGGATGCTTAGTGGTGAGCGAGTAAGCAAGTTCCCCTAAGACAGGAAACAAGGTGAGAAAGCCAGTTCCTACTATTTGAAACATCTTAGACAGTATGTAATAAGACAAGAAAAAATTGCATGTGGTTTAGAAAGGAAAAAGTAAAAGTCTCTACTTATAATATCATATGAATTTATATAGAAATTTCACATTTAAAAGCAATAAAACAAAGCAGATGCATTTCTGTGTGAAAGAAACCAACATTTACCAATTGAAATTCAATAAAGGCATTTTTGATTAAAGTGCCATTTAGCACCTCAGAGCTTTAAATATGTCTTAAAAGTTTTGAATAGTATATAAAATCTGTATTTTTAACTGTAAAATTTTAATGAAAGAGAAATCTGATGTAAGTAGAGAACCACCCTGTCTACAGACAGTGTGAGCTTCCCTATGATAAAGAGGCCAGCTCCCTGTAACTTGAGAGGATTTCACTGTAACTTCTTTCTGTAGAATTAAAACTAATTCTGAAACCAATATGGAAATTAGCTCAGGGGAACAATCAAGATTATTGAAGATCCCTGTTCTCTCATCCCAAGGCTTTTATCACAGCAATGATGAAAACCATGCTCAGCAAGTACAGAGTCCAAAGACGAGCCGTGCACACACCGTCCGTGGACTTTAGACAGAGGGAAGTTGACTATGTTGCGGGCAGAGTCACACAAATGTAACAGCATTGACATAGACAGCTATAAAACTCCTTGTGATTCTAACTTAAGCAGTGAGTTCTTGGATAGGAACCAAGGAGATTATTATCTAACTGGTCAACTAGACTTCATCAAAGTGGGAAACTTTTGCTTTTTGCCAGAAAGTGATGAGGAAAAAAATTAAATAAAGGGAAAGAGAAAAGCAAAGAGCAACAAAAAGAGAATTAGAAAATAACAGACGGGGAGAAAACATCTGTAAGTCACACATCTGGGAAACGGCTTAGGGGGAGATGCTCACAGTTCAGTAGCAAGTAAAAACCAAACTGCTCTATAAAATATGGGCAGACTATCTTAACAGATGTGTTATCAAAGAAGCCATATAGATGGTAACTATGCATGCAAAAAGGCTTGGAATCACTGTCAGTGTACAGTGAAATACAGCTAACTGCTCATGGAAGCCGCAAGAGAAAAAGAAACCCCAGCAACATCACAATGATCCAGTGCTGCTGGTTAGAAGAAATTACAGTCGTTTTGGAAAACAGCTTCACAGTTGCTTTATAAAGTTAAGCGTGCGCTGATTAAATACCAAACAATTTGGCTCAGGTTATTTACCAGAATGATAACTTCCAATCACGCAAAAACCTGCGTTTGGCTGTACATTCCAACTTTATTCATAATCATCCCAAACTGGAACCAATCCAAACCTCCTTCAGCTGGTTGCTGAGTCAAGTACACCGGCATACTTCTTATCTGTGAAAAAAGAAAGAAGTTACAAATTTAGGCATGAACCATGCTAAGTGAAAGAAGCCTGTCTCAAAAAGCCACACACACACATAGTATTTGCCATTTTGGTAAAAAGCAAAACACAGAGACAGAAAACAGATTAGTGGCTGCCTGTATCTAAGGGGTCAGGATTGATAAGGGGGCACTGGGGAACTTCTGGGGGACTGTTGAAATATTTTGTCTTTTGTGATGTCACTTACATGAATGTGTGCATTCATAAGAAATGAAAGAATGATATATTAAAAAAAGGCTGATTTCAGCAAAGCGCATAAATTGTATCCCAATGAAATACAATTGGGGGGAAAACCCCAAAACTAAAATCTTGCATTTAACAAACTAGTTTCCCAGAAGCTTGCTAAGGGATCCAATGACCACATTTTATGAAGTAGGTTACGCTGTTTGTTAGGTGAGAAAATGTTAGAAGTTCAAGAAGTTACTTAGTGTGCCTGTGAGTAGCGTAGGTGGTGGGTGGGCTTTTCAGGTGTGGAGAAGTCTATGCTGCCTGTACCCTATTGCCTTTGGACCACCATACTGTGAGAGGTGAGTAACCTACAGGTCCCAGCAGTTTGCCTAGGGGAAGTTTTGGGGGAGACATTTAGAGGGTGCCTCCCAGTCTCAGGGTGATTCTGCACTTGGCATCTTGTAGTCCTTGAGGCAGCCTCTGAGGTGAAACCCCCCCCACCCCCCGAGTTTCTGCCTCTGTTGCCCTGGGCATTTTGGAAGCTCTTGAACTTGCTTAACAGCCCATGCTTTCAGGGACCCAGGCCAGGAGCGGAGACCCCTGTTCATGGTCAGTTTATCCTCTCCACCCACTCCACAGAGCCTGGCAGGAAGGCCATCCAGGGCAGCGGGTCAACAGATGTACAGGGCTTGCTGAGCTGAAGCCCAGCAGAGAGGATTAGGCAGTGAAAGCCCTGTCTGCCCAGACCTTGAATCTCCCAGTTCCTGTGGCTTAAGCAGTAGTCCTGGTGTGTTGTGGGGGGGCCCCCTCTTCCCCTTCACACACAGGCACTGATTCCTTAAGTGCCAGGTAGCCGGTGAGGGCTAAAAAAATAACCTTTCATGTGAAGGCCTGTACTCACAGAAATTGCTAGTCTGCTAGACTGAGGTTCTGGGAAGGTTAAGGATGAGAAGAGAGAAAGAAGGACTGGGAAGCCACTCATTGACTGAACTCATGAGCCACCTGAGTAACAAACCGATCTATGCTTCTGTGCTCTGTTCAGAGCCCTCCGGCCCTGGCATGGCTAAAATTATCTTGACCCTTTCAAGTCACCTTTCAGAAGTTAGTCCGGACACTTAGATTGGGGTGAGGGGGGATGGATGGTTCAAGAGACCCTCCCTTTGGGAAATAAGGTGTGCTTTTAACCTCATGATACTCCCCTATTCCTACACGGTCATATGATCTCAGGAAAGACTTCCTGCGCACGCCACCAAAAACACCCACATCCCCCCCTTCCAAAACCAAAAAAACAAAATGTGTTGGCAAGGCCAGGACCACCTGGCCCAGAGCCAGACTCGGGAGCAGAGCGGCTGCCATAGAGAAACCCGACAGGGTTTGCAAGGCTCTGGTACCTGGAACAAAAATATGCCGAGCAGCAAATTACGGCTTTCAGATGTCACCGCCGCCATCTGACACGGCTTTTCAGGGGTTGGTGTCTTCATTTCTGTGCTCTAGCCTCCCGCTCAGGCAGTTCCTGCGTGGGAGACAGATTTATGCTGCGTGGGCTACTGTATACCAAAGCGACAATGCTTCTCAGGGTTGCCAGGCTGATGACCAGCCCCCTGTGGTGGAGAAGCCTGAGCCACAGGCTTGCTTTGTGGGTGGGTGCCCATGTGGGTGCGGGGACCATGTGCAGCCTTCCTCTATGCCCCGTCTTGTAACAGATTTAGGGAACGGGCCTCCTGCCTTCAGGATCACACTGTGTTTTTCTCATCTCCTGCCTCCCCCTGGCCCATCTGCAGGATCCTTCCTCTGTCCACCACGCTCCCCTTTGAGGTGGTAACTAGACAAACACAACAATCACACCAATACCCTGGTGACTCTCCTTTCAGTTTCTCAGCCTCGCTCAACTAATGGAACAGAAACATGTGCTTGCATCTAATGCCAGTAATCATGTCCTGAGTGACCACAGAAAGAGATTAAGCAGAGGTACCTGCGGTCCTTGGGGATACAGTTACAGGAAGAAAGCCTTGCTTACAGGAGCCGCTGTGCCTAGCTTACAGCTTCCACGATCTCCCCTCCCCAGCTTTCTTAAACTCCTTGGATAATTTCCATCCGATTGATCAGGGAGTGGATTTTGATCTCCACTCTTATCTGTATTCCTGGGTGCAAAGAAAACATATTTTTATATCTTTATTTTGCTGCTATCATGAACATCTGCTTTGAACCGGTGTTTCCAGCACTAGAAGCATTGTAGTGGATGTGGTGAGGCAGTAGACAGTGGGTGTGGCTAGAGAACCAGGCAAATAGGGGAAAGGTGGGTGTAGCTGGCTAGGAGAACCCAGGAAGGCTTCCAGGATGAAGTGGCATTTGAGATGAGCCTAAAGGAAAGACGTGATGCTGATAGATGCAAATAAAAGAAACCGTATTCCTGAGAAACTTCCTGTTGCACAAAAGTCTTGAGATGGGAAGACCTGAAATACTAACAGATGATTGAGAATTTAAATGTCACCGAAGAACATGTCCATAAAGAAAAAATGGAAGAGAACCTTGAGCTGTGAAGAGTTTACGCTCAGCAGCAGGGAATTTATCAGCAATGGGAGTCACTGCAGGTTTCGGGACAAGGAAGTGACAAACCAGTGCCTCACCAGCAAACTTGGAGATTGCCCTCAGAAGATGACAGGGTACAGAGTGCAGAGGAGAGGCGTGAGGATGGGGGGAGAGTTCAGATGCCCAACAGTGGTCTGCGAGAACAGACGTTAAACATTCAAGAAGCATGGAAGAGGTGATGTCCCAAAGAAAGGATTTGGCAATGGTTGAATTTGGAAAAGAGGCCAATAGTCTACCTGGGATGATAGAGATTTTGAGAGTGGAATGCGGAGGAGGGGCAGACTGGGAGCAGAGGGGACCAGCTCATCTGGGGTGTTGGTGAAGGAGACACCTGGGTCAAGATGTCCCGGGGGAGCTGCAGGTCAGGGCTGATATTGATGGAGGGGTGACTGTGAGGACTCTTCCTGGAGGCCTCAGAACTGATGAGGCAGGAGGAAAGCAGCATGGAAGGGAGCAGAACCAAGTGCAGATCCCCAGGGAGAGACAGAAAACGCTAAGAGCTTCCTGCCAGGAAGCTGAGGGAGGATAGATTCCTGTCACAGGCTGAGGTGGTTGAGGAGGCCTCTGGGCTCTTTCCTGAGGCTCCCTCAGGACAGAGGTGGGTGGAACAAGATTAGAAGCCTTTACAGAGTAGGGTGAGTGGGTGGGGAGGAAGAGTAGGTAGGCCTGTTTCCTGAAAGCTTTAAAAAAATGAGGCGGAGGCTTCTCCTTTGAGGATGGCTTAAGGGCCTTCAGTCTGGCATCCTGGAGCTGGGCTATGGAGGCTGCCGGGGGCCAAAGGGCAGGCCAGTGTACTCACTGTCAGTGCTCACCTGTTTTCCGTGGCAGCTAGAAATGCCAGCAACTCCTCACAATAGCAGGTGAGGAACTGGCTGCATTTGTTTACCAGAACACGCTTGTTAATGTCACAAACCTGACCTCGCTTTCAATAAGGCCCACTAAGGGGTTGTGGTGGTTTCTGGATCCTTCAGCATCCACTTTTAGGGGCTACACTAGGGTGACCTCGAAGGAAGCGTTAGTTTTTTACAGCCTTGATAGGAGAAGCAGGAAGAATGTGCTAGCTTCCTCTTTGTTCCTCAGAAGGAAAAGAGAGCCTGTCTTTTGGAAGGCAGACCCAGGACTCATTGATGTCTCCTCAGAAGAGACTGCCAAAGAGAAACAAATCCCTTAAGTGCTGTGACAATGTTCCAGGAAGCAGCTGCTGCCTATTCTGGCTTAGGAAATGAGAGCCCTGTGGTCTCGACTACCTCCCAAGGAAATCTCCCTGCCCTCACCCAGTCCCAGAGACTTTTCACATGTAACTCTCATGATCGACCATCGTAGGCTCCTCCATCATTCATTCACCTTGGACAGTTGGGCCTCCAGGATGTTGGCTGCTTCTGACTGTGTGTGGCTGAAAAAAAAAATGTGTATACTGGCAGAGGAATGAATATCCAGAGCCCATTTGGAGAGTGTGGATAAGTTACCAATTGTCTGATGAAGTTATGGAACCTCCATCAGTATTTGGGAAAGGGTCTGCTTCCTACTAATGTACTGTTTAGCTGTTCACAGAGAGTGTCTGTTTCTAGCACCCGACCCTCTATAATTCTGTAGGAATTCCCCATGTGTACAGTTTTAAAGGTCTCAATTTGCTCCTTCCGGCTACGGAAGTGGAAAGCTGGCTGGGGAAGCAGGATGCGGACCAGTGGCTCGGCTTCATTCAGCTCATCTCCCGGGACACTGAATATTGCAGGAGAGGCAGAAAGTCATAGTTTATAAATTATTGACAGTTACTGAAAGCCTCCAAGAGAGCATTGAGTGTCCAGCATCGGGATATCATGCCACAGTATCACTTCTTCCTGTGGTGACTAGGGTCTGGGACAGCTCGCTGACCTTCTTGTTTTCTAAGTGTTTCCTATGCTCATGCTGGCCCTCCATCCTCTCTGCCCCACTGTGAATTTACCTTTTACTCTAATTAAATAGTGTTCTGGAGAATGGAACCTTGTAAATAAAGAGCAGCTACATGATGGGATCTAAGAAATGGGTTCAACTGGGTCCAGGAAGCAAGCACAGCATACTCTTGACTCAGTGGTGGGAGAAGCAGAGAACAAAGATGTCAGTGCACAAATACACCACACACACACACATACAAACAAACACACACACATACACACATACACACACAAACACACACACACACACAAACACACACACACACACACACACACACACACACACACACACACACACACACACACACATACACACACCCCACCACATGATAGCAAGAGAAGAGATCTCATTGGAGTACTGGGTGAAAGGGCTCATTTCATTCACACATGGTGGTGGTCATGGAGGACCATCCCGAGGAGGCAGCGGTGGTCAGAGGCCTGGAGGTCAGAGGCCTGTATTGACAAAGCAGCTAGGAATCTTTCAAGCAGAGTGAAGTCCAAGTTGACAGATAGGGAAGCACGATGAGAGTAAAGTCAATTCTCTTTGTTTTTTAGTTCCCAGGACTCTGCCTGTTTGGATTTCTGTGTATCTGCACCATAGATGTGGAACATGTTTGGATCACAAGCATATATTAATGGAAAGATAAAGGAAGCAGCACCTGGCAATTGGCCCAACGTTTGCAGTGTGTGTGTGTGTGTGTGTGTGTGTGTGTGTGTGTGTGTGTGTGTGTGTGTGTGTGTGTGTGTGGCGGGAGGTGGAGGGGAGGCAGAAGAAAACAAAATCCTATGGTACAGGTCAGGACCGGGGCCCTAGAGGACAGACTAGGTCACCTTAGCCACCTCCTGACACCCAATACGAGCGCAGCACGCAGCTCGGGAGGATTAAGTTAGTGTCTGTAGAAGCCTTAGCACCATGGGTATAGACAAAGAGTCGTAAGTTGGCTGCCACTGATGTTACTGTTCTTATGGATCAATAATCGATAGAAAGTCTATATCCCATGCCCTCTTAGATTTTTGCCTATTATTCAACCTGTGTTGAATTTATGAGTCACCAGGCAGAATCCATGTTACAATGTTACAATTCCGTCCCGGGTCCATGTTACAATGTTACATTTCTGTCCCAGAACAAATATGGGTTCAAGCCTCTGGCTGTTTTTCTTGGCTCACAAGGGAGGAGGTGGTCTCTGGCAGTTGTTCACTTTCATGTACTTTGCTAGGGAGGACACAGGTGGGAAGGGAACTCCTTGGACCCTGCTGCTAGATTCCCCCCCCCCACCTTCCCCCCACTGCAGCCCTGTTTTTCTTCCTACTCTTCCTCATCCCTTTTTCCGTTCTTTTCCATCCCGCCCTGCAACTTTCTTGATGGGTTGGAACCATCTCCCAAGAAAATGGCCCACAGAGGAGTCTTGAATGACCATCTATGTTGCTTATCTCACTTTCGGCTTTAGGTAAAGGAGGAGGTCAAGAGAAAACAACTCTCCATTCTAAGGCCTTGACCTCACTTGCCTTTGTCAGATGACCCTCATGTAAACTGAAGCTGAAACCACCTTCTCTCTAGACAGCTCAGTTCTCACAGCTCGGGAGGTGTGACTCCTATGCCTGGTGTCCAGGGCAGCAACGCTTGCTGTTTGATATTTTCAGGCTCTTTTCCAAGGCTGCTGGTCACATTTTTCTCTTTGAAGTAACTTGCTCGTCTTCCCAGACAGTCATCATTTGCAAGTGTTTACATTGGAACAACAGAATTTTGGACAGCTATTTGGACCAATAGATGAAAAAACCCAAAATATAGATTCCCTGACCCAATAATGCCAACCCTGGAAAATGCTTTTAGAAAATCAACAGAGACACAGCCAAAAGTGTGTGTATAAGAATATTTATTTCAGTGCTAGTTATAAAGAAAATAAAGGAAACAAGCCACAGGAATTGCTTAAATAATTCATGACCACACTAAGCAGACATTCCCCCCACCCTAACCTCTCTCTCTCTCTCTCTCTCTCTCTCTCTCTCTCTCTCTCTCTCTCTCTCTCTCTCTCTCTCTCTCTCTCTGTATGCTCCATATGTGTGTCAGCCAGCTTCCTCTGCTTGCAACATATATCTGAGATAATTCATTTATAACAAAGATGTATTTTGGTTTGTGGTTCCTAAAAGGTTTCAAACCATGATTTGCTTTGCCTGTGGGTGACATATCACAGCCATAGCCGGTGGCAGGGCAAACCATTCACATTGTGCTTAGGATGTGGGAAAGAGGGGAAGACGAGGGGCCTGGGTTCCAACAATCCTCTTGAAGAGCGGGTGAAAGTGACTACTATGGGCAGGGGCCAGAGATGATGCCTGCCTCCGTGTGAGGAGTTCTCAGACAGTGTGTGGCATTAGCTTTGTGTCAATTGACACAAGCCCTAGTCATCTGCAGCAAGGAAACCTCAGTTGAGAAATCACCTTCATGAGGCTGGCCGAAAGCGGGCCTTTGGGGGCATTTTCTTGATTGACGGTTGCTGTGGGAAGGCCCAGCTCATTGGGGGTGGTGCCAAGCCTGGACAGGTGGCTCTGGGTGGTATAAAAAACAGGCTGAGCAAGCTGTGAGGAACAAGTCAGTAAGCAGTGTCCCTCCATGGCTTTGGCTTCAGTTCCCGCCTCCAGCTTCCTGTCTTGATAGACTAAAACAGGAAGATGAAATAGCCCCTTTCACGCCCAGGTTGTTTTTGTTTTATCATAACACTGGAAGCCCTAGGATACCTCCACTCAGGTGAGGACCGGATTATTGGCTTCACCAAAGAAAAGGATTTCAGGATGAGCAACAGTATAAGCAGAGATGTTCATGCATAGTTGTCTTTACAATTGCCATATATATGAGCTGCTAGGTTCTGAAGCTGTGAGACAAACACGTATAGGAAACAGCCAGTGACCCAGGATTCTACTGGTTTTAGCTGTGCATGCCCTCCCTGTTTTGGAATAATGCACATGTCAGCCTAGTTCCTTTACCTGCACATACTACACACATACCCCCTCCCGGCATTTAGCAACTTTAAAACTCCTTTGACCCTAGTAGGAATTGAGCTACATATACCTTTTCTGAACAGTTGACTAAATTTCTCTGCCACTAAAATGAGCAAATTAGACGGTTTCTATTCACGAGTATTCATGACATATCCAAATGATGAAAATTTAAAGGGCCTATTTAGCCTATTTAAGTGAACTCTTAGGGCAGAACCCCTACTTAGCATCTTATGACTATGCATGCATAATTGGGGCAGCATATGGTTAAAATGAGATACATTATGGGAAGGGACATGCGCCAAAGGAAAAGTGAATATATGACACAATCTATCAATTAAAATAGTGGGCCACCTAAACTATACACCTTGGTAACCAGCTTCTCTTGTCCTTTTATCCCAAGGGGGGTGGGGAGGCCCCAGGCTGTGATCAGGGGGTCTTTGTGTACCTTTACTCATGTGGCCTGCTGTCACACTTGGCAATGTTTTCCTCTCTGGTCCTTATTCTGAATAGAGTTCTCTTGCTCCTTTTGGAAATATGTGTAGCCCTTATTTTTGGTTCTCTAAGGAAAAGGCTAAGAACCCAGAAACACCCAACCCACACTGACCTCAAATCACCGGAAACAGAGATGGGTTGCTAAGGGATTTAAATGTGATCTTAGGCTGGCTCCTGCATGCACTAGGGTTACAGCTGATATGCCATTGCCCTAGGACAACTCCAGGAGGTGAAGATGTTTCAACTTTAATCAAAACTCAATAGTCTTGTGTGAGATTGCCTGAAAATATCTGGGAAACATGGAGGGGTCAAACTCAAGGTCACATATACTACAGCCTTATGCATGGTTCATTGCAATTTTCACATTCTTATTTTAAAATATCTCTCTATGAAAGGATTATGGTCTCTAGGTCAGCAAACTTTCAGCAGAGATGCCTGCCGGGATGCTTGACTCTCAGCTGGAGAAAAGCTTCAGGCAGATTCCCAGAGGAAGGGGCTCCAACCCATTCTCATGTTCCCCTAACTTTGTGTCTTTCCACTCTGCCTCACACATGCCAATGATTAGACTTCCCACTCTGCCCCGCCTCTAAAGGCTGTGCCACCTCTCAGGAGTGCTGAGCCGGGACAAAGCTTTTAACACATGGGTCTTTGGGACACAGTCCAAATGTCTCTCTTGCCACCTTGAGTCATTCTTCATTCTCCATCTTCCAGAACTCAGCCCTCTGACTGCCTTGTTGGATTTTTTGGTGATGGGAGGTCCAGCAAGGAGGCATCAGAAGATAGGCTCTTCACTTTCTGCTACTTTTCCACTTACAGCCATAGATTCCACCAGGCCTCACCTTCTCTACCTTTCCAAGCCATCTTGGGGCTCTGGCAACTGCTCCCTTCTCCACACCCGGCTTTAGCAATGGAAAGCTTCCCAAGGTGTTTAGTTCACGATCACTCCAGTAGCTCTCTCTGTTGCTCAGTGGGCCCCCCCTCCTGCTCAGGAGACCGATGGAAAACAAAATGTGTTCTTTGCTAAGATTCTACATGATGCAATGCAGAAGAAAACCAACCAATCAGCCAAACAAAAACCCAGACAAACCATGCTTACAATATAAGGTGAAATGTCCGGATAAGGCTAGAAGCTACAATTTCAACTTGAACATAAATAAATATATTTAGGAAAAAAACCATTTACACACAGAGGGGGGAAAGAATAGAAAGAAACACTGGAGATCTGTTGCCTGTAGGTGTCTGGGTTGCAAGATCACAGGCTGCTTTTCTTATCTCTATACAACTTTATATTGTGCACTTTTTGGTTTTATGGTTGCATCTTTTCAGACATGGTCTTGCTATGTAGCCCAGACTGGCCTAAAACGGTGCCTCTTATTCTTCGTTAGCCTCTCAAGCACTGGGATTTCGGTCTATTGAGTACATTCTTAGAGGTAACCGTATATCTCCTTTACAGTGAAAAAAAATCTACATTTAAGAACAAATTGAAAATGAGATTGGCCAGCTGTAAATAATAGATCATAGATTTTTAGTAAATAATATTATAGCACAGAAAGAAATGTCAGTATTTCAGTAGTTTTCTCTAGGTCTCAGCTCTCATCAAGCACATGGGTGAGAAACTTTCCTAGGCCTGCCTGGTGCTTACTATAACTTCTAGGGCTGAAGCCTTTCAGAGGCTGCTCTTGCCTCCATTCTGGCTTTGGCCTCACATGCAGCTGTTCTCGAGGTAGGATGGGCATGAGGGAGAAGGGGCCTCAATGCAGCTGACAGATCAGGCTGAGCAAACCATTGAAGATATGCTGACAACTCTCTGAAGTGCACCCTTGGCTCACTTCATGCTAGTTGGTAGATATGCCAAGCAATCTAGCTTTTATTAGCAAAAATCGCATCTCTGTGCTTAGAATCAGAAACTTGCTACAAATAGCAACTGTTTAAATGTTAAAGCTGACACGTGGGCTTATTTAGCATTTACTTATTTATTTATACAGGTGTGGTAGTTTGAATGTAATTGACCCTATAAGAGTATAGGGAGTGGTACTTTTAGGAGGCGTGGCCTTGTTGGGGGAAGTGTGTCTTCGTGGAAGCGGGCTTTGAGATCTCATATATACTTAAGCTACACTCAGTGCGGTAGACAGTCCACTTCCTGTTGCCTTTGGGTCAAGATGTAAGAACTCTCAGCTCCTTCTCCAGCATCATGCCTGCCTGCGTGCTGCCTTGCTTCCCACTATGAGGATAATGGACTCAAGATCTGAACTGTAAGTGAGCCACCCCAATTTAATGTTTTCCTTTATTAGAAGTGCCATGGTCATGTCTCACAGCAACAGAAACTCTAAGACAGAAGCGTTTCACTCTGTGGTTCTGTCTGGCCTGGAACTTGCTATGGGTGTCAGGCTGGTCTCAAACTCAGAGAGATTCACCTGCCTCTATTTTTTAAGTGTGGTATCAAGGGTATGTGACACCACACCATACTTAAAATGATCTCTCATTCACAGTTTTTCCAGTACCCCTAAATGGAGATAATGGGCTGGCTACTTACTTACACAGAATAAAAGCAACACATGTATTGATATTGTTATCCATATTTATTCAAAATGTTCAAAAATTGAGAAGGGGTGTTCAAGTTTTAAAGTTTTTTGTTTATTTGATTTTTGCCTTTGAGGGGTAAGGTGGGTGGAATTTTTTGTCAGTAAATCTTTTCTACCAAGCTTGATTTTGTTCAGATTTCTTTTGTGTCTTTGAAATCAGGCAGCTTCTTAATAGGTAGTATATGAGGACTACATTTTTTAAAAAAGAAAAAAAAAAAGAAAGAAAGAAAACCAATTCCTTGAACATAAGCAGCACTTACTTTGTCCCTTTGCAAGCTTAGCTCTGGGGGCCTGCCTTCTGGGCTGCAGGTAGAGCCTGGCAAAGCCCCAGACCACTGCTTGAGCTAATGACAGAAAAGATAAGGAACTTTGAACCCTAATATAGCCATTGCAATGTGCGGGCTGGTTTCCAGAACTTTCTGCACCCACTTAATCTTCAGAACTGGCACATGATGCTGAGTGCTGGTGGGGGTGGGGGTGTCCTCATTGGCTTTCATTGCTGTGACAACGCACTGACCAAAACCAGCTTGGGAAAGGAAGAGGTTTCACTGGCTTCCATACCCCAGCCTCAGTCTGACACGGAGGGAACTCAGGGTAGGAACTGAGGCAGGAGCAGAGCAAGAGGCTTGAAAGAGCTTTGCCCTCTTACCTGCTCTTCTGGCTTACCTAGCTTGCTTTTTAATACAACCCAGGGCCACCTGCCAAGACGGAACCTCTCAGCTCAGTGAGTTAAGCCTGTCTACATCAACAAGCAATTAAGAAAATATCTCCTAGGGCTGGAGAGAAGGGTCAGTTGTCAAGAGCACTTGCTGCTCTTGCAGCGGACCTGAGTTCAGTTTCATGCACCCTCATGATGGCTCACAACTGTCTGAAACACTGTTTGAATGATCTTTTGCTCAGGGATAGAGGGATGAGGGGATGATGGGGTCTCTGTGACCATCGCGGCCAGCAGGAGGCAAGAAGGCAGTTCTGTTTAACAGGACTAAGAAGCCAGTCTTGGTTCAAACTTCAGGAATCTAATCCTGAGTAGTTTATTTTAGACACATCTTATTTTGGTGAAAACTTCCTGGTCATAATTAACTCAGTCCTGTGTGTACAAAGCACAAAATTAGCCAAATAAAGATCAGATGTGACGACATTGAAACTTTGCAAAGTACATGTGACACCTTCCATAACGATGGGTTCTATAGGGCTGGGGAGGACTGGGGTGTGGTCTCGGCCACACAGGTAGCTGTAAGAAAAAGGGGACATGGTATATGAATGATTTTTTAAAAATTAGATTATTAAATTTACTTAGATCAGGAAATCAACTGTTAATCTCAAAACGTTTTACATTGGTATGGATTTGGGTTTATTGATACAAATTTAAGGTCAATTCTCTTATGCTGTATGTATTTTTCTATTCTTGTATAAGATATGTTTATGGAACTGATTTAAAATTGTAATGTATAATTAAGAAATGAAGGTTAATAGTCACCTTTGATAATCAAAACTTATAGTTAGGTTAGTTAAGAGTTTTAGGTATACAAAGATATATTTCATTTAGGTAGGTAATCTTCAAATACTTCTAAGACCTACAGAATATGGCATTTAAAATGTTTTAAAAACTTAGACTTTTCTGGACAGTGAGACAGGTCTGCTCCTGGCAGCACCAATCTACTTCAAGAGAAAAAAGGGCATTAAAGAAACTCCACATGGAGTCTACTTTCTTTGTGGCTTTGGTCAGCCACAGGACATGAACCTGTTCTTATATTAACTGCTTGACAGTATGCTGTTTAAACTGGACATGCAGGTTCCATAGAAAGATGACCTCTAAATTTTGGCAGAACAAGCCGAGGTGGTCATTCAGGTTCCTGCTTTACAGAGAAAACTGTCAGACATTCTTCAGGACTCAAGGAGAAGCAACTGATGAACTATACCAGAATGGGCAGAACAGATTTCCTGCTTCACTGAAATGAAAAGAGACTCTGGGCCTGTAGGCTGAAGATGGATGTCCCAACCTTATAAAGGAACTTTGGGTGACTCTCCAGGCAGATAGGTGTCATTCTGTCCTTTCTAGATTTTAGAAGTCGCTTGCACTTCTGGTTTACTTGGGTAAATATATTCTTCTGTGGTCTTTGATATAGTTGAAGATTAGATAGTTATAGGTACAGTTTTTCTTAGTCATTTGAAAGGTATATTGGATATGAAACATTAGACTCATAAAGATAAAGTAGATGATAGGAGTATTTTCTTTAATTTTGTTGAATACAAATAGACTAGATATTATAATTATAATTCTTACTTGATGGCTATTTTGTTATATGTAATTTTGCTATGTTAAAATTAAAACCTTCCTTTTTGATTAGACAGAAAGGGGGAAGTGATGTGGGAATGCCTTTCTATATGCTGTGAATATCAATCTTTAAATAAAGGAGCTGTTTTGGGCCATGACAGGCACCATAGAAGAACTAGGAGGAGAAATCAGAGCATAGGTAGGAGAAGCAGGGTGGAGTCAGAGACAGATCGAGCTAAAGCCGCCCAAGAAGCAACATGTAAGGAACACAGGTGAGCCACGGGCCACGTGGCAAAAAAGATTAATAGAAATGGGTTGATTTAAGATGTAAGAGCTAGCTAGCAATGTGCCTCAGCCATAGGCCAAACAGCATGAAGTTAATATAAGCGTCTGAGTCATTTCTGGGGACCTGAGCAGCAGCGACGGGTGGCTAAGGGGTCTGACATGGCAGGGTCTGGGCTTCTGGTCGCCCGGGACCAAGAAACCGCCACTGCTACAGTTGTACTTACTCCCAGTCTTCTAAGCAGATAACAGGTTAGGCATCCCTTCCTTCTCAGGAAGAACCCTGGGTGTTTAACATTCCTGGCTCCCCTAATGCACAAGGACCTCCATGTCTCCTGCAGAATCCAAGGCTGTCTTCTGGCCACCACAGTGGCTAGACATATACATGGCACGTGCACATATATGCAAGCAAAACACTCTTACACATGCAATGAATTTAAAAAGAATGAAAAGAAAATGCCCTACAGACATAGTCACAGGCCTATTTGGTGGAGGCCACTTCTCAACTGATGTTCCTTCTTCTAGGTGACTCTAGTTTGGTGTGTCCAGTTGACAGAAATTAACTGGCACAGGGGTGTGGCTCGGTGGTGAGTGTGCTCAGCACACATGAGGTCCTGTGTTCAATTCCCTATCCACACAACGTATCTTTGTTATAATCCTCATTTTATGGATAAGCTTATCAAGCATACGAGTGAAAGAACTTGCGTATGGCCACAGGCCCAGTGAGGAGTCAGCAGAGAACAGTTATGAATCCTGCAGGCTAACATCAAAACAGTCTCTAAACTTTCTAGACTCTTCGCCAAAGATACAGGTTAGAGATTTCACATTCCCAGCCCTATCAACAACCATGCACAGGAGCCCGAGTTCACTGACACTGCATTGGGTTTATTCCTGTGATCTTTTGACATTCCTCATAGATGGGCAACTGGAACAGCTGCCCAGATCCTCTGAACATAAAGCTTGGTTTGTTGGGGCATCCAAGTGGCCCTAATCATGTCTCATCACAGAGGCTGCCTCAGTGCTCAGACAAGCTGCATGTTGCTGCTCCTTGGGCCATGAGTTCCTGCACATTCCTGTCATCTGAAGGAGAAAATAATGTCTGAATCATGAGGTATCCTTCGTAATGACCAGTGTCCTCCCAGGGAGTTAGAAGCTACCCTGCAACCAGACGCCTGGATGCCCTCAACTCCAGAGGTGAGCATGGTCTAATTACCTTCATCTGCAAAGAGCCAGGGCCTCGTAGCAGCCGGCCACAGCAGGACTCTTGAAAAACCTGCTGTAGGTTAAAAAGTAGACCTGCCTTCAATTTATTAAAAGCCTTGGCATTTTTTTCTCCCACTGAGCATTTTAAAATGCAATTAGACAAAATGGAATAATAATCAGGCAAAGGGATTCTAGAATTTTCATATGGGGCAATCTTTGCTTATGTGCCTTTGCATTTTGGAGTGTTTCTGTTGTGACAGTATGCCTAGAGGACACACCGACAGCCTGTTACAGTCATGTCCACATTCCTTAGGACCTGGATGTCCTGTAACCAACCATTGGATTATCACACCACCTTTTCTTGGTGCCAAGGACTCACCATTCTAATACCCTTGTGTAACAGTTAGTCCCCATGTATAAATACTGAATCAAAATTTCCACAAACACAAGCTGAACTTTTAAAGAAGTTCCCTAGGTAACTGTGGTAAGGTACAGTGGCATTTTCAAGCCACTACACAACTGGCAAACAGATTTACATTCACATTTTATGGCAATGAACCCTTGGTCCAACACACAGACTACACTATGAAAAACCAGGATGCTTCACTGAATGGCTGGATGCAATTTCCCAGGACAAGATAGGGACTTTGTCGAATGCAGAAGAATGATCCTCCCCAATCTTGGGAAATACAGGAATGAATGCTGTATACATCAGGAATCTCATAAATTTATTTTTGTTAGTACACAGGGGTTTGGCAGCATACCTAATATAGACGAGGTGAGTTCCCAAGCACCTCACAATGAGAAACGGAAAAGTATCTTTAATGTCATCACTGGCCACAATAGAAACTGATTCAGGGCAAGATTCTGCTCATGAGGCACCATCCACGCTGCAAATATCGAAAGCAGTGGTGGACAGCCGATGCTTTGAAATTATAACACACATCCCCTCTGATGTGCCTGCAAGGTGGTGGTTCCTGTGCACAGCTTAACACGCTGCCTTCGTTGAAATGGGCTGTGTTAATCAGTTTCCATTGCTGTGACAAAATACCTTAGGCCGTCAACGTGAAGGAGGAAAGGCGTTCCTTTGGCTCCCGGCTTCAGTCTACGGCTAGTTATCCCCATTGCCTTCGCACATCTGGGGTCCTTGGTGTAGCAAACAGCTCAGCTCAGAAAGCAAAGGGAGAAAAGGAAGTCATCAAGGTCCCACAATCCCCTTCGAAGATGTGCTCTTGATGACTTCACTTCCTCTTCTCAAAGACCTAACTTCCGGTCCTGAAGCACCACCCCTTAAAGGTTTTACAGTCCGCTGGTAGTGCCAGGAGCTGGGCACCGGGCCTTCGGTACATGGTACCCTTGGGGGACATTCCAAGTCCAAAATGCGGCAGTGTTGATGTGTTTCAAAGCACTAATTCAAACACCTGTGAGCCACATTGGGGCAGCACTTCCCACTCCACCAGCCTCTGGCTGGTCTCTTCCTCCCTCCCTCGGCTAGCCTTCTTCTGGGGTTTAATGTGCAGGTAATCAAAGTCCAAGCAGGGCATTTCATACCCAAAGGAGAAAACCAGGGTTGGGCACCAGCCAGCCTTGTTTCTTCCCTCCTATATGTCTCCTCCTTTCTTTCCTGTGCTCCAAATTACTGCTCTCCACACATGTGCCGCATATTCCCTGCCATTTTGCAGCAGGCCCCCAGATCAATGGCTCTGTGTGTTCATCTCATAAAAAATGTAAAGGGAAATCATCACCTAGGCAGCTTGTTTGGATTTTAAAACCTCCTAGTATTTCCCTGTCCCTACAATCTTCTCCACTGGAAAGCCCATCAATTCATTTCCCTGGCCTACACAAGTCTTGGCCGTTTGGGCATGCAAATTAGCCTCCCAAGCTGCATGGATATTGCTCTTCATGAATATTTAATGCTTATTCAGCCATGCACCCAATCCAGCTTTGTCTCACTTTGCTCATTTACCTGTAGCTCCAAGTTGCTTCAAGTTCTTGTCTCTTAGTGGGATGACAATTACAACACACCTGGGATAAGAAGGACCATAGCTTTGACCTTCTGGCTTTCTACTTATAAGGCTTGGAGATTGGAGAGACTGCCTATGGAAGTGATCATTCATTTAATCATCAAAAAAATGTTCTCTCAATGCTATTTTCATGTGCCAGGTCCAATGTATAGGGTCCACTGGCACGTTGTCCGGCTACATGCCCAGGAACAGACAAAAAGGCACATGAAATTGGTCAGCTTAGGCATCGTGCAAATGAAATTTTCACCAGGAAGGCCATATATCCAAGAATATATGACTGTGTAGACATTTGAGTTTGAGCATGGTTCATAAACCATCACCTCTTGTGGTCTTGTAGTCCCCCAGGGCCAGCCTTGCCTGAAAGCCCAAGAACCTTTTTGGCTTCCTTCTCCCCCTGTTGTTCATTCCTACCCCATGTTCACCCACATCTATGAAGATTGATTTTAAGGCCTCTATAATACTAGTTTCATAGAATAGAGCTTCCAGAGCCCTGCCTTTGCAGGAAGGATCCATGATAGGAACTACCTTGCTGTTGACACATTGGTATGCTAAAGGGCCACCGTCCTCATAGTGGGCGAGGAAGACATGGAAGGTAATTGAAGGGACCAGGGGAAGGCTGGCCCGTGAAACATAGAAGCATTTTATTCCGTGTTGTACTAAAATCTTAGTCATCATATTTATCAAAAAATCAAATTTACCTAGGTATCTATTATTTTCATTTTTTAAACCTGGCAATCCTACCAAGGAAGTCTATGGTCAATCCAAGAGTCTGCCCCTTCCCCCCCACCACCACCACTTTGGGTAACTCTCACAGGACTCCAGATCAGCACAATTAAAAACAGAGGAAGTGGTGCTTTGAAAGGCGACTCTTTTTTAGGACCTCTCCTTGGCTAACTGTTCCCTTGCAGACTCATGGTGGCCTGAGCCTATCAGTGCTCTCTTCACTTATTCCTGTCTCCCCAGAGGAGACCTCTTTCTTCTTCCTTCCCCAGGGCTGTGTTAACTAGCCATTACCTCCCAGGAAGTGGTTTAAGTAACAGAAGGGTACCGGCTTTCATTTCTGAAGTTACAGGACCCGTAAAGTTGATTCTCTCTAAGGCGGTGTGGAGCAATCTGTTCTAGGTTTCCCCTTAGCTTCTGATCATTCCCTGACGATTGCTGGTGTCCCTTCACTTACAAGGGAATGACTTCAGTCTCTGCCTTCATCTCTATATGTCATTCTCTTTGTGTAGCTTTGTGTCCTGCTTATTCTTGTTATAAAGACTCAGATCATATTATATAAGGGCCCTGACCCCAGGACCTCATTTTAATTTGATTACTTCTGTTAAGACTCGGTCTCCAAATAAGGTCACATTCTGTGCTACTTAGGAGTTAGAACTCCAGCATCTTTATTCCAGGATACAGTTCAATCCATAAAATGTGTACCTCAGTGCTACACATGTTTGTGTACAATTGCTAGGAAGGTTAAGGGAGCCTGGCGGGAGCTCCTGCAGCCTAGGAGTCAGGGTTTTGGTTGTGTATGCTGGCATCGGGGTTAAGGATGATTTAAAGGCTTAGAGTAATAGAAGATAAACTGCTTGTCACTGCCCACCCTGTGTTCCAGAAGATTGCATTTCTGTGTGAGGCCGCCCCAGCATTGCCCTGCAAACAGCTTTTCCATTATGCTAAGAGCTAGTAGTGAAAGGCACCATTACTACCGAGCCCTTTGGCCTCCATTGGTTCCCACTCCTTCTGCCCTGAGCACTTCCCAGTGACCTTCCCAAGAGATAACACCAGAGTTATTGCCCCCCGGGAGAACTCTGCAATTGCTTGCCTGTGTCAGGGGAAACCCCATGATGCTTTGCTTGGAGCATGATCAGAAGGGAGGCCCAAAGGAAGAAGAGATTTGTGGCCTCTACCATCCCCACTTCGAATCCAGTATTAGAATAAGTTGTGTGTGTTTGGGGGTGGGGTTGGGGATGAGAGAATTGTCCCTCCTCCAGGCAGATGCTGGGAGAACAAGCTAAAATTCCTTGTCAGCTGGGGCTCTAAATTCTCATTCATTTATTAGGAAATGATCGTTTTCTTCAAGAAAGCCATCTGTCTTGCTTTTCTGGGCACTGTCCATTAGCAAAGAGACAGAGGGAGGGGGGAAAAGATGGACTTTTTGGCCAGGGATATTTTTTGGTGCCTCTTCAAAGTCTTTATCACCAGGGAAACTGGTGTCTGATTAGGAAATGTGTTTAAAAGTGGCTTACTCATCTGAGCTGCTTCAAGGCTGACTGGCCTGATAAAGGGGTTTTCACGATGCCCCAAATGGTGGCCCCGTGACTGTGTACCTGGCTCCATGATGTTGCTGGGGTGACCATAACAAGGCAGCAGGCCTTAATAACAGAGCGCTGTTTCTTCCTGGCTCTGCCGGGGGAAGAGGTCCAAGGTAACCAATGTCTTCCTCTCAAGGCCTCTTTCCTTGGTTTATAGATGGCCATCTTGCTCCTTACATGCCATCTCCTCTCCTTCTGGGTCACATTTTATCTTCTTACAAGGACGGAGTCAGACTGAGTCCCCAGTGACTGCCTTTAACCTCAGGGCCACAGAGATCCTTTCTCTAAGTGCTCTGGGTTTGGCAATGAATAAGTGGGGGCCAGTTTATCCCTGAGCAGTGCCTCTGTAATGGTGTCTTAGGTCCCAGATTTGGCTCCGCCTCTGATTAGGGGTCTTTGGGAGGACTGTGGGTTGGGGGTTTAGGTTCCCAGAAACAGAAAGCGATTCATGCTCACCTGAAGATCCAGGGAGTTGAATAAGGTGGTATGGAAAACACAGTATAATGAGAGGTCACAGAATAGATAATAACTTTGACACATCTGGTGTGGAAATGGGAGCCCCAGGAACTCCTCTGTGATGGAGTGGATAATATGAGGTGCTCAGAAGTCCCAGGGGGCACTTACCCTTATTGTTCATAGTGTATATGATCCAGACCCTTGGCTTCCATTTTCTCTGCCATAAGTAAGAATGGAAGTCAGGGACCAAGTCTCACCTATCTCCTAGATCACCCAGAGACACAGAGAAAGATGATTGTTCAACAGAAGACAGTCAGCTAAGAAAGAAGAATATATTCCCAAATCCATGATAAATGCTTGTCATACAGTTTCTTTACTTGATTTAAAAAAAAAAAAAATGGACCACCTCTGAGCTGGACCATGTCTGAAACGGATCACCTCTGAGTTGGACAACCTCTGAGGTAGATCATCTCTGAGCTGGACCACCCCTGAGCTGGTTCACCCCTGAGCTGGTTCACCTCTGAGTTGGTTCACCTCTGAGCTGGTTCACCTCTGAGTTAAACCATGTCTGAAACAGACCACTTCTGAGTTAGACCTCCTCTGAGCTGGACCACCTCTGAGCTGGATCACCTCTGAGCTAGATCACCTCTGAACTGGACCACATCTGAGCTGGACCACCTCTGAGCTGGATCACCTCTGAACTGGACCACATCTGAGCTGGACCACCTCTGAGCTGGATCACTGGATCACCTCTGAGCTGGATCACCTCTGAGCTGGACCACATCTGAGCTGGATCACCTCTGAGCTGGATCACTGGATCACCTCTGAGCTGGACCACCTCTGAGCTGGACCACCTCTGAGCTGGACCACCTCTGAGCTGGACCACCTCTGAGCTGGACCACCTCTGAGCTGGACCACCTCTGAGCTGGACCACCTCTGAGCTGGACCACCTCTGATGCTTTGTCTTCGGCTCTTTCCCACTTCTTTCCTGAGTACTTCGCCTCTTTTTATTAGGCAAGAGCTGAGATCTGCTCTCGCGGATCTTTGTTGCTATGCTCATTCTCCATGTCCTCTCAGTGAATATTGGTCTCTGTCTGCCCAGGAAGGTCACTAGTCTTGTGTCACTATATAAAAAAACACAGTGAAGAGCTTTCTGGAGTGCTCAGTTTATTAATGTCTTCTTTGTGATTTGTACTGGTTGTAAATATTATATCCATTATAAATAATGATTCAGCCTGTCATTCTTTCTCTGGTCCTTGGTTACCTGGTCTATAAAACTAGAGGGCTGAATTAAATGATTATTGAGGTCTCTAAAGCACTAGCTCTGATGGATTCTGTGAAAATTAAACTCTCTTGAGTAGATAGTAGACACTTTTGCCAGAGTGAAGTATCCCCAAGAACTTGGAAATGGGAAATATAATTTCCTTGGGAGAGAAAAGTTATAAAGCCAGCAAAGACCAGATAAAAGAAGATATATTCAAAGTCTCCTTAAATGGACAGAGTAAATTTCAGATCAGAGTTTTCTGGACTTGACATCTAAACATTCTGTGGAGCAGAGTGTCCTCTCAGGAGGCACACCATAGAGCCAGGAAGAAGATGTTGAGCAAAGTATCTAGATCCACTCTATCTGCCACGAGATTGGGAAATTAGTAGTTTGGAGACCCCTTCCAGCTGTGTCTGTTACAGACTGGCTGTAGGCTGTCATGACTGGATTCCCAAGGGCACAGACAAGATTCACTCTGTGAAACAGTCAGTCCATCTAACATGGACATCAGCCCCGCAAGAGGGGCTTCAGCGGCAGCTGGAATGGGAATCCAGGGTACCTACTGAAGCCAACGCCTGCCTTCTGTTGTCTTCAGCATGGGGAACTCTATGTAAACACATTGGGATTCTCAGGATACAGTCTATCAGTTATCATCAGTTCCCAATTAGCTCAGAGTCTTTGAATACTTTGATAACTGAACATTTTGAAGTTATTTAGTTCATTCACTTTCCCTGAATCCTGCTTACTCAGGCACCCAAGGTTTGAGTGCAATTTCCCATAAGCCTCTGGGAAGAGCAGCCTGGCTGTGGCCTGGGAGGCAGGGACATCTACGAAGGATGCAGAGGTCAGAGGGGGTGACAGGAAAGTGACTCTTCTTTTAAAGCCAACAGAATCACTCTTCTTCAGTCTCTTGGGAGATCACTGTGAGCTTGCCCCAGTGAAAGAAGTGCACTCTGGGCTTGCTGACAAAGTCAAGCGCTTCAGTTCAGAGAAAGAAGCCCTCAACACCCTCACAAAAAAATATTCTTGGAAGCTGCCAGCCAGTCCTTCGTTCAAACTTAGAATCTGTGGTGCAAGAGAGTCTTCAGTAGTTTTCCACAGGCTCACTGGCTGAATCTCCACAGCGTGTGGAATTTCAACTATAGGCAGGATAGCATGACACAGCAATCTCTCTCTCTCTCTCTCTCCCCTTCCCTCTCCCTTCTCCTCCCCCCCCCCCCCCCCCCGCCTTTCCTCAATATGTCATATGTTTGTCCGGCAGATGTTCTTGGAAGGTTCCCCAACCATATTATGTTCAAAATGGCACCCCTGGTATTTGCCCTTCTCTGTACACTCCCCCTCCAATGTTACCTTGTCGGTCAGGCCTAAAACCTTAATGCACTCTATTCCTAAATCCCCTCTTCCTAGACTCCAGCTTCTGTCTGTAACATCCATTCAGGATGTCCTCACTTCTAAGGCATAAGATTCTAGAGGGCCCTTCCAGATCAAAGCAGCTGACAGGTGGGTTAGTCCATACATCTTTACAGGCCGCTTCTGCTTCCCCTCAGCTTTTTCCACACCCACAATCCCCTCTTGTTTCATATGTAATTCACGATCCCACTGGTTTTATATGTAATTTTGGCACAAACAGGCAAATGAGGCTCTCTGTGAGCTTCAGATATCCAGCCCTTTTGCCTGGGAGAACACAAGGCCGCTTGAAGCCTGAGGGGATTCAGGTAGCTTTATTTTAAACCTAAGAGGAAAATAAAGAATAGAGTGCTGGTAGACTCCAACCAGGTGATGTCCCTGACACCAGGAAAGAAGCAATACCAGCAGGTGAGAGGCTCTGGGCTGGCCTGAGCTGGAGCCAGCTGTGAGCCCGGCAGCTTGGCTTTCATTCTTTCCATAAGGTATCCTGGACGAATGCCACAGCTTGGTTCAGGAAGAGGCCTTGAATGTTGCAGCTTTTCCTTAACCCTGTCTCAAAGCCAAAGGGAAGGTTTTAGATGCTTAGATGCGTGGGTGATGTTCTTGGGCAGCTTCTTACATCTCCCCAAGGAGTTTTGGCTCAACCTCCTTTGCAGGCTCATGCTGGCCTCAGACAGGAAGGCAGGGACATCATGAAGGACATAGAGACAAAAGGGGGTAAACCGGATAGAGTGCATGTGAGTCCCCATGCTAGCCTGAGAAGACAAATCTCCACAGCTTTTCAGAGGCTACACAGCCAGCCTTGTGGGAGATGCTCCCAGGCCCCACCATGATGTTCCAGTAGGGAGGTGCCAATGATGGTAATCTGGAGTAAACATCAGTAGAAAAGTAGATATTGCCTTTTCCATTCCATGGCTGCATCATTTCCATAACACACACCACTATCCTCCAGAATAAAACCAGTACCACCACACTTTGTCCTTGTCGGGGACAAAGCCAGGCTCCAGGGCTCTGTTCTGGGTCCTGGAATTTATTTAGTGGTGATAAATCATTTACACCTAAAAAAAAAAAAAAAAAATTTAAATTAAAACAAAAAATTTCCTGGGATTTATAATCTTAGTTTGGTAAAGCCTACTGTCATGTAGGTCTGTCCCAAGATCTAAAGGGCAGTGCCAAGCAATTAATAAAATGCACATTTCTTGTAGCATTATGGGAAGAGTTCCCCTCCAGCAGAGATTTCAATCAAGCAAGCACTGAGACATATCAGGATGGATAAAGTCTTTATTTCTCTATTAGCATGCAGAATGACCTCAACAAAGGCTTAAAAGACCCCCCCACACACACACACCAGAAATAGTTCATTGCTTATATAAGGTTGAGAATACTGTCGTGATCTTGTCTGTGTGACCATCCTTGGGTGGTCTCTTCATCCCTGTCCCCAAAGAGATTTTCTCTGGAACTAAGCAAATCTCATCGAAGGAGAAATAGTATGTTTCCAGTTAGGACAGTTTTATCTTTAGCAAACAGAACTTAACAGTAGTAGTTCATATCTAATAACCTTCAGCCAGGCCCTTGTTCCCCGATTTACAGCTGAGACAGTGACAGTCCCCTTTAAAACAGGTTACTACGTGAGGCTCCTGGGACTAAGTCATCTCCTCCAAGTGCAAACCCACCTTCTTGGAGAGGATGGGAGGGGGAGGGTCTGAGTCTGGAAGAGGGTGCACTTGCTTCCTCTGGGGCCCGTGGGGTCTCACTGTGAGTAGCACACCAACTGGCTGTTTCTCCTGGAGCAGAGTCTACATCCACTGGGTAGGTTCTCCATCACCCCAGACACAACTCTGTGTACACCTTGAGAGACCCCAGTGCGAACACCATTCCTTTAGAGGTCTGGGGCTCCATAGACTTTCCAGTGTTCCCTTTCCACCTTCCAGAGCAGAGGCCTCCATGCTGTCTTAGCATTCTTGCTCTTGCTTCCCTTCAACTGCACCTTTATTCAAAATCCTCTTGGGTAATGTCCCTGCTGCGATTCTCATCTGCTGCCTGAACCCTGCCTGATGGCACCTGTCGTTACACAGATGAGGAAAGGGCAGATCTGGACTCTGACTCTGACCCAGATGGCCCTACAGCCTTTGGTCCGTTTGCTGACTCCTATAGATTAGTGGGAGCCTGGGATACTTCTGATGTCCCCCCCCCCCCCCCCCGCAGGGGACTGGCTTCCTGTTTTTCAGGAGAGAGAAGGAAGACAATCACACTCTATGGAGACTCACTAGCTCAAAATCAACTGTTGGCAGTGGTGCCTAGGATGGCCATGACCCTGCCAAGGGAAGCTGATGGCAAAGTCCACTCAGAGTCTAACCTACAAACAGTATTTGGATCAGGCAAAGATCTCCTGGTCTCCGATGAAGTGGTATCCCCAAACCCCCCCCGGGGGGGGGGGGGTCCAGGGGAAAAGCCATGGTTGTTTCTCTTCCCTCTATGCCTGTGGTTCCTCACTGGACTGTGTTATAGCCAGAAAAGCAGCAAGTGAATCCACAGGGGCTTCCCGCCAGTGAGAAACAAGTCATTACCCTCTCTCCCTTTCTTCGAGGTTGGAGCTCCAGCAGCCATCTTGGAGCCACGAGATGACAATTCCAACGATTCCAAATTTATAGCACAGGGCAACAGAGACAAAAAAGTCAGAATTCTTTGTGGCATTCCACAGGCCTCGTCTTGGCTGTTTGTAACTAAAGTGTTCCCACTGGGTACAAAGCAGTTATTCCTAAGGACACAGCAACACCATACTTCCTTAGCACCTGTCAACCCTGTGCCTGCTGCTGTTGTAGGCTGTCTCCCAGGACAGCAGACTCTGCCCTGACAGCTGGGGCTTGGGCGTATTCTGTGGTGGGGCTCCCAGCCCTCCACAGGCACACTATTGTTTGAAGCTGGGTTTCATCAGCCTCTGGAGGGGAGGGTTTTACAGGATAGTCAATGTTTATTCAGCCTGATGGTACAATGTACAGGAAGAAGCAGAGAGAGCATAATATGTCTCTGGGACTGAGTCCTGAGGTCACAAGGCCTAAGAGGCATCTTCCTGCTCTGCTTGCAAGGCAGTGCTCTGCAGAGCTGAGGAAGGGGGCTTGAGGAAGGAGGGGCCAGGACTTGTCAACAATGATAGAATGAAACACACTTAGAGACTCAGAGTCCTCAGAGCATCTTTCTGGCAGGCTTGGTCACGGGTGGCTTATCTCAAAGGTAGGGCAAGAAGCAATGGCCTTTGGTCCCTTCCCTTAGTCAAACTCATGGCAGAGTCCATAGTTAGAAAGGCAGCAACTGTGGAGACTTTATCAAGTCTCTGGAGGTGTGTGGGTATGAGTTATACGCATGCAGGTGATGTGTGTCCAAGTCTGATGGGTAGATGCATGCAGGTGATGTGTGCCCCAGTCTGATGGCTACATGTATGCAGGTGATGTGTGCCCCAGTCTGATGGATGGATGCATGCAAGTGATGTGTGCCCCTCTCTGATGGATGCATGTATACAGGTGATATGTGCTCCAATTTGATGGATGCATGTATGCAGGTGATGTGTGCTCCTGTCTGATGGATGGATGCAGGTGATGTGTGCTCCTGTCTGATGGATGGATGCAGGTGGTGTGTGCGCCAGTCTGATGGTTACATGTTTGCAGATGATGTACACCCTCTGAGTCTGGTGGAAGGTAAATTTCCTCAGGTTTTTTACTTCTCTTTCATCCCACACTGTTCCCTGATGTACCCCCCTCCTGATCTGTGGACTCTCTCTGGTTTGAGCTCCTCATCTGGATTGCTGTGTTTCTTCCCATCTCTTTCTATTTCCCTCTCTCTCATCCCATGTCTCAGTTTAGTCAGATGTCTCTGAGAAAACATTTAAAACTGAGTGGCTGAGATTGATGGCTGACAGCTCTGGATGCCGAAGAGTCCTGGATTAAGGTACTACAGAGTACCCTGATATTCGGGGAGGGCCTTCTTCCTCGCAGAAGGTACCATCTTACTGTGTACTTAATAGGGTGCCAGAGCAGCTAGATCTTTGGATCCCCTTTATAAGGGATCAATTCCATTCTTGCGGGCTCTGCTTCTGATATTCAAAGACTCCCCCATGGGTCCCATTTCCATTGAGAATTGGCATTCGACATGGGTAGTAGAAACACCTGTGCCTCCAGACTGTCGTACTCAGTCTAAGATAGTCTGCTGTTTCCTCTGATCAGGTTGGGCAATTTTCTTCACAAAACTTTCAAAGCTTTACCAGGACTCCTGGATCAAGCTCTGAACCTGCTGCCTGATACTTAGAGCATCTTTCCCCATTACCAGCCTGACCTTCATTTCTCCCTTGCAGGCCCGTGTGCAAACCTAAGTAAATCCATCAAAGCTCAGCTCAAATGTCGCCTCCTTTTCTTTTAATCTCTAGGCTTCTTTATTGCTTTCCTTGATAAGAGAGCACTTCTCTGCCTTTGGGTCACCGTAACCATTTGTATTCACTGCATTGCAATCACTGGAATTCTTTACTTTATGTATGTTCACCCTCTTTCATTTCTCTAATAGATCAATGATTTCCAACCAGGGCAGGGCATTTCTGGCAATGTTTGCAGACATTCTTGGTTGTTGCTACTGTTGCAGGTGGAGGTCAAGGATGCTGCTATCAACATCCCACAATGCGCAGGACAGCTCCTTACTGCAAAGAAATAAACAGTCCCAAGCATCAACGGTACAAGGTCAAGACATCCTAGATTAGGTCTTAAGCTTCTAGAATTAGAAACCATGCTTCCTGTTCTTTCTATTCGGCACAGTACATCTCTTTGAAATAGCATCTTTTTCAGTCACTCTAAATAAATGTCTATGTACAATATGCATCTACACATCATGGTTTAAACCTGTATATAGATGCCTATCATCCCAAGTGATGTCTCATTGGCTTTACTACTTATACTTTCTGTTAATCATCACACATGATGTCTCTGAGGGTGGATGACCCATGTAACTCTTCATCATTGGTATTCTCCGAAGCTCCCCTTCACTGTTATACCCTATAAACCAAAGTCCCAGCTCATAGTCTCTGGGATGCTCAGAAAATCCTTCACTAAGCTATGCTTTAGTGTATTACATCTTTTGTCTTTCTAGAGGGTCAACCAAAGTACACTTCATTGCTGTGTCTCTGATCCTTTTGTGGCACTCTAGTTAGTAATATTTCATGCACTCGTGACACTACAAATGACCTTAATGTCGCCCCTCATTTTGCAAATGAGATAAGCAAAGCCCTCCTTGTCACCCCATGCTCTTTATCCAATGAGCCACAGGATGAATTCCTACCTAGGTTTAATTCCAGAGAAACATTTTGTCTCTATAGATGAATATGTATTCTTTATACTGTCAGAAAACACAAATCTATGCAATCCAATATGTTTCTCTTTTCGGCTTAGCTGCCAGGAAAGTTAGAGACCAAATTAAATGCCCAAGTGTGAATATCTGCCTCATTCAGGTGTCTGAAACTATTTCTTCTGCTTTCATCAGCAAGAGCGTTATCCTCAGATGCTTTCTCCTGCACTATGCGTTCATCTCTAAGCTGCTTCAAGGAGGTTAATGGGATGCAAACTTTAACTAAAAAGCAAACAAAAGCCCCAAATCTTGTTACTGTTGTTTTTCCCAGGTATCTTCTGTCATGGGCATGCAGGGCCAAGGGTCTGGGTGGAGGCGAACTGGCCTAGGACTCTGGCACTGCCATTTGTCATCTGTGTGACCTTGACTCTGTTTCTTAACCTCTTGAAATCATTATAGCTGTTTCACAGGGTTGTTGAAAGGATTGAATGAGAGTTGACACATCACTGGGGGCAGGCACCTTTTTGTCAGCTACATATAAGACAAACGCTTTCCACTCCAACATCTAGACTCTGAAGTTTGCAGCTTGACATCAGTTCTAGCCAGTGCCACTTTTGGGTAATAGCAGCAAAATTTTCACTTTATGGGAGATCCTTACCTCTCATTTGCCTCCCCATCTGGAGCTAATGCAACCCCTCCAAAGCTGCTATTCCTTCCCTGTGATTTTAATTGCCTAGGTAAGTTATATAAACAACAGTGAGACATTCCATTTTGGGGGTAGCACTGCTGGCCTCTGATTGGCTAGTACAGTTGCTATTTTCAGAGTTTGGCATTGAGGTGGTTTCTGCCACTTCGTCTATGGTTGGCCTTGAGGTTTTCCATTGTAAATTTAGAGAATATGGGCAGAAAGCCAACTTGCCTTTTCTTTTTGCCCAAGGATGAGTTGGATTTAGAAATTGGCGAAGGACTTACAGTGTTCCACATCTTTATCATGAGATGGTTTGCTTTTATTCAGAAATCATGAGTCATGAGGCGAAAGAGAAAGTCAAAGGAAGAGGACTGTCTTATTTGCGAAGAATCTCAAAATTTTAGTCTCTCGTTCCCTTGAGAGGAAGATGGAAGAACAAAGGCTCACTGGGACACTGGGTTCTCCATCAACTAGAACATCTGGTATCCCAAGGCTGGCTCCAGTTCTCACTGGGTTGGGCTCTTTACCAGCTCCCTGGGTTACTAAAACAAGGACCCTAAGCCCAGGGACAGTGACATTCTTATGAATGTAAGCATGTGCATGCTGTATGCAGTATACATGTGTGTGCATGCATGTTTGTATGTACAGACTGCACACACGCACTGTGCATTTGGATATGTATGTGCATGCCACAGGCATGCTTGTAGAAGCAGCAGACAGTCTTGGGTATACAGTTTCTCACCTTCCTTTTGAGACAGGTTTTCTTTCTGTGATCTTGCCTTTGGCAACTCAGGGGTCTCTAGTTTCTCTTATGTCTTACCTCTAATGTCCCCACGGGGAATGCAAATACTCTGCTACCACATCCAGCATTTATATAGGTTCTGGAGATTTGAACTCAGGTCCTCTTACTTGTGAAGGAAGCATTTTACTTTTCCCACTGAACCATCTCCAGCAGTGGCGTTATCCGTGTAGTGGAGAAGAAGGTTAGGGTTGAAGTTGAAAAGCATATTAAGAGCTGAACCATCCAGTTGGGTCACCACTAGCCACACAAGCCTCTGTCAACTAACAATCTAGTTGATGGAAGCATGATTTTAAAATGCAGCTCATCTGTCGCACTGGCCACCTTTCAAAGACTCAACGGCCACCCGCAGTTAGAGATGGGTTTATGGGACAGCTCAGAGGTGGGATGTTTACCTTGCTGTACAAAAGTCCATTTTACATTGTTGTTCTACATCATTTTCCCAACCTGGACAGAAACTGAGGCAAAATAAAGGCATGATTGCAGGCCAGTCATTCCTTACAGCTCAAGAACCATTCTTCCCAGGGGAATGGCATTTGTCTGGGGTTCCAGTGGGTGGCCTGCCATAGCCCGCTGTTCCAGTGTGTGTTCAGCTGGCATTCCAAACCTCCCATACAGTTATAGAGAGCTGGTTCCCATAGGCAGCAGGAAGCCTGGGCAGAGTGTGTGTGGACACTGGGGATTATGATTCAGTCACAGGGTGGGGTCTGGTGACCTTAACCTCACTAAGAAGACAATGCTGCCCTTGAAGCAAGTAACATTTCCTCTAAGAAAGGCAAGATATCAAGGATCCACTTCCATACTGGAGGGGCAATGGGCCACCTGGCTCCTGAAAGGCCAGACTGGCTTTGTATTTGACTGTTTGACTGAGAGAAACAGATTTGTACAAACAGGGCAGTAAGTGCTAATGCAGAGCAGAAGTTGCCAGGGAGTTTCTGCTTGATGTCTCTTGGATCGTACAAATACACAAGATGTTCTCATGGTTATCTCTCCCAGTCTCTGGATCCAGAGTCTCCTAACTGACCTTGACTTTCCTTCCTTCTGTTTCTCAGGAGGTGCTGGCTCAGGAACAGCTCCATCACTGAAACACCGCACTGATGTGGTACCTTTGAAGCTTACAACAGTCTTTTTTCCTGCTCCCAAAATAGTCCCTCTGAGATTACCCCTGATGCCCAGGCTGTTATTATCCCAGGTTCCTGGCTCCATTCCTCTCGTTCAGATAAGCCTGGGACACAGAAGGTTATAGCTGTCTTTTGCCTCTAACTCCACACTTTCCCCCACGTATATTTTTAATAATAACATCACCATCAGCATCCGTGGAATTCTTAGCCAGCTCCCGAAACTCAGGAGTGCTTTACAGGTGTTTCCTAGAACCAACCTGCTCCCTTTTTCAGTCATCACCTTACTCCAAATCACCATCATCTCTCACCTGGACCATTGCAAAAGCTGCCTGACAGGTCTTTCTTCTCTGCCTCTCCTCTTTTCTCCTCCAAAGTGAGGCCAGAAAGATTCTATTAAAATGTGAAATAGGTCATGTTCTTCCCCTGCCTTAGCAGCCTCTCTTCTGACTCAGTAAAAAGCCAGGCTTTTATAGCAGTCTTTGATACTCTATGTAATCTGCTCTGCCTGCTGACATCCTGTTAACTCTGTTTCTTACCAACTCCCCTACACTCTCTCCTTATGGCACCTCAGACACACTGACTTCAGGGTCTTTGCCCTTGTGCTATGGAGGTGGTGGTGGTGATGGTGGTGGTGGTGTGTGTAATGCACAGGTATGCACATGTAAGTTCAACAATAATCTCACATATACAGGTGTGTGGAGGCTAGAAATAGACATTGGGTATCTTCTTGCTTTTTTTTTTTTTTTTTTTTTTTTTTTTTTTTTTTTTTTTTTGCTGGGTTCCTTACTGAATTTGAAGTTTTCCATCTCGGCTAGGCTAGGCTAGGCAGTCAGTGAGTCCCAAGATCCACCTGTATCCATTTTCAGTTCTAGGGTTACGGCCACTGGTGCCACGTCACATCTGGCTTTTACATAGATACTGGAGACCTGAATCAGGTCTTCATGCTTGCACAGGGGGCACCTTCCCCTCAGCCATCACTCGGCCCTGCACTTGTGTTCTTTCTGCCAGATGTCTGCATGGCTTGCCCCTCTACCCTTTTCAAATATATTCTTATTTAGAAGTTGCTTCTTCAGAGTGTTCTTTAGTTACTCCATTTTGAAATATATTAATGCATATGTGCACATACATAGTGTGTCTACAAAGCCGCACTAACACATTACGTACTTCACTTATTTATTTTAGATTTATTTATTTTATTCTTTTATGTGTATGAGTCTTTTGCTTGCATGAACATCTGAGTACTACATGTGTGCCTAGTGTCTTCTGGTCCAGAAGAAACTTCAGTTCCCCTGGAACTGGAATTACAAGCAGTCAGTTGTGATTTGCCATCTGGGAGCTGGGACTCTGTAGTATGAGGTTTCTGGCCCGGACTTTTGGGCCTAACCTCAAGGTCTAAGACCGCAGACCCGCAGACCTGCAGACCCGCAGATCCGCAGACACGCAGAGACACACCAGATGCTTTCAATAGTTTTTGGCTGATCAGCCTCAGGCCCAGGCATATCACTTGCTAGCTCTCTACCCTTCATCTAACCCATGTCTCTTGTTCAGCCATGCGGCTCGGTACCTTTCTTTAGAGCAGCATAGTTGTCCTCGGCTTCCTCTGGCTTCTCTCTGGTGCTCTGTCTGGCATTCTGCTCTCAGAGATTTTCTTAGTCTGGTAGTCCCGCCTACACTTCCTGCCTGCCTTTGGCCAATCAGCTCTTTTTATTAAACCAGTGGGTGGGACAATTATTTACCATGAGACAACACAATACCCCTACAGGACTCCAACTCAGGTCCTCTGTAAGAGCAACAAATGCTCTTCATCACTGAGCCTGTTCTCCAGCTCTTACTAATTAACATTCTGCCCCAACTAAATATCCTGGCTCTATGAGAATAGGAATTTTTGTCTGTTTGATCTGCTGTTAAGTTTCCAGTACTGAGCACAACGCCCAGCATAGGATAAATTCAATACACACTTATTTTCAGGAAAGGGAGAGCTGGGAACAAGCAAATAATTCTCAAAGATTCTTAGGTTATAGGAAATGTCTGCTTTATAGGTGGGAAAACTGAAATGTAAGGCCTGAGATCACAGAGCTGTTCCCTTGGATCTCGTGTGTGTCACCTTACACATGCTCCCATCCATGACAACTGCCGCCATTCAGCTTAGCATCCTTTGGGGAGTCTCCCAGGTCATCACTTACCATATGTCTCACAGCCTACAGGAGTCTTCAGGTGCAAGGCTTCTGAGCATGCCAGCGTCTACCAAGACACAGTCAGCCAGTTTCCAAACATCCTGGCTACCTCCAGAGTTTCTAGAAGAATTAGTGTCTCTTTTTGTCATGAGGGCCATAAAAACTCAGAGACACAGGCTCTCTAAAGTCCCAGAAGAAGCCTTTGTACACTTGGGGTGGGGGTGGAGGTAACTGGGTGCTATCATTTGAATCAGAAATGTAGGCTCACAGTGGGAGGGGGGATGGAACTTTTATTAAGAGACAAAGCCTAGAAGGAAGTCTTTCATGTGTCACAGAAGCTGCCCACCGTGTCTACCTGTGAACCAAAATAAAACCTTCCTCACATAAATTGTTTCTGTCTGAGATTTTGGTCCCAACATAAGAAAAAGAACTGATATGTGGGCTGAGAAACCTCTCTGTCAGACAAAGTTAGAATGACCAATTACACCTCATACTTTGACTCAAATTCTAAGTCTTAGAAGAAGGTTAAAGATGTTAATAAGACAGACTAGACCTCTGATATATGTTTATCTGTTATAATCAGAATGCAGCAGTGTGCATGTGTGTGTGTCTTCCTGCACTGCTCTCCACCTTCTGTAAACACAGAGCTTACTGATTCAGCTTGTTTGGCTAGCCATCTAGCCAAGGTCCTGTGTTCTGGGATTACAGACAGACTGCCGTACCTGCTCAACATTTTATGCTCGAGATGGGCATCCAAACTCTAGTCTTCCGACTTGCAGGGCAAGCTCTTTAACCCCGAGCTTTCTTCCAGCCTCACCACTGTATCCAGTCTGAATGTTAAAGTTGGAACATTTATTACATTTATTTCACCTTCTAATGCAGTGTTAATGCTTTCCTAATGGGCAATACGTCAATCATCATGAGAACATCAAAGGTTTTAACTGGTACTTTGGAATATAAGAAAGGACTTCTCCCAACATTAAGATACCGTGTGTAAGTGAAAATGAATCCACCCAAGTTTTAAAAACGATTTCTTTTATCTTTTGAGATTATAATTACATCATTTCCCCCTTTCCTTTCCTCCCTCTAAACTCTCTCATATATCTTTTTCTGCTCTCTTTCAAATTCATGGTCCCTCTTTTTCATTAATTTTTATTACACACACACACACACACACACACACACACACACACACACACCACAATCCTAAACACAAATCCACTCAGTCTGTATAATGTTACTGGCATGTATACATTCAGAGCCGAGCATTTGGTACTGGATACCAACAGCTCTTCTTTGGGAAAGGCTATTTCTCCTGCTTTTAGTATACCTTACTTGCCTGTTATATGTAGGCGTGAGGCCTGATGGGCTTTCCCTCATCCGTATTATTGGTTTTGCTCTTGTTCAGACCATGTTAAGACGATCATGTTGGTGAGACTTTACAGATGTACCGGCATAGTCCCTAAGCTACATTCTAAGTATGCATTGGTGGTCTTAGATCCAAAGCTAAGTGTTCTCTTCACTACTCATCAAGAAACTTCTCCTTGCAACAGATGGAAACCATTTCAGAAAAACCACAACCAATCAACATGCAGAATTTTGGAGCCCAATTCCAACTGATACATCTACAACACAACTCCGGCTCCTAAAGTTCCAGAAGAGGGGAAGGAGAGATTGTAAGAGCCAAAAGAACAGGGAATTTTCTGTGAGTCTATGTCTTCTAGGAATGCTATCGTAACCACTTTTAAGAGTATGGAGCAGTAGCACAATGCATCTCCCCTTGGCTGTGCGACTAATGCTCAGAACTTTCTCATTTGGCAAAAATGCCTCCCCTACCATTACACACCAGTGCTCCACCTCCTCTTCCGAGCTGCCCACCCACTGTTCTACTGTCTGTCTCTTTGAGTCTGGGCAGTATCGGCTCCCACCTCACATACACACCGCCATACATCCTTTTGTGATTACTCTCTTCCATTCAGTGTGGTGTCTTGGAGTGTCACACAAGTCATAACACCATTGGCTTCCTTTGAAAACTGATTTCCGTATATGCTTCACTTCATTGTGTTGGATGTAATGGTGGCAGCAGTGGGGGGGGGGTGTTTTAAAAAATGTTTATTTTCTCACAACCAGTTTGTCTGCATTTATGATATTTCAAAGAGCACTTTGTTCACAGGCAGCCTGTTTAGTGAGGCTTGCCACAGAGTGAAGCTTTCCTATTTAATTATACCCTTTCCATTACAATAAAATCATTTATTAAAACAGTTAATCACCCATAAACAGAGAACAGTATCTAAGTGAGGTGACAGTTTGGCATGTGTTGAAACTATGGTTGCCAGGCTGTCTCTGGGAATCCAGGGTCCTCAGGAATGTATCAGGGCTACTGAGGAGGGCTAGGTAAAGGGAGAGAATTCCAATCCCACCCTCTCGCCTTGCTTTAACCAGGCTAATTCCAGTTATCACCTCACACTATGGGCACTGTATGGTATTTTACTTGAATTAAAAAAGTGTTTGTCCCATTGTTGAAATGTTTGTCTATCAAATATGAATTTATGCCTCTCACAGACACAAGGTAGTGTTGTACATCCTGACTCCACCGATCAGGGGAGTCATGTGACTTACTCTGGCCAATGAGCATACTCTTCTGTGATAAGTTTAATTGCTAATGCAAGACCCTCCTGGCCACCTCTCTCTCTCTCCTTTCTTGAGTGTGGGGTGTGTATGGTATATGTGTATGTGCTTGTCCAGATGTGTATGCAGATGCATGTGTGTATACTGTGAATGAAGGCTGGAAGTTGACATCAGTGTCTTGCTCTGTCACTCCCTACTTGTATTTTTAGCACTGGATTTTTATTGAACTCACTGATGCAATGGCCAGCCAATGAGCACCAGAGATCCATTTTTCTCTCCACAGCACTGGAATTCCAGGCACGTGTGGCTGTGTGGAGGTTGGGAGAATCCAAACTCAAGCCCTCAAGCTTACGTAGCGAGCATATCACCAATTTAACCATTTTCTCAGGCTCCTCTATTTTCTTTTCCCAAGGCAGTGTTTCTGCAGTGGTCACTCTATCAACCTGGTTGCCAGGGAGACAATGACAAAATGACACAGAGCCAAGTGTTCAGGCCAACATAAAGTAGAGAGGATCCTCTGCTGTCTGAAGCTACTGAGTTTTAGGGACTGATTTGTGACTGCAGTGTGACCCAGCCTATCCTGACTGATTCACAGAGTTGTCGAGTGTGGATAGACTTGGGAAAGCAGTGAGATACCACCAAGTCTTTCTAATCCTTAATTCTGTTGAAACATAGTTATTTGAATCATTTTCACTTTGTGTGGTCCCTGTTGGACTAGGATTTGCATACCTTCCCAGAAGCCCCATTCTTAGTTTCTGGGCTTGCATGGGAGCCAGGCACTCCCAATAGTGAGCTTCCCAGGCTGCTGTGCTGCTGCAGATGGAGCCTGTTCCAGGAAAGAAGCGCTGTGATTGACAACGGCTTTCTCGTTTGAGCTAGCAATGTTCTGGAGTTCTGCCTCCTCCACAGCCACCTTCACCTTGACTGTTGGCAGGAGGAAAACCTTGAAGGCTTCCTGGCTGAGACAGACTGGGGAGAGGGAGACAGAGGAGGCAAAGGCTAGATGGGAGAGGATAGAAGGAGGAGGAAGGGAAGGGGGCAGCAGGCTATGTCATCACGGGCTTCTAAGTAGGTGCTTATCAAAGGGGGTCCCGATGTATCATGTCACCAGTCTTGGGGCAGCCTTGTTAACGTGCCATGCTGGCTGTGAACATCATGTGATTATCAGGCATGTTATAGTAGGCAAACTGCTGCAAAAGAGTTTGTAACTTCCCTCTTTGATCTTACGGCATCAAAAACATCTGTGTATAATATTAGAAGATACCATTTATTTTAGTCTAGTCTCACTATCCAAACGTTGACTTAAAAGCATGACACATGTTCAGCCAACTTCTGAACTCACCTTTTTATCGATGGAAACTGAGTGTGTCAACATGTTGATGTAGGAAAAAAAAATGGAAACACTCATCGTTTATTACATTCTTCCTTTATATAATTTAAACTGTCTCCTTCTTAAAGAGAAAGCAAAAGAATAGCTCAATGATTGATGGAGATGAAGTCAGAGGAAGAGGATGAGCCAGGTCATGGGCCCTAGGGTTGCCATAGAAACAAGCAGTGGCAGTGGACACTGATGACCGACATGTCCAATGTTTGAAATGCATATCCCATACATCCCTGGCAACTGCACCTGAGGGAGAAGTAATTGGTACTTTATATATAGTTGAACTAGGCTCAGACAGGTTAAGTCACTTGCCCCAAACCACTTAGCTGGGCCTGATTTACAACTCAAAGTGACTGGGTTTTAAAACCCTATTTTCATATTAAGCTATTCCATCCCTTTCAGGAAGTGAAACAGGCAAGGAAGCATACCAGAAAATAGAGAGAGACTGAGGCATAGTGGAAGCTATGCCTGGAAGCTTGTGTCTCATACACTCAATGATATTTAATTTACAAGACTGATTACAGATTATAGTACAAAAATATGGAAAGATACAACCACAGACCAGCATTTCCTCTGAAGAGGATTTGCCTGTTTCAGGGGGGGAAAAAAACAAACAACCCTTTTGGATATGAACTTGATTTCATTCCATTGAAATAGGTCAGAGGAGCTGGCAGAATCCTAGCTGGCCCTTTATTGAGCCTATGTTTAAGGAATTAAAGCAAGAGGGGACAGCACAATGAAGCCACAGTGCTTCTGTCACTGGGGCAATATCAAGACTCTATTACAGCAGAATCTTTTCTAATGCGTCGTTTCTATATAAGCTGTCAGCAAGCTGGTGGACAAAAGCTAACAGCGTGGAAACATTTCTGTACACACTGCATTGCTAGTCATGTTCCTGCAGGAGTGCTGGAAAAAAGAAGTCTGCCAAGGGGGCTGCTGTTCTCACCCATGGCCATTGTCAACAGACATGGCCATTGTCAACAAAAGGCGCACTTTTCTTCTCCCTTTACTCTCTGGAAGCTCTCAAAACTTCTGGGTCAACTGTCACTTTTATGTACATACCCATTGCTTCTTAATAGCTCTTTATTTAGACTTTAATTTAGCTGAAGGTGGAGTGCTCATTCATGTCTTTATCCTCTTTGGCCAAGCATCCTCCATTGTAGTAAGAGGACTTTTGAGCCTAACCTCAAAGTTTAGGACCCACAGACCCACAGACCTGCAGTCCCACAGTCCCGCAGAGACACACAGATGCTTTCAATAGTTTTAGGCTGATTGGCCTAAGGCCCAGGCATATAACTTGCTAACTCTTTACCCTTAATCTAACCCATGACTTTTAACCTGTTCAGCCATGGGGCTCGGTACCTTTTCTTAGAGCAGCATAGTTGTCCTCTGCTTCTTCTGGCTTCTCTCTGGCATTCTGCTCTGTGCTTCCTGTTCTCAGAGTTTTCTTAGTCTGGTAGCCCCACCCACACTTCCTGTCTGCCTTTAGCCAATCAGTGCTTTTTATTAAACCAGTGGGTGGGACAATTATTTACAATGTAACAGCATACTCTCCCACACTCCATGCTGTGGGAGCCTCATGGATGCTGCTTCAGAATAATCATGGTTTTCTGTCATGAGTTCTCTATGCATGTGCTAGGTTGTCCTTGGGGACAAAATGCCCCACAATAATATGTGTGTTGACCATTGATTGAAAGGCTTGTGTGAGGTGCTGATTTCCCCAGCACTGGTTTGGGAAAGTTGACCTGTACTTAGGTGGAATGGCTGTAGAGTCCCCAATGCCTTCAAGGCCTCTAGTTTGAATCCCAACTTGGATGCTTTGTTGTCTGAAGAGGCTTCTGCTCCATCTACTTCCGAAGCTTCTGCTGTGGCGAATGCTTAGTCTGAGAAAAGCAAATCTCTCAAATTTCTCACAATGGTTACACTTCGTTTCCTCACAGCAAGGTAACAGTAATTAGAGACCTCCACTGTACTGTTTAATGCCCTGAGACTTCTGGGCATTCCACATGAACCATCAAACACCCACTGACACTAGATATTTGCACTGACGAAGGAATTCTCACCTCAGGAACTTCATTTAAAAAAAAAAAATCATACCTAGATGAACTTATTCCTTGGGTATGTCCCAAGTTGCAGATGAATGTTCCCGGTCTGAATTCTCCTGTGCTTTGTGGCTTGTTCACTTTCCCTGAGGAAACCTATGAGTCTCTGAGTTAATTTCCTCACAGTCTTCCCTTTGCTGCAGAGATGGCCAACTTTTCTAAAGTCCAGGAGAGGATCTGAGGCTGAAATGAGTCCAACACAGAGGTAGGCACTTATGAGACTCCAGGAGAAGAAAAGCATGAAACCAGTGCTTACCTTCTACCAAATCACCAGCACAATTACTGAGCAGACCATGGCGATCGCATGAGGGCAGCCGTGAGTGAGAATATTAGATCCCTCATGTCCTCACTGGTCCTTAGATGGGCCCAAACTCAGTGTACCTCCCCAAGCCCAAGCATTTCTGTAGTACAAAAATGTCAGTGTGTAGCACCCCATGAAAACCAATATTGTGTATATCACCCTTCCAAGGAAATAAATGACCCTAGCAGAAGGGATGAGCAAATTCTCCAGGAGCATCAATAACCACTATGGGCATCTCTGCATGACTTCCAGGGATTGGGTCCAGATGCTGACTGAACATTAGGAAGATTTGTAAATGGTGAAGCCGGAGAGAGGAAGCAGCAATCTACCTATCTTGACATTTCCACATTTATTTTATTGTTGTCAAAATGGAGTTCTTAACCTTTGCTTTTTGGAATAAGAAAACTCATAGTCCAGTGGGCAGTCATGCTATCTGGGTGCAGATGATGCAGTAGCAGGGTAGAAATGGGTCTGGGTTTTGCTGGAATTATTGCTTTAGAAAGTGCTCCCTCCCCATGGTGGGGGTATGGAGGATCAAATGATTTAATCAGGTCTGGCTCTCAGGCTCCCAGCCTCCTGTGAAGAACTTCAGAGTGTGAGCAAAGCAAAATGAAAAGACGTGGGAACAGCCTTTAGATGTTATAGACCAGTTAGACTAATATGGTGTACCTCTTAGACAAGTCAGTTGGGCTCTGGTCTTTCTTCTCTTCCTTCATTCCCTGAATTTCTTCCTTTTCCTGGTTGTGAACATCCATCAGGGTTGACCAATCATTAGTGTACCTGTCTCCATTTTTTCTGTAGCACATCCGGTCTGGAGACAGGGCTCTTTACCTTGAGCCATCTATGTACTCCAGCAACCTTAGTGGTCACTGGAAGCTGACATTCAGAATGGAACTCATTTACCCTCTGAGAAATGCCAGAAAAAACATGCCTTGGTTAGCCAGTTTCTCTCTGGCTTACATACACAGAGGTACTGTGTAAGTCACATCAGCATCCGCGATTAGCATGTTGCCTACCATTGCTGTCACTAAAGACATGAGAAAATCAGCTCCAAGGAAGAAAGATACATTTTTGGCTCATAGTCTGGAGGTTTCAACCTACAATCAGTTGCTCTTTTGGTTTGGAGTCTGTGGTGACACATGGTGTATATGATATACACGACTTCTGATCTCATAGTGGTTATAAAAAAATAAAAATAAAAAGAAGGGCCCAGGTCTCAATATCCCCTTGAAGGTCATGCCCTTGGCAACATAACTCCTTCTTACAAAGTTCTACCTCCTAAGATTCCACCTCCTCCCAACAACACCATGGGCTGGGCCTACGTCTTCTGATTATAGGCCTTTGGGAAGCTTTTGTGGTCTAAAATCATGACAGTGCTTGTGAAATATTCATGATTGAATGAAGGGCAGTATCTGAGAATGAAAGCATGACTCACCCAGTTAGAAATGTAGGAACAGCACAGAGGAGGGGAGACATGGCTCTAAATTATGTTTAAAGTCTGCATGTACTTTAGCTGATCTGTCAATTCTCTGCCCCATTAATTAAAAAAAGGAGTATCAAGTGACTAGGTCCATTAGTAAGGGTTTCCACTGCTGTGATAAAGCACCAGAGCTTATAGCATCTTAGGGAGGAAAGGGTTTACTTCCTCTTACACTTCCAGGTAACGGGCCGTCATTCAGGGAGTTCAGGGCAAGAACTCAAGCAGAGCAGGAACCTGGAGGCAGGAATTGAGACAGAGGCCACAGAAGAACACTTCTTACTGGCTTCTTCTCCACGGCTTGCTCAGCTTGCTCAGGACCACCTTCCCAGGGGGTGGAGCCATCTCCAGTGGGTTGGGCTCTCTTACATCAATCATTAATCAGGAAATGTCCTACAGGTAGTCCAATAGAGGCACTTTCTCAATTTCTCAATTCCTCAGATAACTTTAGCTCATGTCAAGTTGAGAAACAATAACAACAGTAATATCAACCAGGGCAACTGGCTCCTGGTCAGTTTGTCACACACACACATTGCTATCAAACCACAACCCTTCCATATTTATCGCCAATGTCATATTAGTATCAAAATCACAATATAAAATATTTTGAGTTTTTAAAAAAGTCCCATGGTCTTTATTCAAAGACTTAAAACATTTGGTCTCTTTAAGGTGCCCAAAGTCTCTTTCAAAGTGCAAAGCCTTTCCAGAATATCCATGTCTTTTCAAAATACTCAGGGTCTTTCCAAAATCCTGAAGTCTCTTAGCTGTGGGCTCCTCTAACGTCAAAAACAAGTCACTTATTTCTTATTTAGAAAAGGAAGAGCCAGGGCACAGTCACAATCAGATAAAAAGCAAAACCAGAGTTTAACAGAATAAAAGCTCAGTGTTGGACATCTGGGATTCATTCATGATCTTCGCAGCAGAGGATTTGAAAAGGTCTATATTTCAGGCTCTGGTTTTGCAGTACAAATGACTTTTCTTGTAGGTTCAGGCTGGCTCCATTGCACATCTGCTGCTGTCCTTGGTAGTTGTCCCATGGCACTGGCATCTCCCAAAATGCTGGAATCTCCACTACAACTAGGCTGCAACGTCACCAATAGCTGCCCTTGGGCTCTCAAAGTGCCATGCCTCAGGTGCTCTTCATGAGTATCACCTAAAAAGCTCTTACATATTCCCATGTTCAGCTGTCAGCATGTAGTAAATCCTTGGCCCCTTCTGGACCACAGCTTATGTGTTTGGACCCTGAGGAAACACAAGATTTGCCCCAATGCTGATTATGTCTTTTAATCACCATATGTTTCCCAGCTCTAGACCACCAGCATCGATTGTCCCAGGAGATCAAAGGTTTTTGTTTAGTTTTTGTTTAGGAACAAGAGGAAGGATTTGCTCATTTTATAGTTACAATCCAGCCTGAAGGGAAATCAGGGCAGAAACTCTAGACAGGAACCAGAAGGCAGGAACTAAAGCAGACAGCCATGGAGCAATGTTGCTTACCAGCTTACTCTCCACGGCTCAGCTTGCTTTCTTATACCACCCTTGACCATCTGCCCAGGATGGCACTGAACTCAGTGAGATGGGTCCTCTCACATCGATCATTAGTCAAGAAGACAACTTTCCTACAGGCCAATCTTACACAGGCCTTTTCTTAAGTGAGATTCCTTCTTCCCAGATAAGTCTAGGTTTGTGCCAAATGGACAATCAAACAAAATAATTATCACACCAATTGTAGTTGTTGGGAAACAGGTCAGGTCTCTAACCCATATAGATTCTGATATGCTAAGAAACCAACACTATGAGGTCTTCAGAAACATCATAGTGTCGGCGATTATAATGTTTCTAATAACACTGAAGTGATATTTGTTCACTGTCGAATAACAGAAAAAAGTGAGTGAAAACTGAAGAACCTCCAAGAAAATATGATAATTCCCTTTAATATTTAATTTTTTCATTCTTTTATAAATACATAAATATATATTTAAAATTGCTTGAGGGGGTGGGGTGGAGAGATGGCTGAACCACTGATCGTACCTGCTGTCCTTCTAGGGAATCGAGTCTGGTCTCCAGCACCCACAGCAGGTGGCTCACAACCTCCTACAACTCCAGCTCTGAGGGACCTAACACTCTCTTCTGGCCTCCCTGGGTCCCACACACATGTGCACGTATTCACATGCCTTTGCACACACTACACAAATAAAAATCTTAAAATAAAACACTGTACCTCCTTCCTCTTCTCCTTCCTCATTTTCCCTTCTTGCCTGCCTCTCCCTCATTTTCTCTCTTCTCTTCTTTTCCTTCTTCTATCCGTTTAGGTCAAATTAAGATCATACTATGCATAGTTTGGCAGCCCATATGTTTTCACTTAAAAACATATTTTAACATCTTTCTAGATAAAGCATGCCTACAATTTAGTGTTTTGAAATGAATTTCTGATTTTCCATCAGGATGCAATTTTCTCTTTGGGGGTCAAATACTGGATAGTTAACAAACCCACAGCTTTCAAAAAAAATTCTTTTACATAAGGCATTTAAAAGAGAACTATTAAATTTCCTTCATTCCCACCTCCCTTCCAAACAAATGAGAAGTTAAAATTTTCTACAAACAGAAAACTGAAATGACATACTTAAATGTCAGTGATTCTACTATGTCAGTGATTCTACTAAAGGGATGCTTCTGGGAGGAAGGGAGGCTTGAGCCCTGTGAAAGGCATTATTTTTCCCCCTTTACAGAGGCCTTTTTCTCCACTGGAAAGATTCAGAAGCAGGGAAAGCTGTTCTCTCTTCCCCAAGAGCTTTAGGGACTTGCAGTGGGCCACCCTCTCAGGAGCTTGGCCTGGGGTTTCATTGCAAAAGGTTCCAGAGTTGTCTGGGATCTCATGCAAACACCTGTTTCTCTAGCAGTCCATCCTTTTTCCCTGAACAAAGCGCCCTTTCAGGTGACAGTGACATCAGAGCTGAGCACCTTATCAGTTGATAACCTCAACTGATGGTTCATTACACCATGGGAACTACACAGAAACAAGTCAAAAGACACTTACAGACCTCAGAGCCAATGAATGAGCCAGCTACACAGAGCCCTCCAGCCAAAGCATGACAAGAAAAAGTACAGGGACCATACCGTGTGCTGTTCTCAGTTCCATCCTTCTAAAGTCTCACCAACATTTGGCAGAGGCTAGACTACTTTGATGTCTTTAAAGACTTCCTGTATGGTTACCCAAACCAGCTGCATGCCATGCATCCAAGGTCACTTGTGTCATACCTTGTCTCTGAAAAACAGCTACCACTATTCTGAACAACATCTGTAAGAGAAGATTATTCACAGACCCCAGTCATTTTTCCAGGTGCTCATACTCCCAATCCTCACTGCTTCTGAGGAACAGTGTCTGGCCTGAGCTTCAGTGGAGCCTTGGTCTTTATAAAATTCTTTCTGTGCCCTAGCTCAAGCATTCTTATCCTTGGCAAGGAATGGCCTAATTATAGGAGACAAAAACCAAGTTAGTGGATGGAAAGAAATAACGAGTATTAAGATCAAGGGCTACCTTACAAAACTCAAGGACAGAAATGCATCTGGGGCTTATAAGGACATAGAATTTGTAACACACAGCTTAGAAATGGGTTTGTTGTATGCAACCAAAATCAAATGACAGCATATCATGAAAACAACAACAAAAAAGGAATACTAATACCTTAAGTCATAAATCCCCTTTTTTCTCATGAAATATTCAAATTTAGGCATTTTATTAATGTCATTATAAACCCAAGATGAGCTCTGTTTTTATACTTGTGATATCCGTATGGAATGCTGTACACATCTAACTGTTTGGAAAGCTCCCATAGCTCTCTATCATTGATCAAAGTGTAGTCCAATTGTCACCTCCAGTTGGAAGGATGAGAAGGTAAATTGCTGCCCTGAGTACATCAGATTTGTGTTTGCAAAAGAGAGCCAAGATTCTGGGGTCTCATCCCCTGTAGTCTATCAGATAATGCCAGCACTTGGTTTTCTTATTAGAACATCTCTGTTCCACCATGGCTGACACTGCCTCCGGAATGCCTTAAACATCTTAGGTAGGCTGGCTGCTTGGGTTAGCAGGTTGGGCCCTTTGATTCTCTCCATAAACTCCTGGCCCACATTCTTTGCCTCCTAGTAACCTAGCCCTGTTATCTTTGATTCTCATCCGCTTCCTGGAGGGAGAAAGTAGACAGAGCAAGATCTCTGGAATGTCCAAGTACTAGATCACCACTTGACAAAGTGTTTCATTGGTTAAAGCAAGTCATTGGGCCAGCAGGATTCCCAGTGTGGCGTATAAGCTCCGCCTCTCAACGGATTGAGCATAGGAGCACCAGAATGGAAGATTGCTCCCATCTTTGCTGAAGATGTTGGTTGCTGACTGCTGAACTTGGGGTTGCTCTCTTCCTCTGGACCACTAACTCTTCGTCTCTTCTTGTCTCTATGGGAGGTTCACTCTTTCTCAGCTTTCTCTTTTTCTGTGAGCACAAGTTCAGAAAGAATATCAGCCCTGAAACTTCTTTTTGCCTCCGTCGGCTTGGTATGTCGTAACGAAAAGTCATTGGCTCACAGCAAGCAGATGGAAGTCTGGAAGTCCAAGTTCAAGGGACCTGTAGAGGACCACCTCAAAGTTATAAATGGCTGTTTTCTCACAGTGTCTTCTCCTGGTACACACACACACACACACACACACACACACACACACACACACACACACACGTTACCAGGTCGAGGTCCGTTGGGATAATCTTTTTGTACTCTGTGTCTCTCATTAAACTTATCTACCTAAGGGACCTTCTGACTGGATTAATAAAAAGCTGAACGGCCAATAGCTAGGCAGGAGAGGAGAGGTGAGACTCCTGGGCAGAGATAGGAACTCTGGGAAAGAATCTGAGGTGGAAATTGCCAAACAGATAGAGGAAGTCAGACATACAGTGCTGAGGAGAAGTAAGAAATAATGAGACACATGGCAGAATGTAGATTAATATAAATAACTGAAGTTTTAAGAGCTAGTTGGGAACAAGCCTAAGCTAAGGCCAAGCTTTGATGCTTATTAAGAAATCTCCATATCTTTATTTAGCAGCTGGAGGTCCAAAGAAAGCTCTGCTACAGAGTCCCTATGTTCTGTCAAAAACCCCTTCTGGAGTGAGGGGCTAGGTATGGGAAGCCAGGGTCTTCCTGACATTTCCAAATGTCTCTGTGGAATACTGAGGCAGAGACCTGGACCCTGCTTACATTGACAAAAAATTTAAGTAGGAACTCTTCACCTGAAGATCAGGGAATACAGGCACCCATTTGATAGCCATATCTATGGACACCCCCCCCCCCATGGTTGCTCCCACTAACCAACAGCTAAAGCCTAATGAGAAGCATCTTTCTAAGTCACTGGGCATGCTTGTGTCCTGTGGTGTGACTCATAAGGAGCAGGAAATTGCTGGATGCTGCCAGGGGCCTTTCAAGGAGTTCCTGGATAAGCACCCTAGTGCCCCTGCAGGCAACACTACCCTCCTTATCCCAGTCTTCTGCTCTAGGCTCTACTGGCGTCTAGTGCTATCCTGGCTCTGTGTCTAGAGGAGAGCTGCATCTCAGCTCAGCATCCCTTGTCCTTTGTCACTTATTCCCATGCAACTTCTATTTCCAAGTGGGGAGTTTGGTTCAGTTTGAGGATGCGGCACCAGAAAAACCGCCATAAGCAGGTTACCTCAGAGGTGACGCAAGGACCCAGATTGGCAGAAAATCCCCTCTTCTGACCATTCTTCCCCTAAGTACCTGCTCTGTCCCTCCACCACAACCAATTTCTGTAAGGTACATAGCCAGGGGAACATCAATTTCCTGTCATCTGCAGTGGCTCCTGCAGTTCCTGGGCTGTATTCACACACACAAATGCCTCCTCTAAATGGCACTTTTCTCATTTAGCGCCCCTTGAGCGCTGCTCGGGTCACTTGCTTGCTCTCTGGAGTAGAGAGCTTGCTGGTACAAGCCAGTGGGAATGGCGTCTACAGCTGTAGGAAAGCACATCAAAGCCCCTGGGGAGCACCAACCCACCTCAGGGACTGAAATCAATGCAAAAATTAGGCTTTTGAAGATGGAAAATGAAGAGCACATTTACACCGTACGTGAATCTGGTTATTTTTAATGACACACAAATAAACATTCTCTTTTTCCCCTAAAGGGGCACATCCCATGTCCACACATAGAGAGTAAGATCTTGAACTCTGGGCTGGGATACAATTTCAGGCAGCTAAGCCTCAGGAAGTCATTTGCCTGCCCCCTTACTGATTTGGCATTTGTTTATTTATTATTTATTTAAATGACAGCATATCCATTGTGTAAAATACTAGACTTTTTACCCAGGCATTTTCATGATATGTATACCATGGATTCTGATCATATCCATCCCTGTTAACCTCTCTGTCTCCTTTCGCTCCTGTTGGTTCACTTCTATTGGACAAATTCTATTTGTTGTTATAATAAAACCCAGAGCCAAATATTGGGGAGAAGCTGAAATATTAGAGAAACGGGGAACAAACCACAGCCAATTCTCACCAAGCCAGCTCCTCAGGCTAAACAGGAAGGTCCGCCTATCTTCACCAGTCTTCAGACTGACTGGGCACTCAAGCAAAAGGAAGAACTTCTGCCTTCCCCTGCTTTATGTCGGTGTTGTGCCCCCCCCAGTTATTTTACTTCCTCGTTCAACATTCCTAGAGCTGATTAAAGGTGGAAGCCATCACTGCCCGGCTCTGTTTGGCCTTGAACTCACAGACAGAGGATCTCTGCCTCCCACGTACTAGGATTAAAGATGTGGGTCACACCATTCTCTGACCTTCATGGCTTGGCTCTGTCCTCTGATATTTCAGGCTATTTGATGTGGGAATGTCTTTCTGTGTGTTGTGAATATCAATCTTTAAATAAAGAAGCTGTTTTGGCCCATGACAGGCACCATAGGAAAAGTAAGCAGGGGAATCAGAATAGGTAGGAGGAGCAGGTCAGAGTCAGACAGATCAAGCCAGCTGCCAAAGAAGAAACATGTAAGGAACTCAGGTGAGCCACAGGCTACGTGGCAGACAGATTAATGAGAATGGGTTGAGTTGAGATGAAAGAGCTAGTTAGCAATGTGCCTGAGCCATAGGCCAAACAGCATGAACTTAATATAAGTGTCTGAGTCATTTTGGGGGCCTAAGTAGTGGCGGGCAGCTAAAGGGTCTGGGGTGGCAGGTCTGTGGGTCTGGACCTCTGGCCGCCCGGGACCAAGAAATTTATTGTAACAGATGGTGCCCAACGTGGGCCAAATGCCCACATAAAGCCTGAGAAAGATTAGAAAGGGCTCTAGAGCACAGAAGCTGAGCCAAAGCAGCTTCCAAATTGTGTATCTGAAGTGAGTCATTATACAGAGATAGCAGGGCATCCAGGCCACATTCAAAATGGCAGCGGCAGACTTGCAGCAGGGAGCATAAGCTGCAACCAGGCTAGTTCCTGAAGTCTCACAGAAGACTCAGTAGCATGAGACTGATTTAAGGTTTACATTTATATTGAACAAAAAGGAAACAGTCAAAGACAGTTTCTTAGTAGCAGCATTTCTTGGGTCTGCTCTGTTTGTTGGCTGTGAACAGAGCCGCGGCCCCTTTAAGAGAACCTCTTGACTCAGCTTTTTCTGCAAAAAAACAAAACAAAACAAAACAAAAAACCCGGTGTGGCCCTTTAAAAGAGTGCAAGTATTTTAAAAGCTTTTCTGGTTGGAAAATGATTAAGGATTCACATTAAAACAGATTCAGATGGAAAAAGAACTGTAAACAGGTTACAACGTGTGTAAAATGTACATAGGCTTCAGAGAGAAAAGAGAGAGGGTAGAGGAAGTCCCTGAAAAAGAGAAATTGAGTAATAAAAATATAATAAACCAAATAAAGATGGAAAATAGACACAGAATCTAGATTATGGTTATTACTGTGTTTTATTTTAATTTTTTAACTGTTAATAAGCTAACTACAAAAAGACAATTGATTGCAAAGGCTGCTAAGCTAAACATGAATGTATATCTTAAAGGTATCTTGATTTTGAAATTTTTGTCTGTGTATATATTGCTTTGGAAAGAGTTCTGCTTTTGTTTCTACAGAAGATGAAAATCTGTGGATTGCTTCCAGGCTCTTATGGTTTCATCAACCAAGACCACTTGAAAATTCTCTGATGGGAAGAGATGATCACATCAGCTTCAGATCTGCAGACTAAGATGATCAGTCTCAAGACCCCGTGAGATTGCCAACACCCCTTAATCAGCAGGAGGTAGTAATGGAAAACTACACCTGAATTCCCAAAATATTGTTTATAAATGTTTTTCATTATAAATGGTTAATGGTCATAGTTAATTTCTTTCTAAGAAGAAGAAGGGGATATGGTATCTGAGTGATTTTTTAAAAAATTAGATTATTGAATTTACTTTAATCTAAAAATTAGCTCTTAGTCTCAAAATATTTTATTGGTATGGATTTTTGTTTATTGATACAAATTTAAGGTTAATTGTCTTATGCTTTATGTATTTTTCTACTCTTGTTTAAGGTATGATATTTATGTAACTGATTTAAAATTTTAATGTATAATTAAGAAATGTATATTAGGATTTTTAAGTATACAAAGATATATTTCAACTAGATAGATAATCTTAAAACACTTCTAAGGCCTACAGAATATGGCATTTAAAATATTTTAATAACTTAGACTTTTATGGACAGTGAAACAGGTCTGTTCGTGGCAGCACCAATCTACTCAAAAAAAAAAAATGGGCATTGAGGAAACTCCATATGGAGTCTACTTTCTTTGTGGCAACAGGTAGCCATTGGACAAAAACCTGTTCTTGTATTGATTACTTGACAGTATGCTGTTTAAACTGGACATGCAGATTCCATAGGAAGGTGACCTCTGAACTTTGGCAGAACAAGCCGAGGTGGTCATTCAGGTTCCTGCTTTGCAGAGAAAACTGTCATTGACATTCTTCAGGACTCAAGGAAAAGCAACTGATGAACTGTGCCAGAATGGGCAGAGCAGATTTCCTGCTTCACTGAAATGAAATGGGCCTGTAGGCTGAAGATGGATGCCCCAACTTTGTAAAGGAACTTTGGGTGACTCTCCAGGCAGATAGGTGTCATCTCTGTCATTTCTAGATTTTGGAAGTTGCTTGCACTTCTGGTTTACTTGGGTAAATATATTCTTCTGTGGTCTTTGATATAGTTGAAGATTAGATAGTTATAGATGTTTTTCTTAGTTATATTAAAACGTATATTGGATATAAAACTTCAGATTCACAAAGATAAGGTAGCTAATGGAGTGTGTACACATGCGTGTGTTTGGAGGCCAGAGAATAACCTTGAATGTTTTTCCTCAGAAACCATCCACCTGTCTTGAATCACAGTCTCTCATTGGCCTGAGCTCACTGAGTAGGCTGGACTAGCTAGCTAATGATCCCATCACCACCTCCCCAGTGGCAGGGTTACAAATGTGCTCCACCATGCAGAAATTTTTAACTGGATGCTGGGAGCTGAACCCAGGTCCTGGTCCTTACATAGGCAGCATCTCCATAGATTGGACTCTCCAGCATACATCTTAAGTCTAGACTTTACAAATGAGACATGTTTGTCTTTCTGAGTTTCTGGGTCTGGCTCCTATTGCTTTAACACATCTTTACTTCTGTCTATTGTCCTGTGAGTAACACAATTTTGTTCTTCTTTATGGATGAGCAGAACCCCATTGTGCATGTGTGCCAGATTTTCTCTAGTCATTCTTTTGTCAGTGGACACCTAGGCGCATTTTATAAGTTGGTTATTGTAACAAACATATATCCCCCTTTGCATCCTTACCTGGATCACTGTATAGAAACAACCTTATGGCAGGTCCTCAGATGGTTCTGTAGATAATTCTTCAAGCAGCTCTCTGCACTCAGTTCCCAGAGCATCATTCTTCAGTAGCAGTGGATCAGAGAAGCTGAGGTGCTTCCGAAAGGTCACACAGCCAGGACAGGGCAACATTTAGAGTCTTGTGTACCGTCTGCTGTTCTCCAGCATAGGCACACTCTCAGGCACTGGTGTGGACTTGGGCTTTTCTGAACAGCCAAGATGGGAGGATCCTGTTCTCTGTTCTTCCTCTGGCGTTGGCTAGCTCTGCCACAATTTTCAGTGTCTTGGCCCCGGGAGGGAATCGACATCAAGGAGAGTGTTCTGAGACTTAATTAACTAATGTCTTTAACATTCAACTGCTTTGGGCAAAAGCTTCTATGTTACAATATTCTCGGAAAATTCTATGGACAGAGATTCTAGCTTTTCAATGGCAAAACATGCTTTATTAAAAAGGAAGTGAGTGGGGTGGGATGAGGGCGATCTCATCGGCAGGGCTGTGAGTGGGGGTGGGGGGATATCTGTAGGCGTTTGAGAGCACCCTTGCAGGAGTGATGCAGACATGCCCCCACTTTCTCTTGGGGGAGGGGGTTCTCAAAGTGACACATGACTGCTGGGTGACCTTGATCTGGATGCTTGCGTTCTCATCCTACAACATTTCTCTGCAGGGCCAGCCAGGTCCCTGGGGATCTGATGTCTTAGCCTCTGTGATAAACAAGGCTAAACAAATTAGTAAAGAAAAAAATTAATTGAATTTTAGAGAGATTGTTCTCCTTATCTCTCTGCTGGTAACAAGGCTGAGACAATTCTGGCCTTGTCTTGGGTTTTTTTTCATGCTTTTCTTTCTTTCTTCCCCCCCCCCCCCCAAATCTCAGGTGATTTGGCTGGGAGACACCCAGGCAGGAGCTTGCACTGTAGATCCCATACTGGGGCCTCAGCAGAGACCATTTTTTATTCCTTACCCAGGCCCGGGGATTAAATTGATACCTGACCAGGGGCATAGCATCATTTCCTAGCAGAATCATGATCTTGTCTCACTGATTAAAAAGATGGGACTAGGGGTCACCGAGGGCAAGACCAATAAATCATGCATGTGCCAAAGGGCCCCACTCAGGCACCCAGAATGTCACCTGTACTCCCCTCAGAAGGGAGTAGAGCAGCCACTCCAATGTAGAGTGAGCTTGTCTACAGGGATGAATTTTACCTCACTGGAGTCAGAGCAGATGCTTCAGCTTCCTGAACTGACAGTGGACAGCCTCACTTGCTTAGAGAGCCTGTGCTGGCCTGTGCTGGCCTGTGCTGGCCTGTAGTGGTCCTGTGTCAGCCTTTTAGGCTGCTATAGATACACTGGCAGATCCCACTCCAGCCATAGGCCACAGATCACTCTGAGGGGACACTGTTACCTCAGTTTTTGGATATTGGTGTGGGCAAATCCTGGGTTCTGGTGATGACCTTTCTCCTTTAGTCACTGAAGAAGGCACCTAAGATGGGGGGGGGGGGTTGAATGGGGGGGTGAGGAAGAGAAATAGGGAGAAAGAGAGAGGGAGAGGGAGGGAGGGGGGATTTGGCTAAGACTGGAAGCCTGTCTTTCCCAAAGATCAAATTCAGGTTCCTGAGGCTTCGGAAGGAGAGAGGATCCAGGCCCTGTATCTTTCCACCCCCCTTCCCCCTTCATCACACGGGTCCAGGAGTTGGGGGGTCTTCTCATTCACCTACGTCCCCTTTCCTCCACTCTGTCTTCTGCAAGGAGCCGGACTTCTTTGATGCAGGGAGGGTGGTTTTGTGTTTTGTTTTTGAACACAGTGCTTTTTGTCTGTGATCAGTTAGAGCAAGCCAAGGTCCTTGGAATTCTAATCCCAGTCCTTCAGACTAACCAAAGCTATAGTAAGAGGGCTGAGGTGTGTGAGGAGGGGCCTCACTGGAACAAATCCTGGGTCCAGGCACATGCACACACATGCACACACACACACACACACACACACACACACACACACACACACACACCCCTCCTCTCTCTCTGTCTTTGTGTGTATGTGTGTCTGTCCGTCTGTCTCTGTCTCCACATTCTCATCCATCAGAAGTAATGGCTAAGCCCTGATTCCTCACCCTTTTTAAATCATTTTAGATTGACTGTGTGGAGCTGGCAGGCAAGATTAGGCCATGCCACTCAGGATTGGCTAGGGAGAACTTGTTGGGAACACTGGAGACTGTGAGGTCAGGGTCAGTCTGCCTCACCAAGTCCACACAATCAGCAGAGTTATAGGCTGGGGCATGCTGAGGTTCCAAATCTCCCCAAGGTGAGGACAGCCATGGCAGCATGCTAAATACAGCCCTATTGAGGGATCACTCCAACATTGTGCCTCTCAGTCCTCTGCACAGCCATGGGAAGTGCACACTGTCATTTACTTCCTGTCTGCCAGGACACACTGGGCACATGGAGGTCAAGGGTCTTTCTTGTGACTCTCCTGTTAGTATCTGGAAAAATCAAAATCTGAATCCAGAAGTTCAGTTTCAGAGCATGGAGGCTGTAAGAAAAGCCCCGCGGGAGAGTGGGCAGCAGAAAGAATCAATGCTAAGGTAGAAATGTGGTGCTGATAAGCACCAAATTCCGGTGAGACCAGAGGCTTACGATGTGCCCTCTCTAGCTACCCAATGAAGACCTTTGCAAAGGCCTCTTCAAATTCTAAACTATGAAGAGGTAGTAACTAGATGGTCACCAGAACCTGATGAGTAGGTCAGGTGTGGTGGCACCTATAACTTTACCTACACTAGGAACTGAGGAAGGGTTTCTTGAGCCCAGAAGCTTGAAAATTTGAAGTCAGCCTGCTTTGGCCACAAAATAGCCTGTCAACTGCCAAGGGCCTGTAAAGTGCCAAGTAAAATTGGTTAAAGCAAATTACACTCCCCCTTCTCTTCTGCAGACCTTGGGAAGAACAGAAGCTCCGTGTTTTGGAGGCCTCCAGCAGGGCTACACATGGAGGAGTTATCGGAACGAGCGATCAAATACAGTTGTGCACAGGAGCACTTTGAAAATATAAATGTCTATGACAGCAGCAGGTAATATCAATATTATAAACTGAGAGGGATATTTACACTTCAAAGGGATCATTTGCCTTTACAAAGAGAGTTCTTAACACTCTTAACACTTAAGTGCTTACATTACTTACAGAAAATTAATTGGGAGTGAGGCCAGAGGAATGCATGATTAAAGCGTTCAAGGGAAAATTAGAGAGGTAGCAGTTCCCAAGATGAACATCTGAGCAAAGAGATTGATTGTTCCTCATCTCCATTTCATCTACCCATTGCTGGAAGGAGGTAATAGCTTTCAGCACATCTTCCTCATAATTCTTACAAAGAAAACCAGATGTCTTCCAACTCTTGTTTTGGGGTACAGAGTTATTTTATTTTTGCATCTCCCCAAAATCTGCTTTAAGAAAAAACGTCTTCCCAGAAAATTATAGATGGATTTGTTCCCTCGACTTAATTGTCCTCACTAGCAGTGGCCCTCATTCCCAAATACATCCCTTGGAAATAGACCCTGTGTGGGGACCAGAGTGACTGGTGTCTTCAGTACCCTCAGCTTGCCTCCCTGTGCTCAGGCCAGAATAGTAGGCTGGAATTGTTGTTCCTACACAGGCATTTTGGTATGGTAAAGGTAGTGTGAGAAGTGGCCACTGTGCTGGCTAATTGTATGTCTACTTAACACAAGCTGGAGTCACCCGGAAGAAAGGAACCTTGGCTAAGAAAAGGCTTCCATAAGATCTATCTGTAGGGCATTTTCTTAATTAGTTATCAATGGGGGGTATTATGGGTGGTGTCACCCCTGGGATACTGGTCCTGGGTTCTTTAAGAAAGTAGGCCGAGCAAGTCAGGTTAAACAAGCTAGTAAGCAGTACCTCTCCATGGCCTCTGCATCAGCTCCTGCCTCCAGGTTCCTGCTCTGTGTGAGTTCCTGTCCTGACTTCCCTCAATGATGAACAGTAGTGTGGAAGTGTGAGGTGAAGAAACCCTTCCCCCCTCAGTTTATTTTTGGTCATGGTCTTTTGTCACAGTGATAGACACCCTGACTAAGGCATCTTAAGAGGATGTAAGGTAGATATAAATGAATGGGAAAGCCATGATGATCTATCCTGGGCTATTTGGAATGCACTGATAAAAAGAACCCTGGAGTCTCATTTATACACTTCAGGAAGGAGTGCCATGCCTGATAAGTGATGCCTACCATGGGGGAGAAGGAAGAAAGAGGATAGAGCCCCCCCCCCCACACACACACTCATGAAACAATGGCTAAGAAGAAAGAAAATCTGAAATAAAGAAGAATGAATAGATCTTCCAGGCCACACGCTGCCAGCAGAGCATGCTGCTTTTCAATAAGTCTATGTAGGGCTTTGAACTTATTCTTCCCATGGTCTTTGCCATGTTTACTTCCTTTTCCATTTCTCCGCAGCTCAGCTCTCCCTCTGTCACTCCCAACCCTGGATGGTTCTTGTTTTCTTTCTTCCCCATCACAAACTCCACAGTAAGTGACGTTATCAGAGCTGCCTCCTAAATGGATTTATTCCGTCGTTTGATGTGCATGGACTGTCTGTGTTTATGTTAGGATTTCGTGGTCCTCTTGTAGTAAGCCCTCAAGGAGATGGGCTTTGCTCTGCATTCTTCTGCTTGGAGCATTTGAGATGCATGGTTGGAAATCTACCAACGCCCCTTTCAACACTTGCGGCCCTCATTTTTCTGGGAACGCTGTAACTAGCAGCTCTCAGCTCTGGAGATTCGGGGCTCCAGAGCATCCACAGATCCATTGGCTTGATGGGGCTTGAAGAAAGATGGTGTTAGATTCTAGTTCATCTAAGTAGATTCCAGCTCAGCCATAGATTTCAGGTTGTTCTGTTTCCCCAATTCACATCCATCTTGACTTCCAGTTTGTGTCCTACAGATCTTAGACTCAAGCACAAAACAGAAAAAAAAAAAAAAAGACAGTTTTACACAAATTGTGTGTAGCTAATGAGGTCTCTTTAAAAAAATAAATACCAAGCTTTGAGTGATGGCTAACACCTCAATCCCAGCACTTGGGAGGCAGAGGATGGCAGATATCCATGAGTTGGGGGCCAGCTTGAACCACTTAGAGAGTCTCAAGCCAGAGAGCTACAAAGTGAGGCTTTGTCTCAGGAAATAAATAAATAACATCTGCCACCTATTTATCTGTCTATCATCTGTCATCTACAAATCATCAATTGTTAATCTGTAATCTATCAATAATCAGTCAATCCATCTTTCTACCTGTCATCTCTGTTTTCTCTTGCTGTGATAAATCCCCAAGTAAACCATTTAAATATAGATTTGATTCAGGGTTTCCCAAGTTTCAGGATGTGTTGACTGGCTTCTTCACTCGGACTTGAAGTAAGAAGGAGTGTCATGGTGACATGGCAGCAAGGAGGCTGAGAGACAGAGATGGGGACATCTGACGAGATAACAACCTTCAAAGATTTTGCCCAATGACAAGCTTCCTCAGGTTTCCATCCCCAATGGTGTCATAAAGCTCAAATCAAATTGATGAATGAATCAAGACTTTCATGAAATCAGAGTCCCAAGGACCCAATCACCTTCCAAACTCACTTTCCACATCCGGACACTGCTGCATTGGGACTGAGCCTTGTAGGGCATGCTTTATATTTAAACTGGAACACTCTATTACTTCTCACCTGTGTGCCTATCTATCTGCTATCTGTCTGCCTGTCTTCCATCTATCCATCTCACCATCCTTCTATCCACCTGCCCGTCTGCACAGGGTTTCCTTTTATTACCAGACTGAGCGATGTTGTCATCTTCTAGGAAGAGCCTCCAACTCCGGGCAGCTAGACATCCGGCTCCACACTCAATGACTGGCTCACATGAGGATGTAATAGCCTTGTCCTTCTGCTTTGAGCATGTACTCCCCTCCCGCACACTCCTCTCCTGGGCCATATGTACTGGCCTCAGACTTGAGAACGGTTTTGAACTTTTGATCCTCACACCTCCACCTACAGAGTTCTAGAACTGCAGCTGTGCCACCATGCAGTGCTTTCTAGATGGGCCTCAAACTAGATTGAACTAGACTGGTCTTGTGTGTGCTAGGCAAAGACTCTACCCAGCCCAAGACAAGTCAACTCAAAGAGACTGCCCGGTTCTAGAGTTCACTGCATTGCTGGTGGAGGTCCCTTCTTGGCTGCCATGGTCCAGCCTCTCCCTATACTCTTTGCTGTTTATTTTACCCCATCTTCTTCACCTTGACAGGGATAGATCCCCAGGGAACTGACAATAACTTCCTGTAGTTACACCATCTCTGATTCTGATTCTTGGAGAATCTGAGGCACAGCTCAGTGTCATTTATTTGACAAACCAACTTAGCATGTGCTTGGGATGGGATATTGTACAAATTCTGTAGAGGAGATAATGTGTCATATCATATTCACAGCTATGGGCAGATGTAGGCAAGTCCCTGGAGTATCCAGGAAGCTGCAGTGACATTATTTAGCCATAAAACATTTGATATCCTGTCTTTCCCAAGCCTGGAAGAATAAATATTCACTAGGTGGGTTGTGACACACTCTCTAGACAGAGGGACAGGATGGATAATGACAGAAGGCCAAGGTCCTACATGAGCATGAAGAGTATACCTTGGCGTCACTAGATAGTCAAGAGTATGGTGAGAGAGGGTCAGTCAAGTCCTTACCTTAGATGATGTGGTCAGCAGATGTATGGCACAATTGGTGCCTCAGACCCATCACTATGGTTTCACCCAGCAGAAGAATCTGCCCAAGATTTGAACAATGGCAGAAAAGCCGTGCTCCTGCTGAGGGTGTGCCGGCTCACGAGAGTAGAAATAACTGTAAATGGATTAAGTGCTTTCTTCTAGATTAATACTAGATCTGGTTGATTGGAAGTCAGCTGTACTAATTATACTAAGAAAGCATGATCTTCATCAGTAAATAGATGCATATAGGAAGAGTCGGGCTGCATCTCCAAAGTGTCAGCAGCGTGCTGCTGCTTCAAAGCCAAAGAGAATGTTTGGGTGCAAAGTGAAATTTTAGTTGTTGTAGGAAGACACTTGATTAGAAATGTTGATTCAATAATTGCATGGAGACTGTGAAATCTGGTTGCCATAAAGAATGTGCACCCATAAGTGATGCCTGAGACAGAGAGTGAGGTTTAAAAGTATTCTGAGATGAAGGACTGTGGAGTAGAGTCCAAGTATAATTGTGGTTAGTAGGGCTTGATTTATATGGTTTCATTTTCCTTGTGATAGACTGTGGTGAGCTCATGTAATTGAGATTCCTGATACTAATAGTACTGATGTGTTAAGTAGAAAAACTTCAAGGAGACTAAGAGGAGTGATTCCCGTAGGTGGCCAGCAGCCTCCTAAGTCGTGTGTAGGTACAAGGCTGGAGTGGCAGAAAGCTCAGAAGAATTCTCAAAAGAAGATGACTTCAGACACAATAAATGGGATTGTTCCATAGCAGAGGCCCTTTCAGATGATTGGTACCCTTGGCAGGTGCCTTCTCAGATTTTATTTTATCATCATTGATATACAGTGTGAGTATTTGCTAATAAACCCAAAGACAGGAGGCTAGATAAGTTGAAGTGAAATCGTGTTACTAAGCTGGAAGTTACTAGAAGGGCAGAAAATGCTCTGGTAAGAGGTGTGCTGTCTCATAAAGGTGCTGGATACTCCTGCTGCTGGTACGCCAGTTCATGAAGGTACTGGAATTTTCTGTTCTGCCTTCATGAACATGGTTACTTCTAATTGTGGCTGTACTCTGAATGTCACTGTGTCCCAACCATCCTGACACTGATGGGAAGTGTGATCCTGGAGCTGCTGGCTAAAACATAGCATCTCTTTGGCTAGAAGGTATCTATTGTTAAAGAAGTAGCAGGGACCCTTGCATCTATATCCTGCCATGTGGCTTTTAAAGCCACTTTGGAAATCTCAATTTTCTCTGGTCTTTCCAATAACTGCACAGGGCCATTTGCCCACCATACCACATCATCTTCACACAGACAGAGGGACAGAGTGGAGTTGAGTCCTGAGCAAGAAAAAGCTTGAGAGAGGCCTGCAAAAAGTAATCCAAAGCTTTCACAGTATGATAAAGAAGGGTGTAAGGAAAGAAGGGCCACATTAGGAAAGCATTTGGGAGGTAAAATTAGCAGTAGTTGGTGATTAATTGGATGTCAGGGATGGGAAGTAACAGAGAAGTAATTGCTAGGATGACTCAGTTTTCTGTGCAAATAACACAGAGTGAATATCTGGGGAGCATCAAGTTGGGAGAAAGAAAATGATAACTTTAGCAACCCAAAGATATCCCAGAAATGCTGCTCTTTTTTCATGGCAAAAGCAGCTAATTTTATAACTGTGCACCTATCTATTAATGTTCCCTGAATCTGTTAAGCCCTTGAGCAGACACATATCTCTGTTCATGCCTGGAATGCATGTCTCTGTACCTACACAGTCCCCAGCACCGCTTAGTGTGGGTACTTGATAAACATTTGTTGAATGTTGAATAAACAAGTCGGATAATAAAAATCATCACGACAGTATTTGACAGTTGGATGCGCAGTCTCTCCAATTGCTGCAGGAGATGGTGATTAGACACTCAGCAAGATTGTGTTTGGATGATGATGACAGTGACAGTGATGATGGTGATGATGATGGTGATGATGATGGTGATGATGATGGTGATGGTATATCTCAGTGGAAATAGGTCTCAAGTTGGGAAGCTGAGCCAGAGGTGGGTGATTCTATCAGCATCCATCCACACAGGCAAGTCGTCATGCGGCCCCTAACTCCTATCCACTGTACTTCTATTACACATTTTCATTAGGTGACAATCATCTGGTGGTCTATTAGGGCATTTGCCCAGGTGTTTCACAAATGGAGTGACTTCTGTTGATCTGTCGTGCCAATCCCTTACACCATAGCCAAGGCTGACTCTGGGACTGAGAGTGATGCATGTCTACGGCCAGACTGCTCCCTTGCAGCTGCTCCAAAGGTACCCAAGCCTGATAATTATTGGCAATGTAGTAATTAAACTGGGTTGTTATTGGGGCTGGCTTTGTCTAGCTGGTTTTACTCACTCTTTTTGCACTGTGCACTTTCAATGTATACTGTCACCTTCTACCCATCCACACAGGAATAATCCTGAGAATATCAGACCCAGTGCCCCTTTCTTAAACAAATGCTTACTATGTTCCTTGTGGTGTTTGAATGAGTATGGCCCTCATAAGTTCATATATTTAAATACCTGATCCCAAGTTGGCAAAACTGTTAGGGAAGGATTAGAGCTGTGGTCTTGTTGGAGAAGGTATATCACTGGAGATGGGATTTGAAGTTTCAAAAGCCCAGAGCACTCCCAGTTTGTTCTCTCTGCCTCATGCTTGTAGATCAGGATGTAAGCTCCCAGTTTCTACCCCAGCCCCAAGCCTGCTTACTGCTATGTTCCCCAACATGTCTCACCGTCTAAACCTGTAAGCCCCAAAGAAACTCTTTCTTCTGTAAGTTTCCTTGGTTATGGTGTGTAGGGAATTGTGTTGTTCCATTGCCGAGGCAAAGTGAGGCTTGGCTTTTTTAAGAGAAACTTCCTGATTCAGTGTTAGAGTCAAAACACTTTCTAATTTTTTAAGAGACCCGGCTGCCTAATACTTAAATGGAGTTAATGAGCAGCGGATGGCAAAGCTTGACTTGGTAATTATATGGACCCTAAAATTCCCCAGAGTACCTGGGCTAAAAAGATAAATTCTATGAAATTAGATTAGGAGCTGGCTGGAGCCACCCATCCATCCTACCAACCTTTAATCCTTAGCCAAGGACCTTGACAGATTAAAGGTGTGTTCAGAAACTGAAAGAAATAGAAAAATCCTGGCAGGTTAAAGGTGTGTTCAGAAGCAGAAAGAAATAGAAGAATCTGGGTGGAGTCAATCACCCTAGCCAAACAAAGGTGTGGTCAGAGACAGAAAATATTAAGAGATAAATATACAGTAAAGACAGTTTTTTAAAAAAAAAAAAAAAAGTCTAAGTGGTTTAGAGTGTGTTTAAAATATATATACACAGGCTTAGAGAAAGAAAAAAAGGGTATAGAGAAAGCCCTTAAAAATAAGTAGAGTAAAATAAATAAATAGATAAATAAATAAATGAATGAATGAATGAATTAATTAATTAATAAATAATGAGACATGTAAAGATGGAAAATACAAAGAATGTCTGGATACTGTATATTATTGTCTTATCTTTAAGCTTCTTGACTGAAAATGAAATAGTAAAAGCTGCTAAAAGACAGTTGTTTATAAATGCTGTTGGATTAATTCAACCTATATATTTTGTAAATGAGTTGACTTTAAAATTGAAATCCAAAGATATGCTACTTTGGAGAAGAGGTTTTCTTTTTATTTCCACAGAAAATGAGAGGCTGTGGATTTCTTCCTGGATAGAGAACATAAAGTTTGATAGAGGAAGACCCCCTGAAAAATCTCCAATGGAAATGGATGGCTCAGATGATTCAGCATTTCAGAACACCTCTGTTGAAGTTTCCTGAGCTCTATATCCAGAACAACTTCAAGGAGACTGGCTGAGATGACCCGGCCTTACAGATTACTCCACTAAAGACTTGTCCATAATCCTACATTTTTCTTTGGATTCCCTTGAGATTGTCAGCACCCCCATTCAGCAGGAAGTAGCCTAGAGAACGATGCCCACATTTCCAAAACATGGATTATGGATGTTGGTTTTTATTTACAGTGTTGTTTATAAGTTGTTATAGATAAGGGGGGAAAGAATATTAGATTTGGAGTTCTTTTTGTTTTAAAAGGAGAAAAGAGAATATGTAGGGAATTGTGTTGTTCCATTGTAAATAATTGTCCTTGCCTATGAGTTTAATAAAAAGCACTGATTGGCCAAAGGCAGACAGGAAGTGTGGGCGGGGCTACCAGACTAGGAGAACTCTGGGAACTGGAAAAACAGAGCAGAATGCCAGAGAGAAGCCAGAAGAAGCAGAGGACAACCATGCTGCTGTGAGAAAAGATACCAAGCCCCATGGCTAAACAGAATAAGAGTCATGGGTTAGAAAAAGGGTAAACAGTTAGCAAGTTATATGTCTGAGCCTTATGCCGATCAGCCTAAAACTATTGTAAGCATCTGTATGTCTCTGAGGGATTGTGAGACCGTGGGTCTGTGGGTCCCAACCTCGAGGCTATAGGCCCAAAAGTCCAGTCCAGAAACCTCATACTACAATGGTGTCTGTTCACAGCAATTGAAAATTGACTGTGACACTTCCTAATCCTCCAGACATGAAATCCACATGTGCATTTATAATTTAAACAAACCAGTAGCGTATTAAGAAACCAAGAGGGCAGTAACTTCCATTGGCGTGACACAGATTTCAGTATGCACACGACCACACTGCTAGGCCTGGAGGAGTGCTCATATGCTCATATCCAAGTGACACACCATGAACGTGACAGCCATGAATATGGATGAGCAGAGCACAACAGTTAAAGAGCCTCCATAAAGTTCCAAACCAAATAAAGGACTATCTTCCCCTGATTTACAGAGTGGTTATATGTTAGCCTCCAAAATAAATTTCAAACAACTTCCTGAACAAATAAAACCTCCAACTGTCTGTTGCAGTTGTAGATAATTAAAGGTAGTCTTTTAGCCAGATTACTATCCAATAGCACAGAGCTGTGTGGGACTTATTTCTTTATCCTGGGACCTGTCCTGAACAATAGTCCACCAGCACCCACAGACTGTGACCACTGGAAAACTGTTTTCTGGGTTTTGAAATACCTCCTGGGAGTTCTGACACCCTGTTCATGAAAGTCTCACAATTCCATAGTATTGCAGCACAGGATTCCCTGCCACTCCCTGGGAAAGCAGGGTGCCAGAGGACCAGGAGTTAGGACATAGAGGACAGCCGGAACCCCCTAACTTAGCCATATGGTGATGGAATGGTCTTCACTGCCATTTGCCTCAATAGTAACAGCAGTTCAACTGTCTCCACCTCTTTTATTTCACTGATCTCTTGGCAAATGGTGACTCCGAGGTGGAGAAAGCTTTCTACAACCAAGAACGAAAATCTGTGTCACCATAGGCAAGAGACATCTGGGGAATTACCTGCTGTCCTGAACTACCCTGATGATTACAAGTCCATCTCCACAATAAGCTCCCACTCACTCGCCTGTTGGAACTCCTTTTTACTTGGTGACCTATCACTGTGCATTCAACTGTTAGTTCTTGTGAACCCAAGATGTAGAAAAGCAGTAATTCTGTGCCTTGCTGTGGGGACCAAAAAAGATGGTTCAGATTCTCACCTGTCAAAAGGCTCGTGAGACCAACCACAAACAAGGTGAAAGTATGAAAGATCATTTTCATATGGGGCAGACACTGCATCCAAACCATCAGAAATCAGGAACCCAGGAAACGGAAGACGAACCTGGGCACGATGTCCCTGGTGGGGGTTGCAGCATTGTGTCCCCTGGAATCGAAAATCTGCGTGCAACTCTGACTACCTTCAATAGTAACAAGAGGGATTCACAAAGCTATTACATGCTTCCCCATGCAGTAGGACAATCCAGCCATTTTACATCTGTTTGTGGTTTTTTTTTTTTTTTTTTTTTGGCCATGAATTATGCTATTATTATGGTCTGTTAGCATTTGTGTTTATAAGTTCTGATAGATTTTTGTTTTGTTTTGTAGTTCTGAGAATCCATCCAAGTCCTCACAAAAGCTCTATCACTGAGCTGTTCCTAAGCCCCTAGGATGTTTTTATTTGTATATTTGTGTACATTTTTGGAAGTAAATGATATGTAGGCAATTTTCTCTAAATATGCATTCATGACATATACATCTTTTCTCTTATTTTTCTATTTCTAGGCTACATGGCTTATCTGTACGTTTGTCAATCTAATCTTCTCCAAGTTATCTGCCTCTAAGTGAACATGAGCTCTTCTTGTCTATGCTCTTTCCAAGTCGTTTTTATTGCTTTTTTACTTATGTGTATGTGTACATGTCTGTGTCATGTCATGTGTCATGTGGAGGCCAGAAGACGGTGCCAGATCTTCTAGTGCTGGAGTTACAAGCAGATATGGGCTGCCTAAAGTGGGTGCTAGGAACCCAACCCAGGTCCTCTGCAAGAGCCATGGGGCATTCTTAACCATGGAGTCATGTCTCCAGCCTAGGTTGTCTGTATTCTTATGGATGTTTATGTCAAAGCAGGATTGGAGAACCAAAGTACAGCCTGAGTGTAACTAAGCAATAGCTGTTTGCTCCATTCATCTCCATTATCAGGTATAGGATATTCCCAGGTATAGGATAGAACATTTGTCTCAGGGTTTCAGAAGGTGACTCCTCTGCTGTTTGCTGCGATACCAAAGTGTCACATTTCAGGCTTGCATATCGTGAACTCCCTCACTAGTGAGGTTGACCCAACCCCTCTAGAATGTGACATCCGGATCAGATCGGCTTTCTTGAAAGCTGATCTTTGTCAAAGTTGCAAGGTAGATGACCTAAAGTCCAGGTAACCACTGAAATTTTCTAGGAGGCAGAAGACAGAGCCTGGAAAAATAGCACACAAGGACTAAGTGGTTTTTTATCTCCTTGAGGTCAGGGTGTGGGGATATTTTCAAATATAATAAAAACATTCAGAGATATCAGAGGAATCTACAGTCAATCTAGGAGGATCAGACAGTGGTAACTCACACCTTTAATCCCAGCATAGGGAATATCCTGGGAGTGGTGATCTACACCCTTAATCCAATCTGAGTTCCAGGTCATTCTGGTTTACAAAAGGAGTTCCAGGCTCCCAGATGGGCAGTGGTGGTGACACACCTTAACTGATTAAAGAAAGTATTTAAGGTGGACATAGAAAGACAGAGCAGGCAGAAGAAGCCAGGAGGAGCGAGGCTGAGGAAGCTGGAAGACAGCTGGGTGAGATCTGACTGTGGTGTTTCCTCTCTCTGATATCTCCGCCTTTCCCAGAGATCTGGCCCTGAGTTTCCTTTATTCATGCAACAACAGAGTTTATGAGAGACTGTATGCTAGTAACACAACAAGACAAGTTCTCCTAGTCTAGGGTAGTTGCATCCAGTTCAGGTTCAAGCAATACAACATGAACTTTTATACCACACAGCTCTTGACTTACATGGGGGAACAGAGCCATGAAAGGACAGTTGGAGCTGGCTGGCTAGAGTAAAATCTGGCTTTTGAGAATGACTGTGTATGCTTGGGCAGATTACCCATTCCCATGGGCCTCAGTTTACTAATCTGTAAAAAGAAGAAATAGAAACACGCAGGTCTCTGGATTGCTAATGCTGTTAGTAGCCCTTGACTCTCTAAGTCAGAAGCAGCATGCTCAAGCTGGTACTTTGTGCCTGTATGCCAAGGAACTCTAGTAGGATTGCAGCCCTTAGACGTTTCTGTAGCAAGGAAATAACCTTTATGCTTTTATTTATTTTTTTAAGTTATGTTTTACTTTTCATTGATGGAGTTTTATTTAAAACAAAACCAAGACTTCTCCCATCCTGCTCTTCTCTGTCCTGGCAGGCAATCACTTTCACTAGCCCCTTATTTACCCTTTTAACTTTTCTTATCCTAGTACTTAGATTATCAGTAACATTTTTAATTCCTCTGCTTTCTTCCACAGAATATAGCATCCAAGAGATACTGTCATTTGCTGGCTTTCCTTTGTTCAGAAAGTACATCTCATGCCAACATTCAAAGAAAGAGTATTCTCTTTCACTGATGTGTAGTATTCCATTGTACATGGGACAATAATTTATTCAAATAGTCCCATCAGTGAATATTTGGATTGTTTCCAATCAGTTGCTGTGACATGGCTACGATGAATAAATTCATACAACACGAACACCAGGCAAACTGAATAGACTCCCAGAAGTAGGATTGCTGGGCGACTAAAACAATGTTTCCAGCATCTTGGCGGCGATTTACAGGCTCTCTGTGAGGAAGAAGCATCATGTTGCATTCTCAGGGCATTGTGGGAGAATGCCTGCTTCCCACAGCCACACTTGCACAGCATGGAGACAAGCCCTGGGATGTGAGTTGATCTAAGGACTCAGGAGCCCTGTGACACTGTGTCATTTGCATTTGCCTCTTTGCCAGCCAGGCCAAGCACCTTCCTGCGTATTTAAGGATCATTTGCATTTTGCCTTCAATACCACATCCTTGGCTCATTCCTATCTATTAATTTTTTAAAACTCCTTATCACAGAGATTAATGAGCTGAAAATATTCTAACCTTTTTTCTTTTGTCCTTTCTTTGGTAGAGCTAATCATTATTGAGGTCATTTATTTAATAAGTAAATAAATTGAATTCTACTTATAAATATATTTGCTTGGTAAATATACTGGAAATATTAGAGAACATTTAATACATAAATATATTGGATATACTAAAATGTATTCCATAAGTAAATATAGTGAATGCTCTGCCAGCTGTTGATGTAGAAATGAATAATTTAAGGGACTTGCAGTGGGGGCAGCTATAACTCTAGCTAGGTATGAGGAATAAAAATAGCATCTGATATTTGAATATCGCTTTATCATTTATAAATCACTTTCTCGGTGATTATTTTTAGTGCCACAGATATATTTTTTAAAGATCATATTTGTTAGGTTTTGACTTAGCAATAGGGACTAAAAGCTTAGAGTAGCATTTTCTTAAGCAAAACACAATTTCCCTGTCCCTTGTAAGTCTAGTGCTGGGCTCCATAGTGCAGAGGAGATTTTTACAGTTGTAGAGACATTGTGAACGCTGTAGAGATAACTGGGCAGAGGAGCAGAAAGATAAGAGACAAAGACACATGCTTAATGTCTCCTATAGACAGTTCCAACCAGTACATAAATATATTGGATATACTAATATACTATGTGCCTTTTCCACTGAGGCCCTTAGGCCAGAACTCGGTCACATAGCCACATTTAGTTGCAAGGGAGCTTAAGTCACTGCAAATTGTCACACACTTCAATGAAAAGTGGCAGGGGTAATCAAACAACGGATGAAGAAGAATGGATACTAAGCTTCAGTCATAACTCTTTACCGTAAAGGTCCCCTGCTTTAAAAGCAAATACTTTACCAACTAAACGTTATAAATGGAGAAAAGGTACAGTGACCGTAGGGATCTACATATGTTCAATTCCCTGGCTGTAGGATGACTGACTGGCATGTAGGATGACTGACTGGCATGTAGGATGACTGACTGGCATGTAGGATGACTGACTGGCATGTAGGATGACTGACGTAGGCTAACAGGATGACAGGCATGCATCACCATGCCTCAACTTGTTTTTTCATGAGTTCTTGGATTTGAACTCAGGTCCCCTGCTTCAAAAACAAATACTTTACCAACTAAACTAAACTTTAGAACCCACTTTCCACATTTGAACTTTTGAACCACCCTTGCATGTCTGGGATAGACCCAACTTGGCTATGGTGAGTATTCTCTGTGATACTCTCTTGTTAGTTTCATTGAGAACCTTCTCCCATGGAGTTCATCAGAGATATCCATGGGTGCACTAGCCTTGTCTAGTGTTGGCATCAGGGCAATGTTTGTGTCACAAACTTAGAATTTTCCTTTTCCACTTTTGGAAGAGTTTGAGATGACTTAATAGTCGTTCTTTAAATTTCTGGTGAAGTCACATTATTTTCCTCAGTGGGAGGTGTTATTATTCCGTCTCCTTATTTATTATTGTTTGTTCAGGTTTTCTGGTTCTTCCTGATGCAGTCTTTGTAAATTAGTTATTCTCATAATATGTTTGTTTTAGATTATCTGTTTTGTTGGCCAAGAACAGTTCATAGTAGTTATGATTCTCTCCATTTCCATAGTATTGCAATGGTCCATGTTCTGATTGGTTGCTTTTTTTGAAGTTATATTACGTATATTTTCTTCAGACTGAAACATCTCTTCCTGGAGGCAGAATGGACATTCATAAAACTCTGAAATTAAGAAGTTACAAAACTCAGAAAGTTACATGTTCCTTAAGGAAACTCCTAACTATCTCACCATGGAGTGACTCAGCAAGCTAGCTCATTGGTTTACCAAGCTGGTCCTGAGCAGAGTCATCAAAGAATGGTAAACATATGGAATATACAAATATGATATTCTACTTAGCAGAATGAAAGAGAAAAATCTATATGTACCCCCTCTCCCTCCTTATATGTGTGTGTTTGTATATATACATCTGGAAAAATTTGACGTCTTTTTATAATTAAAAATAGAAAAAGAAAACATTTGGTTATTGGGTAAAGAAAACTTTCTGTTCTAGTATGAGAACCTGAGTTTAAATCCACAGTACACATAGAAAGTATATGTGTGCACATGCCTGTAACCCCAGTGATGATGAGAAGGAAGGGTGGGGCCGGGAGGACCACTGAGGCTTGCTGGATGCTAAAAAACCTCCAGAATCAGTAAGAGGTCCTGCCTCAAAGTAGCAAGGCAGAGAGTAACCTGATGTCTTCCTTATGTGTATGTGTATCTGCATACACACATGGACATGCCACATAGACATAAAAATAAAAATAAAATCTTCAACAAATTACATATAGAAAGAATTCACTTAGCACATTAAAGACCATATTTAATATTGTAAAAGATCCCGTTATAGCCAAAGCAATTTACAGATTTGATGCAATCTTTACCAAAGCTACATTTTTCAGAGAAACAGGAAAAAATTTCAAAGTCAGAAAGAAGCACAAAAGATCACTGATAACAAAGGTATTTGTATTGTAAGATAATCTTTTTGTACACTATGAAGATGTGTCTTTGCTTAAGGCACCTGATGGCTAGTTACCTATCTTCCAAAATATATATCCAACTTCCTCAGTGTCTCATTGGCGTCTCTTGCACACCTAGATTCTTCCTTGGTTCCTCTCTCTTCCCAAAAGTTTCACATAACTTCTTCTGCCTAATTATTGGCCATTCAGCTCTTTATTAAACCAATCAGGTACCTTAGGCAGAGACATATCTTCACCGTGTATTAAAAAGTTATCCCACAACATTTTCAAATTGGATAATTAGGACACAAAAGAAGTTCACTACTAAACTTTGCCAAGACAAGATAGGATAGTCCTTCAAATTTTCCTACTTCACAGAAAAGTCCGTCGGATATTGTAGTTTGTAGGTTGGAGATGGATGTCCCAACATTGCAAAGGAGCCTTGAGTAATTGTCCAGGAAGCCAAATATCTCTGTCATTTTTAAAGTTTTGGAAGTTGTTTGCTATGCACTTCCTGTTTACTTGGGTAATACTACATCCTTACTGAGTCTCTGATGAGGAGGGCTAGTAGAGCCAGTCTGGAAAACAATATAAACTACAATTATTGTGTGATCTAGCAATGCCCCTCTTGTGTACACCCAAAGTAAATAAAGTCAATGTTCACTGTAACATTATTCATAACAGCCAAATATGGAAACGACTTGTAATACAGTTCATCCTTAAATCTAAAATGTCATTTGAGACAACATGGCTGAGTATAGAAGGCATTGTATTTAGTCTATTTAGTGAAATAAGCCAGGCATGGAAAAGTGAATAGAAGAGTTTTATATAAGAGTTTAACTTAAGGAAGTAGAGAGAAAAATGGGGTGAAGATGAGGCTATGGGGTTACCTAGTAAATGGGAGTTCAAGGCTACAAAATTTCAGCCAGATGCGAGAAGTTCAATAGATCTTGTACAATATACTGACTACAGTTGTACTGTGTTCTTGAAAAGTGCAGTTGTCTTTAAGCTCTGCTCCCCAACACACAAATAAGTATTCAAAGTAGCTAGCTAATCCAATTTAGACATTTCACAATATATACATATTGACAACATCAGATTGTACATGTGAAATAGTTTTTATTTATCAATTAAAGCAGACTGGAGAAGGACACATCTGCATCAAATACTCAGATATATTTTTCACAATTGCAGTTCCAAAACAAGAGAGAACGTTCCAGAGCAAAGTTATCCTCACGGTGGAACTAGTGCTTCCACATCTGAAATAATCCTTTAAGTTTATTGTGAAGAATTAACCAATTAATGTAAACAAAAGTGCTTAAAACTGTCACCGGCACACAGAAGTAAACACTAAACAGCAAGTCACAGCAAAAATACAAAGACGTGCACTGGTTTTTTTGTTTTTGTTTTTGATTTCTTTAGATGTTTGCAAAACCTTCCAAACTATCTTTAAACCCATCTCATCCAGAGAAGATTCTGTTTGCGGTAGATAGTGACTAACAAAGGGACCCACAACTGGACCATGTGCAGAGAATAAGAAATTGTGGAATGATCAGCCCTAAATGAAGGATCCATATCATACACCTTCCTTCCAAGGCCAGGAATTGTTATGGAAGAGTGTAAGAGCCAAAGACAGTGGATGGCCACAAGGAAACTGTACCTTATTGACACCAAGCCAATAGAAGATAAGAACTCATGGATCTTGTGACTGTCTGCATTAAACCTTTGTAAACTCAGACCCAACAAAGTGCCAGCATAGAGTGCGGAGAGGTACACAGAGTCCCACCCCTAGCTCAGTAGATACTTTTCCTTCATTTCCTTTTGGTGACTTGGCTGTGCTCCAGGGGAATGTCACTCACCCAAGAATATATATATATACAGCAAAAGATAGACTTGGTGTGTGTCAAAAGAAAAGAGAAAACAAAGTTGAGTGGGTAGGAAAAAGGAACAGGTCTGTGAGGCTTTAGAGAGGGGTGTATATGATCAAAACTCATTGAACAAAATTTACAATGAACTAAAAATGATTTTAAAATCCTAATAAAAAGGAAAACAACAGTAATAATAATTTGTTTAATATGTGTAATATAAATGTTCTTGTTATGTGAATAATCTTTTTATCTTTTGGAAACTGTTAATGGTAGTATTTAATTTCATCTTTCCTGCATTTTCTGACTATATTAATCATATTCCTCTTATTCTCATGTTATGGTACTGACATTTTAGTTTATATTTGCCTATTGGTGCTGTCAACTTGTAGGTCTTCTTTCCTACTCCTAATGGTATAGGGGGAGAAAGCTTGTTATGCACTATTAAAAAGATCCAGATAGTCACGATCATTTAGCTGGTGCAATGTTACTGGCCTGTCAGAGCAAGCAGAAGAACTTAGACTGGGCTCCAGCCTGTCAGGCTTCCCAGCCAACCCAGTACTAGTCCTCAGGAATTCAAGAGCAGAAAAAAAAAGAAAGAAAGAAAGAAAGAAAGAAAGAAAGAAAGAAAGAAAGAAAGAAAGAAAGAAAGAAAGAAAGAAAGAAAGAAAGAAAAAAGACTTTCACGTTGTTCAGGATTCTTGGTTGGCTTTTTTATCCTCTGCCCTGGAAGAACTCCATGGCTAACTATTACTTTCAAACCTATCAGAGGGATTGGAGACCATCTAGCAAGAAGCACTGGTTGCCATATTGAGATTGTTTACTTTCTGGTTCTGATTGGATTCCTGCACAGTTTACAGACCTGAAACATGAAAGAAGCACTAACCAAAGTCAAGGGCATGCACCTCGCCTCCTAGAGGAAGTAGAAAGAGAGCAAGGTCGGGAGGGTGGTGATTCATCAGAAACCAAGAAGAAATCCTCAGAAATTGAAAATAATATGATGGAGAGGCCAGAGAGGTGGCTTGGTGGTAAAGAACACTCTGATCTTCTAGAGAACCCATTTTGGTTCCCAGTGCCTATATCAAGTGACTCACAGCTTCCTGGAAGTATCTTCAGCTCCAGGAGCCCTGACATTTCTGTCCTCTGAGGACATCTGCACTTATATGCACATACCCACTTGCAGGCACGCACATACATATAATTGAAGTTAAAAAAAATCATTTAAAACTATGATTACAAAATTAAGAGAGTAATAGGATGGATAGAATATGAAGCTGAGTGGAAACTTTCAGAACACAGAGGGAGGAGAAGACAGAAACATAAAGGAGCGAAGTACAGACAGCCAATCGTGGCACTGGCTGTTGGGGGTTCCAGGAATTCAAACCAAAGGGAAGACAGGAGGCTGGAGGCCTTCAAAACACCACTTTACCAAATGTCCAGCAAGGAACTCTGGTCCAATGTACTGTGGAGCTTCAGAACTGGGGCCAGAAGATGCTGCAAGGTTGGAAAGAGAAGTTACGTCCCTGGGAGGAAAGAGAATCCATAGCCACACCCCCACGGTGAAGGAAAGCTATCTTTGAAAGTTCTGAGAAGAGATCATTTGCAAACTAGAATTCTCTGTCACACTAAACACAAAGGTAAGCATATCAGAGTCCAGACCCCAGTAGTTAAGATGACTTTATAGTTGCATTTTCCTTCTCAAGAAGCTGAATGTGCAGACTCCAGCAAGACAAACTTAAACTCCCAGGAAAGGAAAACCTTTTAAATATAAGAGGTAATTAAATTTACCCAGGAAATGTCTGGATGCCAGTTGCCAGCTGACCCCACAGAGATTTGTTTGAATTAAAACATAATGTCAGCAGGTTTCAAGAACAATCATTTTAAAGAAGACTAGACTCCATTCATAGGAATGAACAAGCATGAATAGGAGCTAGCTCTGGAGATGAAGGAAAAAAAATCATCTATCAACAAGGAAAGTAGAAGCATTCAGAAACCCCAGGACAAACAAAAAGTTCTGTAAGTTATAAATGACATAGAAAATAAAGTGTGTCCTTATTTCTAGCACTTGGATAGATGTAAGAAAGACTGTGTTTGACGCAGTTTGCTTTGTGTGGCACACAAATCATGACACTGGAACTAGAGAGAAGAAATGTAATCACAGCACGCTACTTGCTCTGTTATTAACAATATTTACCTAGCTGTGATGTAAGTAAGCTCAGTTCTCTGGTTTTTGGTTTTTACAATCAACCTATAAACAAAGCTGGAGAAATTTAATTGTGGTTACAGAGTAGGCAGGACTTGGAGGGAGAGAGGGGTAAAAGAAACAGATACTATGCTTTTCTTTCAGAAAAAGAAGCCAGATGTCTCACTGGCTGTCAATGGGATGGGAAGGAAAGGGTTTCCTATCATTATAACAGTCACAGAGGAAGAAAGTAAAATGGCAAAGACTTTGCAACTTCTCCATGGATGGAAACGATGATGTCTGCTAAAGTGGGTGATCAAGAGACAGTGATATAAACACATCATCTGGAGTTGAAAAGAAGCCACAGCAACTGGCTACAAGGCTGTCACCTGTGGGGAAACAGAATAAGGATGGGTTTGGGTGCGGGGGACTGTCTTGAATATCATAAAACTTGGGCGAGTTGTTGCTATAGTCAACTTGAAGGTCAGTCTTAGAAAGGCATTATACTGCTGTAACATAAAAATACCAAAAGGACAAAGCACATAAAACATCCATGGCAGGAACTGAATTATCTCAGTTCACATTAGAGAATCGTGGCTGATGAAGGGCAGAGCTGGGATTTGAACTCGGCTTTTTTGACACTAATCACATGGCTCACAGGGACCTCCTTGGGCAGGATGGTGTGGATAGAAGCAGGAAGGTGACTGGTGGGTAGCAGACTGCTATGCAAATGTGCTGTGTAGCTTCACCTGTGTCCTTTGCCTAAGTCAGGCCCAGAAAGAGCTCAGTCACTTCAAATACTGCTGCAGGCTTTGATGGAATCTAAATAAAAATGATGCCCATGTTTGGAATGTACTCAGTGTCATCTCTATGTGCTAGCATTTCGAATGGGCAAGAGACCTTTTCTATACCAAATAGAGTAGTCCTTTTGCCAGAGCTGCTCTGCTATCTAGATCTATTTATACTTGGACTGCGCCTTCTGGAAGTGTTTTTGGCTCATCCCACCATCTAAGATCCAGATCGATGCAGTAAAGGCATACAACAGACTCCCCAAAGGTCCTGCTGCAGGATCCTCTCCGGCCCTGTCCTCTTCTTGATCCTTTCAAAGCCTATTCCTGTCCTTTAGTTTGCTTTGGTGACCTCAGCACAAGACCTGCCCAGAACTATTGATTCCTAGGTCTGGGGCTACAGCTAAGTGCTAGAGCGCCTGCCGAGCATACAGAGGCCCCAGACCCTAGCACTGCAAACAAGCAAACTATTTGCTCTTTACCAGTGGTTGTGGCCCTACAGGGACTAGCTGTCTGAGGAGATTCTCTCTCTCTCTCTCTCTCTCTCTCTCTCTCTCCCTCTCCCTCTCCCTCTCCCTCTCCCTCTCCCTCTCCCTCTCCCTCTCCCTCTCCCTCTCCCTCTCCCTCTCCCTCTCCCTCTCTCTCTCTCTCTCTCTCTCTCTCTCTCTCTCTCTCTCTCTCTCTCCCTCCCTCTCTCTCTCTCTCTCCCTCTCTCTCTCTCTCTCCCTCTCTCTCTCCCCCTCTCTCTCTCTCTCTCCCCTCCCTCTCTCTCTCTCTCTCCCTCTCTCTCTCTCTCTCTCCCCCCCCTCTCTCTCTCTCTCTCTCCCCCCCCCCTCTCTCTCTCTGCCCACTAAGGATTTAGGGTTTAGCGCACAGAGATCTTTCTTTGCTGCATAGTAGCTCCAGGTAAGGATCTGAAGTACCTCATTCAGTCCTGGTTAACACCCAACCCAAATCTCTTTCCTGGCCAGAGAGGATAAGCCATGGCAGACAGCTGTTGGCTTCCTCGGTCATCCTTAGGCAGTTCTGCCTATCATGGGGGACCGAGCATTCCCATCTTGGCTGAAGCATCTTGCCTGAATACATTGTTCCTTGATTAAGTAAGAGGACTGCAATATTGAACTATCTCCTGGCAGTGCTGGAGCCTGACAGAAAGCAGTAAAGACTACAACCAGAAGGTATCAGTCAAACAACTGTAGACCATATCCACAGCCAGGAAGCCATTATGGAAGAAATATGTCTCCCTCTGCCCCCCACCAGGGTACATCAAATTCAGAGGGAAAGGGACCAAGTTGAGTCCTTGCTGGCTTCTCTTCTCAGACTATGACAGATCTTGGTGTAGCTTTGGATGTTGGGTTTGATCTCAATCAAATAAGCCTAAAGGGAAGTTAGCCTTGCCAGAAGGTGAGAGAAGTTCTGGATTACAGACAGGAAGTTATGGACTATGAGCCTGGCGAGGAGAGGGAGGAGCACCTGAAACCTCTACTCGGTCCTTTCAAGTTCTTGTCACTGTCAGAGAGAGAATTCAGAAACAGGTGAAGCAAACGATTGGGAGGGAGTTTTACTATAGGGCAAAAGTATTCACCAGCGGTGACTGTGGTGGTGGGCTATGGTAATATATATTTAATAAAATAGTCTGGAATATCAGAGGACAGACTCATCTTTTTCAACCTTTTTTTTTCCATATGCTAGTTTTGAATAGCTCCTTTTAAGAGCAAACTTGAATGGAGGACCAGTTGTGTGTGCATGGATGCATGCATGCATGCATGCATGAGAACTTCTGTGTGCTACATTCCAGGAATGCATGAGGAATTTTTTTGCAGTAAGGTTTGTTCTCCCCTTTGCTGTCCTGACAAAGGTGTTTTTGGGGAGAGGGAGTTTGTTTTATTTTAATGCGTCACAGCATCAGGGCTATGCTAGCAAGAGTTGTTCCTGAAGGCTGTTGGTGGGCATGACATTACAATAAAGCAAAGGATAGTGAGTACTGGTGCTCCCAGTCAGCCATGTTGGTCCCAGCTGGTTTGGAGTGGTGGTCTTATGTCTTTCTTGTTTGAGTGGTCACATGATGTCCTTATGTGGTATGCTCTGAAGGCACTTAAGCCTCCGGTCACCATGAAGACTGTCCCCTCGGTCTCTTTTGTTTTTCTTAGGCTCACCTAACCTACCTCAGGCAGTCATTTGTGATCGTCAGTGGATATAGAGGAGGGTGCAGCTGGCGTTTATCTGCATTGTGTGAATCCTGACTGGGAAACTGGCTTTCTTGAAGGTCTTTCTCTCTTGAGGGGCCTCTCAGTTGCTATTAGAAGTGCTCAAAGATGAGGAATGTCCTGGCTCAGGGACTCCTATTCCTTGGGAAGCTAAAGCTTTCACAATGTGAGGTGTCTGTAGATGCAAAGAATCCATGAATTCTAGACTGAATGAGAGGCTGGTTAACACAAACAAAGATTACTTAATGTCCCTGTGGGTGCAGATGCTGTCCTGATGAATAAGTATAGATAATGTGAACGTATTTCTAGGTTGACAGTAACTAGCATCATGTGGAGACAAAGACATTAAAAATACAACCATGGGGTAACAATACATTGTATGTGTGAAGAGGACATTTAAATAATTAATTAAAATTGTATACGCGTTTATAAATATAACCATGGCCTTTTCTCTATGTCACTCACTATTGTTAGGTCTCTATAGATCACAACCTCCCTTCAGGGCATGTAATCAGCTTATGGTTGTATTTCCATGAGTAACGCCATTTGTTTCATTTCTGTGTCTCGCAGGAGATTATTGGCTCTGTGAGGACAAATATTGAAGGGATTCTAGCTACCTGGGGCCTGGCAAACAGGGCTCTGGCAGGCTTTGCCCATCTTTCCTATTCCTTCTTCCTTGTTAAAAACTGTTAGATTGCATTCCTAAAGCTAGCCACAAGGTCTATTCCCTTATTTGGCCACTTCCTTCTCCTCCTGAGGCTGACTACCAAGGTTCAGCTATCACAGTATTGAAGTCCAGCAATCAAAAGCCCCTTTGACTCTCCTAATTAACACACCCAATTAAAGCTAAACACCGATCCTAACAGGGGCTTTCCCCTTTTTATACCCCCTCTTTATCTAGAGGCAGGGCTTCGCTCCTCCCTCACCTGACAAATATCCCTTACCCCTCCCCCTTCTTTATCTTCTGTCTGTGTCTCTTTCTCCCTGCCGTCTGTCCCTCTGGGGCAAATAAATCTCATCTGTGCTGAGCACTTAGACTTGGGGATCCTTAGCCTATACTTTTCCTATCAAGTATAGCCTCGGGTTTTCTCAGAAGTAATTACCCTAACTCTTGCCAAAATGCTTCACATCATAAAGCCTCTATAACACTTCAAACCAATGAATGAGCTGGTGGAGACAGGATGGGGAATTATCCGGTGGAGGTGGCAGTAAGGTGTTGTGGGATTATTAGTTTAAGGTGTGTTATGTTCATTTATGATCTAGAATATCTGTCTAATGATGCAAAGATGTGCTGCATTCTTTTGTGTTGCATTTGCTTAACTCTGTGAAGCTGTGATACTTGCCTCCCTAAAACACCTGATAGGTCTAATAAAGAAAGACCTGAACAGCCAATAGCAAGGCAGGAGAGAGAAGTAGGTGGGGCTGGCAGGCAGAGAGAATAAATAGGAGGAGAGATCTGGGGAGAGAAGAAGAAAGAGAAGAGGAGGAGAGGAGAACACTAGGGGCCAGCCACACAGTCACACAGCCACACAGTCACACAGCCACACAGCCACACAGCCACACAGCCACACAGCCACACAGCCACACAGTCACACAGCCACACAGCCACACAGTCACACAGCCACATAGCCACACAGTCACACACAGACAGCCACCCAGCCACCCAGCCACCCAGCCACAGAGCCACCCAGCCACCCAGCCACCCAGCCACCCAGCCACCCAGCCACCCAGCCACACAGTCACACAGCCACATAGCCACACAGTCACACAGCCACATAGCCACACAGACACATAGTCACACAGCCACATAGCCACACAGACACATATTCACACAGCCACCCAGCCACACAGCCACTCAGCTACACAGCCACACAACCACACAACCACACAGCCACACAGCCACACAGTCATACAGATAGCCACACAGCCACACAGCCACACAGCCACACAGTCACACAGCCACATAGCCACACAGTCACACAGCCACACAGCCACACAGTCACACAGCCACACAGCCACACAGTCACACAGCCACATAGCCACACAGCCACACAGCCACACAGCCACATAGCCACACAACCACACAGCCACACAGACACACAGCACACACACAGAACCACAGCCACACAGTCATACAGATAGCCACACAGCCACACAGCCACATAGCCACACAGCCACACAGCCACACAGTCACACAGCCACATAGCCACACAGCCACACAGCCACACAGCCACATAGCCACACAGTCACACAGCCACACAGTCACACAGCCACACAGCCACACAGTCACACAGCCACATAACCACATAGTCACACACAGACAGCCACACAGCCACACAGTCACACAGCCACATAGCCACATAGTCACACAGACAGCCACACAGACACACAACCACCCAGCCACACAGCCACCCAGCCACCCAGCCACAGAGCCACCAAGCCACACAGCCACCCAGCCACCCAGCCACACAGCCACACAGCCACACAGTCACACAGCCACATAGCCACACAGACACATAGTCACACAGCCACCCAGTCACACAGCCACTCAGCTACACAGCCACACAACCACACAGCCACACAGACACACAGCACACACACAGCACCACAGCCACACAGTCATACAGATAGCCACACAGCCACACAGCCACACAGCCACACACAGCCACATAGCCACACAGACACCCATCCACCCAGCCACCCAGCCACCCAGCCACACAGACACACAGCTACAGCCAGCCATAGAGTAAGAAAGAACGATATATAGAATTAAAAAAAAAAATGTAAAAGGCCCAGAGGCAAAATGCAGTTAAAGAGAAACAGGATAATTTAAGTTAGAAAAGCTAGAAACAAGCCAAGCAGAGGCGAGCATTCATAAGTAAGACTAAGTCTCTGTGCATTTATTTGGGAACTGGATGCAAGTCCCCAAAAGAGTAAAAAGCTGACTGCGGTTAGGTATCACATAAAGCAGCCTCTGGTAATTTCTCCAGCACTACAGTCACCATATGGGTAGGCCCCACACTCCTCAGTGTGGGGATCGTGTGGAAGTCAGAGCCAACTTACAGTTCTCTCTTTCCGCTAGGCGGGTCCTGGGGATCAAACTTAGGTCAATCAGGCTTGATGGTAAGCACCTTTCCCTGCTGAGTTATCTTGCTGGACAATCCTTTATATGTTTGGATAATTGAAAATAGGGCTTTGCTGTGTAATTGAAGCTGACCTCAAACTCACGAGCCTCCTGCCTCAGCCTCCCGAGTGCTGGGATTACAAGAGTATGCCACCACGCCTGGCTTTGCTGTCTATCTCTCTAGAGGTAAAAAGCTTGAAGGTCAAATCTGACTTGTGTCATATAACATCACTAACTTCACCTGTTTGGATCTGGACTTTTCAGGAAGCCACAGCTGCACTGCTTGAGGAAAGGGGATCTGACTCGGTGTCTCAGTGACTCCACAAAACTCCATAACATAGGCACAACGACTGTTACTGGCTTCTGAAAATGTACATCATTTGGGGTTACCTTTGGCGTTTCTTTCTTTAATTCATTTATTTTTATTTCACGTGTATTACTGCTTTGCCATGGGTGTCAGGTCCCCTGGAACTGGAATCACAGACAGTTGTGAGCTGCCATCTGTGCGCTGGGAGTTGAACCCAGGTTCTTTGTGCTCCTAACCACTGAACCATCTCTTCAGTCTCAGCCTCTGGCTGTCCTTAAAATGGCCCTTTAGATACCTAGAGTCCACACCACCCACTTCTGTTGCTCCTTATGCCAAGTTGTATGTGGGGCAGTTGCTCCTGTGTTTATTGGTACAAAAGTGTGCCCAAGAAGATGAGCTGTCAGAGTAAAAAGCCCACTTTGTGATGAATGGAACTTTGTATCTTTAGCCCTAGCACATGATTCTCAAAACACCACCATGACTCTGGGTTGGGAGAGAAAAGTAATCATGAAGAGAAAACATTTCGAGAAGCAATCTAATGCATAAACTTCTTAATGCTTCAAAATGAAGCTGAAATTAACTGTCATTGCTTTAGAGGTGACTAATGCAAAGCTTGGTCAAACCCAAAGCTTTTCAGTGTATAAAACTTTACAAATATATCTACTCCATCAACAGGCAAAGAGTAACCTGACCACGTCTAGAGGGATAGTCTAATTTCTGCTCAAGTCTCTGTTAAGTAAATATGTTGCTGTACACTGGTTAGGAATCTTACTCCCTTAAAGGAACAGAAAGATTGCTTTGGCTTTCAGGGGAGAGCTTTTGGGAGGAAAAAGCCATAAAAGGAGCAAAGACATGTTATATAACTGAAACCCATTAAGGCCAAGAGACTAAGGAAGAGGCATGTTGATTCATTGCAAATATGGGGGCAGCTCTAGCATCATTGTCTTCCGGCACTGAGAATGACACAAAGCTTATCGGGTGTAGTGGGACTCAGGCATTGCTCTGGGAAGCCCAGATGCATGGCTCCTGAGTTCAGGACTCCTGAGGGGCATGGCCAGAATCGTCTGGGACCTGGGGAACACAAAGTTATGCCCTGTTTTGTTCCTGTGTTCTCAGAGAGCAGACCAGCAGCCCAGCATGGAACAGTTCCTATTTCCAACAATTGTCTTAAGGTTCAATTTATATCATGAGTGTTCATATACCCCTCAGTAAATATTAATCCTTTATACGGTATTTTGCAATTGAATATTAATGCAATAGATGGTGACCACGTGGGTTTATTCTGCCTGCTAGCTGGGCCACATCACAATCTGAATAGGTTCTCTACTTGGGGGCTGTGTTACATAGTATCTTTTGTATTGACACTTTCTCGGAATAACTAAAACTTTGTACTTAGTCCTCTGGGGTACAGGATGGTATCAATTGCAAACAAGAAACTGTTGAAAAGAGACGCATCAACTTGTGACAGCCCTTCCCCACCCGAAGTGCCACAGCTATTTCCTGAATCTGAGATGGGACTGGACTATTTATGGAATGCCAGCCTCTAGATTCAACCACTAGAAAGAACTAGTTGGGGTGCTGTGGAGAAACACACATGACTTAGCAGGCAGTGTGCCCTCCATAGAGATGAAAACAAGCATGCTTTCATTTATTTTCCCCTGCGGCTGAGGGTCTTTCTTTCCAATGATCTGTTTTGGGCATTTGGCAGCAGCACAGTTGACCTGCAAATCAATTCAACTCCATTCACACTTCCTAAAAAATGACTGTGTCGTTCCCCCACACAGATGAGAGGGAAATGTTTACAAGGAGAAAAGAGCTCTGTGAGAAAAGGCTGAGTGAAATAGGAAGGGAAGAAACTGGGAAATGTAGAAATCCATCAGAGGCCATTACAGGCTGCAGTTCCTCACCGACAAATGGGTGTCACAGTCCTACACAAGACCCTCCAGCACCTATGGGACATGCCACTGCTTCACAAGGAGTATTTGAGAACTTCGGCCTCTAGAGGTCCCAGCTGAGAAATACTGTAACCACAATTCATGCCTTTCCAAAAATCATTTCTGAGAACACAATCTCCTTTTCTTTGATTCCTAACAGCAATACACGAACACTTGAAAACATCTTTCCTCATCATCTAATTTGGTGCTCTGAGAGAAAGGCTTAGCCAGCAAGGGGGGGGGGGGGTTTGTGGTGGTGAGTGGGGGGAGGGGAGTCCTGCAGCTTCCTTGAACATGGCCTGCAAGGGAATTTATCCCTTTGAACTGATTTCAGTGTTGTGAAGCATCCACCAGAGAAAACCACTAGGCCATAGGTTCAAGCCAATAGAAAGTATAGGCCAGCCAACGACTACACTGGATGTTCAGGATCCCAGTGTAAACTTTTAAGCCCCAAAACTACATCCTGGATTGACATCCCTCAGTTAGCAAGAACAGTTAGCCAGAAGCAGAACACAGGAGGAGGAGGAGGAGGAGGAGGAGGAGGAGGAGGAGGAGGAGTGGGGGGGGGAGGAGGAGAGGGAGGAGGAGGGGGAGGAGGAGGAGGGGGAGGAGGAGGAGGGGGAGAAAGGTTATACTACATTTAGGGACTTTCCCAGACTGTAGACTCTGGTAGATTAGGCCTTTGTTCTTGTTCAGGTATGCGATGCTTCCTACCTGCTGGGTTCCAAGGATTTTCATCATGGTGTCAGTTGTGCTAAGGTCTGGGGACCTGTTACATTGGCCTTGATGGTGCAGGGGAAATTGGAGGCCTCCTATGGGATTCTTAGTCTCATTAATAAAAAAAAAAAAAAATTAGGAATTGACCCAAATAGAAGCTCAAAAAGTTTTATTAGAGTTTGAAAGTAAACCCCGGGGCAGGCAACCTGTAGAAGCCTCAGCAACTTCCTGGAGGAGGAGAATGAAGGAGAGAGAGAGAAGGCCTTTTAAGTTGACATGAAGGCTAGACACAAGGCAGCCACATGGCGGGGAGGGAGACTTTAAAGAGCAAGGAAGCCCAGAATGTTGGGGGAGGGGGACAAAGTGTTGGGGGGAAAATGTGCTTAAGAAGGCATGGAAGACAAAGAAAAGTTATAATTTTCCGAATAATTCCAAAAAACTATTCAGAAATGTGTGAAGGCTTACAACCTACATGACTGTGATTCATAGGCTACTGCAGCTCTATATGCTACTACACCAAACACAGGCATTCTGGGAAGTGACAGTGCAGACTATCAGCCTGTTTTAAGGTGAACCCACTTCCTGGGTGCCGTCCCTTGGCCAAGAGAAAGACTGGGTCCAAGTGAACTGTCAGGTCTCCACGGAGGCTAGAGGCCCTCTTTTTTCAGCTTCCTGACCAAGAGTTCTTTTACTCTAGCACTCCCTCAAGGTAACCCTAAAATTATTTAAAAATCAGGTGAGAGTCCCAAAACATTTTCGGACCTCTAACAGGGTGAGGCTGTCAGAAGACCCAAAGAATTCTCTGGTCTCAGCCCAGAAAGTGATTACTTTTATCTGGTTTCTCACCCCCCCCCCATCCCGACCCCCAGCTGCCTAGCAGATTTATACATCCTGTTCCCATGCATACTTCCCTTTGCTCCATGCTAGAAGTTATTGGAAAGAGCATTTCACACACCATGGCCCATTTATTCTACAGAACCTTTCTCTACTCTGTCTTACAGATTTCAAAGTCAGTTCAGAAACATTGATTCCTTGCCCGGGGTCCCAGCTAACCGAGTGGGGAAGCTCCTGAGCCATCCTTTTGTCTTACAGAGGGAAGAACAGCTCACAGGCAAGTGAGCATGCTTACTAACCTACATGCTCACACCTACAGGGAAGTGTTCTCACACACCTGGATGAGGAAACACTAGAACCCAACTTTTAGGAGAAGCCTGATGTACCAGGCTACTTGAAGAGACCCTGTTTCTGGCTTGGTGGGTGTAGAGAGGACAGGATCCTTCCAGGCAGAGCGCTACAAGAGAAGGCACACCCATGAGAGCTTCTGCAAGCTTAAGCACACCCTTAACCTTGCTGTGGAATTACAATATGCTGTTTCATGTTCCCTAAATTGTTTGCAACAGGCAGCTGTGCTAAAATCTCACGGGGCATCCTGAGATTCCAGACAGGGCAGGGGCTCAGAAGAATACAACCCACATACGCAGAGCATCTGAGGAATTTAGGGGCTAAAAAGAGAAGCTTCTGGATGGAAGTAGCTAAGATTCCTGGACCTTTAAAAGGGTCAGGAACTATCTCAACTGTCTAGGCACCTAGAATGGACCTTTTATAGGTACCTGGTTCATGCAACCCATCAACTTGAAAGCACATTTTATCCCAACATCCCCAAGAGCTGTGTATCAACAGCCACTTACTACAAGGGAGAGACTGTAACTCTAAATCCAGGCTCCTTGACCCAATCTGGATGATTTTAACAATGACAGCATATGGCTCCTCATGAATTGATTCTGAAGCTAATGAATACACGAAGCAGGGCTTTTCTGTGTCTCATACCCTACCCATCCATGTTTGGCAAGCATAACAGCTAAGTGTGTCACCCATGAGGGAGAATGGACAAAACAGGACTTGGATTTGAACCAGTTACATTTATTAATTTCTGTCTTGGGGTTATGACAGCAACATAGACCAAGGAGTCCACAATCCTACAATAAAATTATGTTGTTAAAGCTCTTGGCAGCACAGCTATTATTTTATGTAAAAAATATGCATGGCTTCTGAGAATTTCTCTTCTCCAGCAAATAGGGTAGGGGGGAAAATATTAGTAATGACCAGAGTCTCTGTTATCTTTCCGGTATCTGTGTGGCCTTATTGATAGGACAGTTGCTGGCTTGGAAGTGGAAAGGCAAATAGTCTCTGTGGTGGGAACAATGCACTGGCCGCTCGACCATGCAAATGAGAATTCTCAAACCAGCAACCTCTAATCACAGCACGGGCAACACCAACATTCCTGGCACGTCTCTCCCCAAAAGAAAGCCTGGCGGGGGTCTACGGAATCTTCTTAGAGCCCACATCAAAGGCTGTGTGAGGCTCTGTATTTGGGATTTCTCCTTTGCAGCCGGTATCCTGATGTGGGGTGGGGTCAGCCAGGGCAAGTAACAAAACATTTTCTCCAAAACACCATAGTTGGAATTCCGTCCCGGTCCTGGGCTCTTCCTGCCACCCCATACGCACATTTCCCAGCCTCTGGGCCCAAGTCTGGTAGGTCCCCACCCTTCCACCTGCTACACACCGTACTGCCCAGCCCAGGCATGAAAGAACTTTCCTTTGCAGAGAGAGACTGAGCCTGCGCCACGCCCTGGCTATCTATAGAACATCCCTCTGGGGGTTCTGCTGACCAGTCATTTGAGATCACTCCTTGGGCTTTATTATGTCACAGGAACCCAGGCTGGAATGCTGAGGATTAAATTCCAAGCCCTTCCCTGTCGGCTGGGCCCGTAGGAAGGGAGCCAGGATTGAGTTACTGGGCTCTCGGGCGCCCCCTACTGAACGTTTTTGCCTCTTGATTTAACACGTGCCTGAGTTCAGGGGACCAGACCTCCTAAAGGTGTTTTGCTCTTGTCTTCCTAGGGATGCCTTTGAATAGTGAAAACACAGATCTAGCATTCTGATCGCCCCCCCTTCTCAATTTGGGCAAGCCACTAATCCCATTAGGCACTAGCTCAAGGCAAGAAAATCTCAAAGTGTCTTATACTGCCCTGCTATACTACTCACCTGTGATGCAGATTTATAGTGAGTGACACTCACGTCTGCAATGCTGAATACATGGGAGTAGATGGAAAACTGTAGCGGTTTCTAGTGCACAGAGGTCACCTACTCTTGTACTTCCGTTCCTGCCAAAGAACTGCCTTTGAATGTTATTCTGGCAACCCAATGCTATTACGAGCAACGTGCTTCGAAAATAACTATGAATGTTGGCAACATTCATCTGTTAAAAACTTCATTTAGTGGTGCTAGGGACTGACTCCAGGGTCTTGTGTATACTATTGTGGTACTCTACCACTGAGATACAGCTAGGTTCTGTGGGTAACACACATTGCCCATTTATAACCTTTATAAAATAAAGGAACTTTGCTGTTGTTCGACATTTCTTCCTTCTTTCCTTCCTTCCTTCCTTCCTTCCTTCCTTCCTTCCTTCCTTCCTTCCTTCCTTCCTCCCTCCCTCCCTCCCTCCCTCCCTCCCTCCCTCTCTCCTCTTCTCTTTCTTCCTTCCTCTCTTTCAGTCAGTGTGGAGATTGAATTCAGCATCTTTTGTTACATTCCAGCCCTGGCTAAATATTTTTCATTTGTCTGATTTCAAAAGCAGCCGTGGGAAGCAAGTACCTCTGTCTTTTAGGGTTGAACATCTTGAGCCCAGGTCAAAGGGTGTGGATGACTTAATAAGATATAGGTCGTCTTCTCTGTCTGGATTCACTTCTTAAAACTTTACTTTGATTTTTAACGTACATGGATGTTTTGCCTGCGTGTATATCTATATATTACATTTGCGCGTTGCTCTCTGAAGCCGAAATCCTCTGGAACTGGTGATTCCCAGCTGCTGTGTGGGTGTTGGGACTCAAGCCCGGGTTCTCTGGAAGAGCAGCACTTCCACTTCCTCTTCATAAACAAGCCATCCCTCCAGCTCTGGATCCACACTCTTCATGTCCTTGACCTCCCTTGACCTCCTACGGACATATCTATTTCCTTCACGGCATCAGTCACCTGGAGGAAAGCATTGTGTATGATGCCACAAGTCCTCCTGGATCTCTCCACGAGAAGATTTGAAGAAAGGATAGAAGAATCATGTTCGTTGGGAGCCTGAACCTCCCTGAGGTCATCCAGCTTCCCAGAGAAAAAGAAGAGATTTGGAGGTAGAGGACACATTGGGTGTAAGCCAAGAACCCAAGGAGATTTTGGTCATCCTGAAAAGGCCATTTGTGCTGTGACAAGTTGGAGGCTCAGAACACACTAGATCCCCCTGAGCCTCTCAATGAGCATGTATGTTTTCAGTCACACGGTCTCGCTCCATCTCTGTGTGCCCCCCACTCTCTCCTAACAAAGCACTACTAGTTTTCCACATCTGCTAGTATGTGAAACGTAAACAAATAATAAATTACGCCAATGGAGCATAGAAGTAGTAGGTTACAGAGGCTGTGCTAGAACACGTCAATGTCTTTGCCAACAGCATTATTTCGTGACCCTAGGGAGCTAGCAGAGAAAATGCCACTTTCTGGAAAAGAAACTTTTGTCTTTTTCTTTTTTCTTGAACACTCCATTTTTATCTTCAACATTTCACAAGGAGACAATACGAATGTTTTCTCTCGAAATCAGATTCTCTATTTGTGCCAAAGGAGAGGAGGCTTTCATGGAATTAAGGAATTCCTGACGGGGTTTTAGAAGATACAACTTTGACAACATGTGTTGGTTCCTGACATCAGGCTGGATTGTGTGCCTATGGAAAATTCCACTTTGGCTCTCGTGGCCCCCTCCTCCCTGAGGACTAACCTTGTGACAGCTAGGGGGATAAACATAATGTTTTTCTGCTCTGCAGTTTTCTTGTTATGCCACCCCCAGGGGCATTAGATATGGGATCTTCCACGACCTTGGGTGTGGGCTGACTAGGAGGAAGTTACGAGGAGAAAGTATTTGAGAGGTATAAAAGAGTGTGTTGAATAAAGCTCGGGTCTCTCTCTCTCTTTGTGATCCTGGATGATGGAACCTGACGACTCCTGAGTGCAGATTATTTAACCTCGATGCCCCTCACCTGGACTAGACTCGGGCCACTTCAAACCGGACCTTCAAACCGGACGCGGTAAACATGAACTATCACAGATCTTCTCGAAAGGCCTCTAGCAAGGGCAGACCTCCTGTCAGGTAGAAGATACCCTTCTAATGGCCTTGTTTCTCACATGGGCCTCAGGCATGACTCAGACATAGGCCTCAGGAATGGCTCTCACATAGGCCTCAGGCATGGCTCTCACATAGGCCTCAGGCGTGGCTCTCACATAGGCCTCAGGCATGACTCTCAGGCCTCAGGAATGACTCAGACATAGGCCTCAGGCATGGCTCTCACATAGGCCTCAGGCATGACTCTCAGGCCTCAGGAATGACTCAGACATAGGCCTCAGGCATGGCTCTCACATAGGCCTCAGGCATGACTCTCAGGCCTCAGGCATGACTCTCAGGCCTCAGGAATGACTCAGACATAGGCCTCAGGCATGGCTCTCACATAGGCCTCAGGCATGGCTCTCACATAGGCCTCAGGAATGGCTCTCACATAGGCCTCAGGCATGGCTCTCACATAGGCTTCAGGCATGACTCTGACATGGGCCTCAGGCATGGCTCTCACATAGGCTTCAGGCATGGCTCTCAGGCCTCAGGCATGGCTCTCACATAGGCCTCAGGCATGGCTCTGAAGTTAACACTACACAGAGACTGCAGCCTGTGTCTCCTCTAAGTGTGGGGAAGGATTCAAATACTGAGAGCCACTCCCAAACAGTTCATTAGAAATAAAGACTTTAACATTTTGAAGTTTCTGTTTTATACCATCTTTTCAAAAGTAGTTTCTGACTGAAAATTCAAGTGCATGTGAAGTAGAATATAGTGAATTCTTATGGACTCAGTTTCACTCAAGTTTTTTGTTGTTTTTTTAATTCCTGTGTCTGGAAAGATGGCTCTGTATTCAAGAACACTAGCTGCTCTTGTAGAGGACCTGAGTTTTCACCTGGCATCTCACAACTGCCTTTAACTCTAGTTCAGGGGATTTCATGCTCTCTTCCCACCTCCTGGGGCTCTTGCATGCACATGGCACACACACAACTGTAAGCATACTGTTGCCAGAGCCATTCTTATCTGTGGGCTTCTGTGTTTGCCCCTCAAGAGCTTCCCCACCAGAAGTAGAGGGGACCGCACAAAGAAAACCCAGGCAGCCTCCATCCTCCCAGGGTGAGGGTGAGTATTGAGACTCAGAGGTGAGTTTTCTCCTGTACGTGGAGAGAGCTGGTACCCTCTGTGAGACAGACGGGGCTAGGCTGGACCTAGAAAGTATCAGTTGGGTTAAGAAACAAAGAGGACACTCATGTGAAGGGTGGCACAACCCAAACATAAAGGAACATCAAAGTGGGGGTGGTCAGAAGTGCTTCATGAAAAAGCTGCCCAGCCCCCAGAGGCAAGCAGAGGGATGGATAGAAGCCAAGGTAGGGCAGAGAGTGGAAGATCTGTTGTTGATTGGTTTATGGAAAAAACCAAAGTGGCCCAGGCATTAGAGAACCCACAGTGTGACCCAGAAACACACAGGTACCATGGGCAGGGGACAGGGATTTCTCCAGCAGGAGAGAGATGCTGGAGGAAATTAGAAACTTTCACAACGGCTTTGATGACCCCAGGCTCAGCAGCTGCCAAGTCCAGGCTGACAGCATAAAGCAAACCCCAGGAACAACAGAGGCAAGACTTGCCTCAAAAGATCCTGGGGAGAAGCCAGCTCTGGTGGAGCTGGGCTGTGTCAGGGGCTCACAGTACTGCACATCAGTAACACGGCAGACACTGTGCCCAGTTCTTTACATACATCCTCCCATCCATCTTCACAGTAGCCTCCAAGGCAGAGAACTCATTCACAGAGAGCAGATGAGGACAGATTGGTGTTGGCAGTCCAACAAGGCACTCAAGATAAATCTTAGATGATGCTTATATTCAGGTCTGGTTTCTACAGTCCCTGCTACATATGACCCTCTATGGTGATGACCAGACCCACTCATCCTTGACTGCTTGTGATGTCGGTGTTAATCTGCACATTTAGAATATATCCCATGTGTCTTCATCCTGTGTGCAAACCTATATAGTCCCTCTGTGAGGGCCTTTTATTCTCGTTTTGGATATGGAGGCACAGAGAGGCTAAATAGCCTATGTAAGCCACACAGTAACAGTAGCAAAAGGCTTAATACCAGGTATAACCCTGCACTTGACTTTATCATAAGACTGCTTTTCTGTGAGCACCCATGTGAACTAGACTTCTTGCCTCATTTTCTTCCCAGGGCAGACATGGCCGGTAAGGAAACCCCGGGGAGTGGATGCAGAAGCTGCCTGCACTGATGATCCTAGGGACATAAGGCCAGAAGTGGCAGGGCAGGATGAATCTGAGACCTTCAGTTCTGTGCTAATAACATTGGACCCCTTCTCCTAGGGGTACCTCTGGTCCTACAGGGCAAGGTTACTGGTGGTCATTTAGGGCACTTGGTTGGGGAAACCTGAGACATCTGAGTATTAGGGTACCATTGGTGAATCAGTGAGATGACTCATCCAGTTATTCAAGTGTCTGAAGGAATTTCTTATTTTTAATAAAGAATTCCTCATGGATGGTCAGGAGGGATCACAAGCAGGCAGTGGTGAGTAGAGCAGAAATTCTGTGTCCCTTGGGGACAGGCGGGGGTAGCATCTATCCTTCTTAATTTTATAGTTTGATATCTCTTCCTTAAGTGGCCACATAGGAAGATGCTCATAGCAACAGTGACATTAGAACCATGGATGGATAAATAAAACCCTGGCTGAGACCAGATGCTGCTAAGCCTACCTCCTTTTTTTATTTTTAAATGGAAAACAGAGGGTTACACAGAGCAAAGAACCAGAAACCTCTGGAAGGAAGGGGACTGGACATTGTCAAGTGTTTCTTTGGATGTTATGAGAAGCCAATACTCCTGCAGACCTTCCTGGATCACCATCTCCACCAGTTTATAGGTCATTTCTCTGCAGCGCTCCTGTTATGACAACGGGAATTGTGGCACTTCCGGGGTGGAAGGGATCTCTGAGGTGATGCCTTACAATCTGACCACTACACTTTGCAAATGAGGGATGGGGTTCCTAAGAGGCAAGGTCACACAGTCTGATAGTTAGTTCCCTGGCGTTTCTTTGTGGAATGTTTATAAAAATCAAGTCGGTCATCAGAAAGGAATTCAGGCTAAGGAGCAGCAGCAGCCAGACCCAGGGAAGTCAACCGTGTTCCAGATCCTAGTAGTGGACCTTCTACAGGCATGACCTCATTCAGGCCTGACAATACCCTGATGAGATTAGACCAACATAGGCTGTGTGCTCATGGGGAGGGCGCCGGAGCCTGCAGCAGGGAAGTGGCGGGTCTAAGGTCACATGTTGTCAGTCTCAAACACTGTGGCCCTGACTGCTATCTCTATTGCCTTCTAGCAAGGCAGGCAAGTACAGGAAAATGGTAAGAACAAGTCAGCATATACCTCACAGGATATTACTTTACCATTAAAATCATTGTGAAGTCAGTGTCAGAATACAGCCAAGGTATTTAGCGAAAATGCCATGCTTAAAATGTACGATAAGAGACGGAAGCAGACAAGGTAAATACTAACAGGTGCGGGATCCCACGTGAGATTTTTTTTCTTCGCTTTTTCCCTTTTGAATTTCCTAAAGTGGGGTAGAGAGGCCTTTTGGAAGGAACAAATGAACGGAATCCTTTTTCTTTAAAGTCTTAGCATTATACTTTTAAATCAATAAGGAAAAGGCTGAAATGAATCTCCTTTCCTTGGCGACAAAAACTACTAAGGCATTGGTTTGCAGCAAGAGGTAGAGGGTGATTCCCCGAACCCATATCAGACCCAAGACTGTTCACTTTTCATCAGATGTGACAAAAATAAAAATTCAAAGAGTCTGAACTTTGAAGCCACCCCAGATGTTTGGCTTGTATCTTCCAGTCTATTAATAAAAGGAGGTAATTTGCCTATGTTTAGCAGGGCAATGACTAGTTAGTCATTCTTTCCAGTGCCTATCAGTGAGTGCCAGCCAGCACAGGTTCACTCACGGTGCCCTGAGCTGGAAGGCTGGAAGGCTCCCGACTGTCCACTCACCTTCCATGTGTGCAAGCTCAGACACAGAAAGCAAATGTCATTTGCCCAGAGGCTCATAAAAATTAGTATTTAAATGCTGAATGTAAACTCTAACTTCTATATCTGTTGCATTTTAGTGCCAATATCAGTTCTCAGGACAAAGAGCTTTCTATCTTAGGTGAGTTAAACCTTCTGTGTTGAAAAGCAATTATGTTTGTACAGTCAGGGCTGGGGAGTTAGCTCAACAGCCTTGCTATGTTCCAGCCCAGCACCTCAAAACAACCAAACAAAGCCCACAGTGTTAGAAAAAGGTAGCTCGTGCTATAAGATTCTACATCGACTATACATATAAGTACAACATAGACTAAAGGCCTTATGGGAGCCACCTAGCTCTGGGGCAATTCCATGGTAAAAGTGATAGCCTCCATCTAATTTCTATGGTGATGAAAATGAGCCCCAGGAAGGCAGAGCCACTTGTCAAAAATAGTACGACTAGTTGGTGGCCAGGCCAGGATGTTAACTTGACTTCAGAGCTGGGAATCTTAAAGTTTCTTTCTCAGAGAGTTTAGAAACTTGCCCAAGGTAAGATGGGAAAGTTGTCGAATGTCTATAGCCCTGAACTGTGGTCAAAATCACTGCCTCAGCCCAGTAATTTAAAATGGCCACTTCACAACACAGTCTCCCTCTCTCTCCCCCACACCCTCTCCCTCCCCCACACCCCACTCCCTGCCACACCTCTCTCCCCCCACACCCTTCTCCCTGCCACACCCCTCTCTCCCCCACACCCCTCTCCCTCCCCCACACCCCACTCCCTGCCACACCTCTCTCCCTCCCACACTCCTCTCCCTGCCACACCCCTCTCTCCCCCACACCCCTCTCCCTCCCCCACACCCCTCTCCCTCCCCCACACCCCTCTCCCTCCCCCACACCCCTCTCCCTCCCCCACACCCCTCTCCCTCCCCCACACCCCTCTCTCCCCCACACCCCTCTCCCTCCCCCACACCCCTCTCCCTCCCCCACACCCCTCTCCCTCCCCCACACCCCTCTCCCTCCCCCACACCCCTCTCTCTCCTGTTCTCTTCCTCTACCTTTCATCTCTGTTCTTTCTCATTTCCTCCTTCCTCTCTCTCTCTCTCTCTCTACCCAAATTTAGTTATAAAACAATTTTGTTTTACCAGTCTTTGCTTATCTCGCCCTTAACTTACCCAGTACAGTATGTGAGTCCATTTTCTGTTGTAATAAAATACCTGAAGCTGTCTAATGTAAGTGTTGGACTTTTTGTTGGGACCATCGACTCCCCAGTCATTTCACAGGAACTTATTGTTAATTATGAAAGCTCCATCCATGGCTTGGGCTTGCTACCAACTAATTCTTGTAACTTAAACCAACCATTTTCTATTAATCTACGTTTGTCTTGTGGCTTTATTTTCTCTGTATTGTTCATCATCCCGTTTCCTCTTCAACTGGCTGGCCACTCCCCAACCTGGCTTCTCCAGATGAACACACTGCCATCTTGAAAGAGTGATGTCGAGCCTTCTCTGTCCCCGTGTCCTCTCTGCCCCCCAAATCCTGCCTTCCTATTGGCTGTTTAGCTTTTATTAAACTGATCCAAGTGACATATCCTTACAGTCTAGAAAAAGACTATTTTACAACAATAAAGAAAAGGAATCCATTTATCCCACAGTTCTGGAAATTCAGGGCACGTCTCTGGCATTGACTCAGCTCGGGTGATCACAGATTGAGTATGGGAACCAGAAAGCATAAAAGAGCCAGTAATGGCTTCCCTGGTCCCACCTCCCGAAGATCTCACCACCTTTTAATAGAACTATGCTGGGTGCCAAATTGTCAACACATTTGCCCCTGAGGAGTACACTCCGCATATGTCTAAACTGTGACAAACAGGCATTACTTTTAAATAAAGTTGTATTCTAGGAAGCTATGCTCATCATTTATTCAACAAATCTGTCTCAGGTTTCAGACTTGTACAAGGCGTGCCGTGGTTGGGATGTGAAGTCCTTTTCCAACCCAGTGTCTGGCCTCAAAAGCTTCCAAACGCCTCAGGAGGCTTTGCCCTTGAACCAGATGGCCTCCAAGAAGGTGGTAAGCAATACTACTTCTGTTGCTCCAGGACAGAGTGACCACTGTGGCTGTGTTTTCAGAATTCTAAAAATATTTGTTTTTTTCCCTGTTCATCCAAGTGAGTCTGAAGTCCCTCCCACTGAATTCTACACTTTTTGTTAAAAGCTCCTTGGGCCTGGAGAAATGATTCAGTGAGTGCTTACTGTTCTCACCGAGAGGCTGGGGTCAGTTCTCAGCACTTACATAACTGCTTAAAACATCTGTAACTTCAGTAACATCAGGTCTAGGGCATCCATTGCCCTCTTTTGGACTCTGCAGGAACCCGTCGTATAGGTGGGTAGATACATAAACTTGTAGGCAAACATTCATACATAAATATTTCCTGGCTGAACTCAAGGTACACCATCAAAGTCTTCCTGTGAGCAGAAGCAGGGAAACTGTATCAGAAGGAGGGTAATGAAGAGAACACAGGAACAGGAGCAGCAGGAATACCAAAGGTGAGCTTTGGAGCCAGTCTATCTCCATCAGAGCCTTGGCTTCACCTATCTCTGGCTGCATGACCTGGGGAAGTGCTATTCTCTGGCACAGTTTTAAAGTCATTGGAACAATATACTGGTATCTCCCTTTCAGGGTGATTAGATTAGTGATAACACAGCGCAGGTCTGGCATCTTGTAATGCTCAATGTGTAGTAACTGCCATGTCTGCTTAAGATCAGTGGAGGTTTGTGTAACATTTGGCCGGCCTCTGCTGGAAATTAAGCCGAGGACCTCCAACAGTAAGAAGTAATTTCTTAAAGTACAATCAGCCACCAGCAGGGCCACACTCACTGAGTTCCCGCCGTGGACAGAAGACTGCTCTGGACTTGAAGGAGCTCCATAGAGTTTGCTTTTTTTCAACAAGGATGAAAGAAAGAAAAAAATGAAAATAATAAAGAGTGCTAAGCATGCTTATTTTTTAAATCACTTAGGCAAGGGCACTGTGGAGAGAGAAAATGAAATCACAACTTGCTTCTGCTGAAAGCAAGCTGAAAATGAACGCATTAGCTGGCCATCTAAGCAGGCCATCTAAGCAGTGAACAGAGTCCAAGATGCTGTAACCAGACTCCAAAAGCTCAGAGGCTTAACACGCCTTTCTATGGCAGTCACATCAGGTCCGCCAAGCTTGGCATGCACAGGGTAGGGAAAGAAGTCTCTGCTCCATGGGGTCATTCAAGTCCCCAGTGACTAAGCCTTTGTTATCTTCAACATGTGATTTCTGGTGCTACCTGGGTATCAACATCCTTTCTGAGAACGAGGTAATGACAAGAGCAACCAGATTGAACATGGCAACTTTCTGAGTTAGGCTTTAAAGGCCAACTCTTACTACTATGTTTGCCCTTCTTGAGCTAAAATTTAGTCATGGTTAATTGCAAAGGAAGCTGGGGGATGTCTCTTTGCTTGCTCAGAAGAAAATACAAATGCAAGGTAAGAACTACAACTGGTCTCTACTACCCAGAGCATCTGCAGATTTCAAAGTAGACCCAGTATCTACTGCAATTGTCTCCATCTTTACAACTAAGCCTCCACTTTGCCACCTCTGCTCCATCCCTCTCCAGCTCTTTTTAGCCACTGGACTTCCTTGCTGCCCCTGCAAGTCAGAGATGCTCTTTCCAGGGCTGTATCCCTGTTGGTCCCTCTGCCACCAAATGCTGTTGTCCTAGATCAGATAGCCACACATGCTAACTCCCTCTCTCCAGCTCCTGGTGAAATATCAGCTGCTCACAAAAGCACCTCTGACCAGTCTACCCACAAGAGCACCCGTCACCCCTTGTCCTGGTCCCTCCTCCTTCTTCTTCAAAGTTGTCACTACCACCTGCTGTAGATGCTGGTTGCCAGGCTGCCCTTCCAGGAATACCCTTCACCATTTGGCTGACTCCTCCCTAGCACCCAGAGCAAGGCTTGGAACACAGTAAGAACTCACTAAATCATGGAATGACCTCCCATTTTCCTTCTCTCCTCTTTCTGTCTTCAAACTCTTCTTTCTTCTGGATTTTAGGTAACAGATCAGGATCCGTGCGTGACTCCTGTCTCTTTTCCAACCCCCTACTGCCCGTGTTTGGATCTTGGAACTCCAGGCACAGTCACGACCACCTTCTCCCAGACCTCTGGCTCCCTCCAGTCTCCATTGTTCCGTGGGACTGGCTCACTGCCCCATCCTCACCGCCTCGCCTTCTGCTGCGTTCCTTCTGCTCTTGCTTTTGTATACTGGGCTCCCCACCATTTGTACCTTTGTACACATGGCTCCTCTAACTGGAGAGCTCAGGTATAGGGATTGTGTTGCTTCATTGTAAATAATTGTCCCACCCATTAGTTTAATAAAAAGCACTGATTGGCCAAAGGCAGGCAGGAAGTATGGGTGGGGCTACCAGACTAAGAAAACTCTGAGAACAGGAAGCACAGAGCAGAATGCCAGAGAGAAGCCGGAAGAAGCAGAGGACAACTATGCTGCTCTGAGAAAAGGTACCGAGCCAAATGGCTGAACAAGGTAAGAGACATGGGTTAGGTTAAGGGTAAAGACTTAGCAAGTTATATGCCTGGGCCTTAGGCCGTTCAGCCTAAAACTATAGTAAGCCTCTGCGTGTCTCTGTGGGACTGTGGGACTGCGGGACTGTGGGTTTGTGGGTCTAAAACCTTGAGGTTAGGCCCAAAAGTCTGGGCCAGAAACCTCCTACTACACTCAGGGACTCTCACTAAGTCATCTTCCAAGACTTAGAGCCTTTTCTTGAGTGATGCCCCATCCTCCTACTCCTTCAGGCTCATCTGGGCATCCTATTGATATTGTTCTACTCTATTCAAGCTTCCATTCAATCAGACATCACAGCTGTCTTCTTGTCTGTCTCTAAGCTCTTTAATGGCAGAGCGTGTGGGCAGCTCATTGGGCCCAGCATGCTACCTGCTACATCTGGGTAGCAGATAAATATTTCTTTGATGAATGATCACTTTCCCTACCCTGGGTTGCCCAATTTTCACTTGTTTGTTTTGTTTTATAGCACATTTCAAATTCTTCCAATTTTCAGGGGCTATATAGTGCTACCAATGAGATCTTTGAGGCCGTGTTTACAATTCATCTTAGGGACTTTTTTCAAATATAGAGTCCCAGGTACCTAAATGCCTAGATAATTTTTTAACAATTCTTTAAGAGCTAAGATATTAACTAACAGATAAGATTTACTTCCAAGTGTCCAATTTGCTGAATTTTAAAATTTTAGCATTTTGATCTTTTAGTCAATGCCATGTAATTCTAAAGCATTATCACCGTACAATAAGCCCATGCTCGTTAGCCGCCGTTACATTTACCTTTGTCCTCCAACTGCTGTGAACAGCCCAACTATTTTCTCATATTCATCTGTCTATTCTGAATATTTTCTGTCAGGAAAATCCTACAACACACAGCTTTCGTGGCTGGCTTCTACTGGTTAACGCATTGTAGATCTTCGTGGTAGCACATATCAGTACTTCAATTGTCATATGACTGAACAATCCATGTATGAAAGAGGAGGGAGAGAGAGAGAGGAGAAGGAGAGAGAGAACTTTAATGATTTGGTCTTCCTTTCATGGACATTTGTGTTGTCCCGGTTTTAGCTACTGTCAACACGCTGGCATGAACACTTGTGTGGAAGTTTTTCTGTCTTGTATGGTGGGTGCTCACTGGTTCATACTCCAGACCATGGAATTGTTGGGCCATGTATAACTCTGTTTAACTTTCAATGGAACTGCCAGAACTGATTTCCACAACAGATAAAAGGTTTTCCACTTCCCAGTGATGTGTGAGAGTCCTGCTTTTCCTCCTAACACTTAAAGCCTACGGTTTTTCTTAGTTATCGTATGTGTTTGGTTGATATACCCTTGGTGATTGGTGTGACCGTTAACTAAGCTGCTGCCCTGACTCTTAAGAGCTATCCATCCCAACAACCAGAAAAACATTATTTCTGAATATGTCTTCTAGGGTGTTTCTGGAAGAGGCTGACTGGTGGGGTGGGGCTCCATTCAATTACCTGGGGGGCCAGATAGAACAACTGGGCATAGGAAAGATGAATTCATTTTGTCTACTGGAGTTGGGACATGCATCTTCTCCCATAATTACCTAGCGCTCCAGGTTTTCCAGCCTTTGGATTCCGATACTGGTACCCCCCCCCCCACTCACCTTCTGGACTTTGACTGACCTATATCACTGTCTTCCCTGATTTTTCAGGCTCCACAACGACCTAAACCACTTCCCATAATGAATATGCTCTCATCCATATGTCTGTCTGCCTGTCTGTCTGCCTGTCTGTCTGCCTGTCTGTCTGCCTGTCTGTCTGCCTGTCTGTCTGCCTGTCTGTCTGTCTGCCTGTCTGTCTGCCTGCCTGCCTGTCTGTCTGTCTGTCTGTCTGTCTGCCTGCCTGCCTGTCTGTCTGTCTGTCCATCCTGCTGGCTGAGATTTCATGAAAAGCCAACAAGAGCATAAGAAACTTCATCTAGCATCTTCGTGAGATTATTGATTATTTATCTTCTTTAGGGGAAAGTAAGTGTTTTTCTCATTTTTTCACTCAGGTTGTGAGTTCTAAGAGCTCTTTACATATTCTAAATGCGGCTTACCAGACACATTACTTGCAAAACTTCTCCTGGTTTGTTAGTAGCCTTTTGCTCTCTTGACCTTTGCTTTTGGTGTTCAAGAGGGTTTTGTTTTGGTTTGTTCTGCTTTGCTTTTTGTTCTGGGATTTTGTTTGCTTGTTTGTTTGGCTAGGCCCAGTTGTCTAGCTTTACTTTGCTTATTGAACATTCAGTGTCATATTTAAAAGCCATTGTGGAATCCAGAGTCACAATAGTATGTGCCTATTTTATTATAAGTTTTATAGTTTAGTTACTATGTTTAGTTCATTGGCCCATTTTGAATTTAGCTTTATAGTCAGTGTGAGGAATACACATCTTTTTGCACTGTAATGACGATTTGTCTTACTACTATCCCACTGAGTGGTCTTGTTTCTCTGTAAGAAAAGCTCTGACTGAAAACATACAAGGCTGTTTCTGGGTCCTCACTTCTAGGCCATAAGTCTGTATGTCCATTTTTATGCCAGTATGATGCCAGTAGCTGAAGTCTCACACCTGGAAAGCTTTCGTCTGAACTATAGCTATTGTAAATGAAGATTAACCCAAAGTATCAGTGTAGTGGGATTATGTTATTATGTTGTAAATAATTGTCCTGCCTACTGGTTTAATAAAAACGCTGATTGGCTGAAGATAGAAAGGAAGTGTGGGTGGGGCTACCAGACTAAGAAAACTCTGGGAAAGGAAGAACAGAGCAGAGATGCCAGACAAGCCAGCAGATGCAGAGGAAAACTATGCTGCTCTGAGAAAAGGTACCGGGATACATGGCTGAATGGGATAAGAATCATGGGTTAGTTTAAAAGCAAAACCTAGTTTGATCAACATAAAATTAATACAACTGTCTGTGTGTTTCTGTTGGGACTGTGGGTCTGAACCAGAGGCTAGTAAGAGTAGTAAGACCAGAAACTTACTACTACACATCAGTTCCAACAACACTCAAAATTACAATCATTGCAAAGAATTGAATAGAAAAATTCTTGAGCAAGCAAGATGGGTCATCAAGTATAGGGCCTTGTAGCCAAGCCTAAAGACCTTAGTTCAATTCTCAGAACTCACATTTTAGAGGGAATGAATAACTGCAAACTTTCTGATCTCCACATGTATGCTGCCCCTCGTAATAAACTAACAGATATAACTTAAAGAATCGTTTTGAAAATTCTGACCCCCGAGATCTTCCTAGGTCCTCCACTTTGGCTTCAATTCTGTAAGGCAGCCCCCGAGGCTCAAAAAACTCAGTAGCCACTCATGGTTACCCCAGATGGGAACTGCTAGCCAAGGGATCATCTTAAGTTCTCTGATCATGAATGATCTATCATGCTGAGAGAAAACAAAACAGAATTTGGCAGCAAAATATCTTAACGGAGCACGCTCTGTATATCTGTTGACCACAGGTCATCATCTCATTTTTTTTCTTCATCTCTATGAAAAAAAAAAAAAAAAAAAAGCCAAATACAGTTCTGTAAAAAGCAATGGAGAAGGAAGGATATACCTGTCTCTGTGATGTCTAGATGGGAAGGCACTAATACATATGTTCTTGTTTATGGAGATGTGGCATCTGACCCAAGGCCAAGAACAGTGCCCTCCTCCAAGTTTCCATGGCCACATTCTTTGTGTCTATCTCCCTAGTAACCTCTCTTTTCTTTTTGGATCCCCAAAAGCTTATCACTGTGCCTCACATATTGCAGGTGTTCAATAAAATGTTAAATGCAATGAAACATTTTCTATGTTTAGTCAAATGCATAGGTCAAATGGCAGGCTTTGTGTAAAAATGCTAGGTGTGTGGAGCTTTGAAAACAACCAAAGGGGAATTAAGCAAGGGATTTAAAAGATCATGGAAAAGCAGGTAATTATTTTTGAACCATGGTTATCATCTCTGTCCTTCCCCACCTGACTACCAATTGCATTTGTTAGGGTCCCAGCTGGAAGCAGATTGTTCACCAGCTCTGAATGAAGACACTATTTACAAAGGAATAGGCAGAGTTCGGAGGCCATGAAATGAAGCCATTTCTGTTGCTGAGTTACCCAGACTGCCCCTCGATTCTGTGCCATTTGGAATACAATGTTACCTGTACCATTGCATATTGAAAGTACGTAATTTGCTCATAAAGTTTCTTACAAGGGAGCAGGGCTAAAACGTTGCCTTTGGTCACAAGGGGGAACTTTATCCTTAGACTTTTAAGATTGATGGAATTGTTACATGTTGCACAAATTCTGGTTGTAATAAAGGAAACCCTGAGCCAGATCTCAGGGAAAGGCTGAGATATCAGAGAGTAAACACCACAGTCAAGTCTCACCCAGCTGTCTTCCAGCTTCCCCAGCCTCGCCCCCTCCTGGCTTCTTCTGCCTACTCTGTCTTTCTATGCCTGCCTTAAATACCCTCTTGTCCAGTTGTTTCACATCCAGGTTAAGATTAGAGGCGTGGCACCATCACTGCCTGCCTGGGAGCCTGGAACTCCCTCTGTAAACTAATCTGGCCTCAAACTCAGATTTGCTGGGATTAAGGGTGTAAGTCACGACTCCAGTTCTTTCCCCAGACTGTAACAGAGGTGACTCATATTTCCAAATGCCATGTCATCTTAGAGAAAGACTAAAATCTCAGTGCATTGTAAGAGGTGGTGTTGGTCAGTGCAATGACGATGGTTTTATACATGTGGTGAGTGGGAGAGAAGCTGATTTGAAAGAACTGTATGCACAGGCAAGCAGTGAAAATTTGGAAAGCGCATGCAGTTTCTAATTTGAGGCAGTGGTGTAGAATCCAAGCCTGGGCACAGACTGACAGGAAAGGGAAGAACCTTTCCTAAAGGCAGGCAGAGGAGAGAATATAGCACTGAGGGAGAATACTTGCCATTCATATCCAAGGCCCTGGGTTCAAATGCCAGCAATACAAAAAGGCAAAAAGCAGTCATGTATGATGACGTATGTCTTTAATCCCAGCAACCTGAGAGGTAGAGGCAGGAGGATTTTGGTGATTTTTGAGCCCAGCCTGGTCTACATCGTGACCTCGCAACACAAACGAAACAGTGGGCAGAGAGGTGACCATCTGAATGTGTTGGTTGGCATCAAGGGGTAAAAAGTCACATCTCTGAGACTGGAGGTGAGGATGGGTGTGGATAAAGAGATGCTTGCAGGAGGAGAAAGCTGAGAGACCTAGACCCAAGGTCTTGAGGTTCGAGTCAAGCCCATCAGAGTGGGAGACATAGAAGTGTAAATTGGAGCCTGAGGGGGAGTATCAGAGGGTGGCTCTTTGTAGGCTGGTCAACAAGAGACAGGTGGCATTGAGGGACCAGGTGAGGTCAGAGGCCGTGAACCTGCAGCAGCCTCGAGTATACACAGAACTCAGCCCCAGTTATGTAGAAAGGACAAAAGTAAATCTAACATCTGTGTACCAAGTTGCTTAGCTGACTGGTTCTCAACCTGTTGGTCAGTCACGACCCCTTTGGGCATCAGAAGGCCCTTTCAGAAAGGTTGCCCAAGAGCACAGGAAACACTGATACTTATATTATGACCCATTAATAGTAAAATTATAGTTATAAAGCAGACAAAAATAGATTTATGGTTGGGGTTCACCACAGCATAGAGAACTGTATCAAAGGGTTGCTGCCTTAAGAAGGTTGAGGACCACTGATGTAGTGAGTGTTAGGGGAGCTGAGGGGTCTGATGAAACCTACTGAGCCGCTACTTCAAGAAAGAGAATTAAGGTAGAGAGATCTGGGAGAACTGGAGAAAATGGAGGAGTCTGGGGCCCTAAGGATCCAAAACATATAAGAGGAAACATAAATGTGACCAGAATGGACCCACATGCTCTGCTTTCAGTGTCACTGAGAGTGAGTTCCAAGGGAGCACCAACCTTGACTTGAAGACAGTTATGTTGATAAGGGATGTCTTTCTGTATGCTGTGAATGTGCTTTATTGCCATTTGTTAATAAAGAGGCTGTTTAGGCCTATGGCAAAGCGGCTTGGAGACGGGCAGGAAATCCAAGCAGAGATAAAAATGAAGGAGGTCAGAGTCAGGGAGATATAGCAGGCAGCTGCCCAGAAGGCAAGATATAATGGGACACAGGTAAAACCACAGAGCCATGTGGTAATACACAGATTAATGAAAATGGGTTAAGTTGTAAGAGCTAGTTGGTAATGAGCCTCAGCCACAAGCCAAATAGTTTATAACTGATATAAATAAGCTTCTGTGTGATTATTTGGGACTAAGAAGCTGCAGGACTATGGGTCTGGACCTCAGGGCTAGGCCGAGCCAGAAACTTCTGACTACATGATGTCACCACTTGAGGAAAAACACAAAGTTGCCTTGAAAGGCATTTGTACAGCATACATTTTAGTCACTAACAACCATAGAAATGGCTTCTGTTGTGATAATAGAGGAGAGGTCTTCACATTTCTCTTATCTTTATCAGAATCCAGTGATCAATGTCGGGCCTTTGTTAAGACAGACTCTCTCCTGGTTAGCAGTCTGTTTCCATGAATAATGAAGCCTGATTTGCAGGCAGAGGCTGTGGACAGAAAGCCTCACACAGAAGGCTCCCCAAGAGTTTCAGCTGTATTTCCTGAGCTGGCTGAGTGGCCCGATCAATGGTAAGGAATGCCTCAGTTGTCCAGATGCATCGTCCCACGCTGAGTGCCCAGAGACCAGAGTTCTGATATGCAAAGTGAGCCTGAGACTCATGTCAAATCAAACAAACAGGATGTTGGCTATGCAGCAAACAGGCCTGCAAGCTGTTGGCAGCCGAATGTTGAGCTGCCAGAGCCAGGCCCAGCCACAGTGTGGGCACTGCCCCAAGAGCTCAATGGCAATCTGTATTCCACTACATGCTTTCAGCCATGCTGCTGACCCTCCAGCCAGGCCAGCAAGAGAGGCCCACGCTCAGGATGCAGACATGCTGCTGTGTGGTACTACACACAGGCCTCTTTGTTTAGAAATACCTCATGCATATGAGAGGAAGCTGCATGCCTTGGTTTTTCTCTCCAGGACTGGAAAGAAAGGCATCCTGATGGAGTTATCTACTCACCAGCATCGGGGGTGGGGGGTGGGTGGGCTCAGAGGGTCTACTTACCAGCATGGGGATGGGCTCAGAGGGTCTATTTACCAGCATGGTGGTGGGCTCAGAGGGTCTACTCACCAGCATGGGGGTAGACTCAGAGGGTCTTGCTGAGAGCTACTTAGCTGTGCACATCTTAAAATGGAGCTTGAATGAGCTTGGCAGGAAGTGTATGGTAAGACCTCACTTGGGTGTCTTAAAGGCCTGTCAGGGGCTGGCCATGGTCCCCAGAAGCCCTGATTATTAGATGTATTGAGAAAGTGCCACAGCAAAGGCACTGTTGGTCCTGAGGCTTTGGTGAAATCCTTTCAGTTACAAAGGGCCTCTTGCTCTAGGTATAGAAAGCTGAAGAGCAGGACAGATTGAATGGGAAGCTCAGGACCCATTGAGTAATTGTCATCTTCCTCCTTCATAGCTGTGCCACTGGCCCTGAAGTGGCTTTCCATCAGCTGAAGAACACTCATGTCCAATTCAGGGCCTTCTCTCAGACTCCAGCAGTACCATCCGAAAATTGAGGCATTGTATGTGTGAGACAGTCCATGGGAAGATGCCCTCAGATTGTCATCTCCTAGGCCTCACAGTACAGACCAGTGGACTCCATTCCAACCATACAAGAGAACTAGTTTAGTGCCCCTTCCCACAAAAATGAATTCCTTGTTCGTTGAGTATAGGAAAGTGGAGCAGAAAGTTATTGAGTGCTCTGAAAGTTTGTTCCATGCCCAAGCAAGCATTCCTGTTCAGTGCTTTGCAGTGGTCCAGCAACGAGCTGGGTGAAAAGGGGTGTCTGTATGCTCTCTCTCTCAGGAGACCTTTACTAGTGACCAGAAAGAAGTCAGGGCACTTGTCAGATAGGTGACAAGCCAAAAGGTCAGTGGCCAAAGGCTGAAGGCTCTTCCACCAACACCTGGGTCATTGTTTTCTTCTCCATTAGGAGGCATCCCCCAGAGAAAAATGAGTCCTGAATGACCCAGGTGTGATGCCTTTCACACCACTCTATACCTAGGGAACATACAGCAGGGTCCAAGCCGAGTGGTTACTTGATTGGTTGTTTGCCCCAGTGTGTGTGTGGTAAGTATATCCTTGCTTATGTAGGTGCACTGACTCCCACAGTAAAATCCAGAGGAACCATTTGGTGTCTTTCTCTCATTTTCTGCCTTTAGTCCCTTGAAGAAAGGTCTCTAGGTGAACCTGGGTTAGGCCAGCAGCCAGAAAGCCTGAATATCAACAATGCTGGAGTTACAGGGACTCATGTGTCCCATGTGTCCACAGTAGCTTTTTTTTTTTTTTAACTTGTTTACTGGGGATTTGAACTCAGGTCCTCATGCTTGAACAGGATGAACTTTTTCTTGAGGAACCATCTCCCTAGCTCTCTAGCTGGTTACTGGTGTGTGAATGTGTTTTTTACTGGGACTGGAAGGAAACACTTCTTGCACTTTGGTTCTATCTGCTGCCTTTCTGGAAAGGATCTATGCACACTGCTGTGCCCAGGCCTCTGCAGGACCCCCCTCCTCCAGGAGGACGCCACTGAAGCTGAATTAGGCCTACACCAAGGACACTTCTTCCCCTTTCCATCCTTATCCCACTAGGAAATGGAGACAGACTGCAGTTAATAAGGTACCTTTATATGTCCTGGTGTCTTCCACTTCTTTCTAGGGATCTAGACAACCTCTCTCAAAGTTACCTATCATTACAGATTCCCCCCCTTCTTACGTCTCACCTCTAATAAACATTTGGTCAGATTATTAGTAGCAGTACTCTGTGGGCCACTAGGGGAGCAAGATGGCTGTCTCCATGTGCATTAGAGTGTGCTCTGTTGTACTCTTAAAGGTTCTTGTGACTGCGAAGTTTCATCCTCTGCTGTGATCATCTGATTTTCATTTCACTGTTTACAATCTTCTAATACATACCCATTTTAATCCTTACAGCAATCCTAAGAAATCAGGTTCTTGAGCCCTATTTTATAAATAAGGAAACTGAGGTAGGACTCAAGATCCCAAGGTTAACAGAGTCTTTGAGCTTTTCACCCCAGAGCTCTTCCTCACCTTTTCCTTCCAGCCAGCAGCCCCTTCTGCCTCAGTTGAGGACCCTGGGCTGATCCTTTTAAAGGAGTCGGGCAAGAGTTTCAAAGCTAGGATAGCTTCTCCTCTGTCTTCTTTGGCCTCCGCTGTCTCATTGTTTTTCAGTTCTAAACTGTAAGGAATACACAGAAGAGTATGAGGAACCATACTGTGGCCGCATGAGGAACCCTTCAGCTGGGGACTACCTGGCAGGCAGTTCCTTAAAGAGGCAATGTTCTGAAGATATAAATTAAAAGCCCAAGATGAAAATACCTGGAAGCCTTGATACACTGATGTTCAAGTTCTACTCAAATTCAAATGCTAATAGAATATTCCATTCTACTTCTTCTGTGAAGCAGAACTAAAACCTGCCAGTATTGTATAGACTTTACATTCCACAGTAGTTTCACCAAAATCTCTTCAATTCAAATTATATACATATATACATGCACACACACACACACACACACATATATATATATATATATATATATATATATAAGTGCTATTTTTAAAAAAATGTAATCCCAACACTCATATGAGCATCTAATAGGTTCCCAGCAACTGTGTTGGGTTCAAGGGATGAAGTGGTTACCAAAACAGATGCAGTACTTTCTTTTGGTGGCTGAGACTGGTTGAAGATACTGTAGTTTGGATCTTGAATGATCCAAAGGCCTGTGTATTAAGGCTTAGACTCCTGTATGTAGCACTTGTTGAAGGTGGTGGGACCTTTAGGAGTTGGGACCTCAGTGGGAAGAAGTTAGCTCACTGGGAGCATGCCCTTCAGGAGTATATTGGTACCTCGGCCTTTTCTTTTCTTTTATCTTTGTTGCTTGGCAACCACGAGATTAAACAGCCCTCATCTGCCACATAGTCCTGCCAAGTACTATCCTGCCACAGGCCCAAAGGATCAGAGTCAAGCAATAGGGGCAGAAACTTCTGAGACTGTGAGCCAGAATAAACCATTCCTCCTATTAAATTGATTGCTGTGGGAAGTGTTTACAGAACAGTGATGGAAAGTCAAATCAGAGAAATCTTTAAAAAGTACACTAGCAGACGGCACGAGTTTATAGAATACTATGGAGCAGGCATGGATATGGAGCCAGGCATGGACCTTCCCATGTGTGGTGGTTCATTTTCGTTGTCAACCTGACTAGATTTAGAGTCACCTGGGAGATACACACATGCCTGGACGTGTGTGTGTGTGTGTGTGTGTGTGTGTGTGTGTGTGTGTGTGTGTATGTGTGTGTGTATGTGTGTGTGTATGTGTGTGTGTATGTGTGTGTATGTGTATGTGTGTGTATGTATGTATGTGTGTGTGTGTATGTGTGTGTGTATGTGTGTGTGTATGTGTGTGTATGTGTGTATGTGTATGTGTGTGTGTGTATATGTGTGTGTATGTGTGTGTATGTGTGTGTATGTGTGTGTATGTGTGTGTATGTGTGTGTGTATGTGTGTGTATGTGTGTGTATGTGTGTGTGTGTGTGTGTGTGTGTGTGTGTGTGTGTGACAAACTGAATGAAAGGAGACAGAGCAGCGGCGTTCATTTCTCTCTCCTTCCTGAGGACACACTGAGGCCAGCAGCCTCTTGCTCCTCTTATATTGCCTTCCCTACCCTCCAGCTGTGAGCTCAAAAGAATCTTCCTCCTTTAAGTTTCTCTGGTTGTGAAGTATTTTTTTCCATAATGGTGACAAAAGTTGCATGCCACTGGCATTTCTTTACTCACCACAAAGGTCACAACTTACATCCCTGTAACAAAGGAAACGCACAATACACGATCATCACACCTCACAGCACCTTCAGAAAGGAAACCTTGAAGGTCTAGAGAAAACTGACTTTTTATGCTCGGTCTGATGAAAGAAATGGCTAGTTTGGGGAAACAATTCAAGAAAAAGAGAGCTACCAGTACTGACAGATTACAGATGACTCGGCAAGGCTTGTCCAGATTCTTATGTTTCTACAGTTCTCCCCTGGGTGTGGAACAGACACCCGTCACTTGCAGACCTGTGAAGGCGTTAGGCCTTGCTTTGTGGCAAGGATTCCTAGTTTCTATGGTCCTCTTGAGGAAGGGAGAAGAAAGCAGAGATATTACATGGCGATCCTTAGTCGTGGGCAGAGAGCAAGAGAGACCTTACTTCTCAGGCCCTCCAGTTCAAAGTACTCAGGTCGCCATACGTGATGATCTCATTCTGGAGTGGCAGTACTAGGAAGAGAGAATGTTCAAAGGGCTAAGAATGACCATGGAAAAGGCCTGGGGATCCCCAAAGCAGTGACCCCGAGAAGGACAGCTGCTGTAGGTGGGTACAGTGGGTGGGACATACTGAGGATGGCCCCGGGAAACCTGAGGGGTTTGAAATCAGACTTTAAAGGGCGATGTGAAGATATTAAAGACTTCATAACAAGAAGCTTAACATAAGTGCTATTTTTTAAAAAAATGTAATCCCAACACTCAGAAAGCAGATCTCTGTGAGTTCAATCAGCCTGGTCTACAGAGCAAGTTCCTGGATAGCCGGGGCTACATAGAAACATGATCTTGGAAAAGAGAAAATGAGTCAGAAAAAAAAAATGCTACAGCTCAGTTGTCAAAGCGCTTGTCCAGCACACCCAAAGGCCCGGGTTCTGTTCCTAGGACCGCAGAAGTCCGCCACCGGGCTCCTAATCTCATCACTCAGGTGGCAGAGGCAGTATAATCTCTTGGTCCTTCTCTGCTACACAGGGGGTTGGAGGCCAGCTTGGGCTACATGAGTCACTGTCTCAAAACAATGAATTGTATTGTAAGGTAAGACAATCATAAATTCCCATGGTTTTCCATGGATGCAGGGGCGGGTGCTGAAGAGGCAGAGGATAGAGATGTTGTGATCCCATGGAATAAAACTGATGAGATCTGGAGATGGATGTGGGGATGAGGGAGAGGGGAATTCAAGCATGACTTCCAGTTCATTGTTTACTTGAATAATGGCGTCTAGTTCAAGAAGGGACGCTGGTAGAGGAACAGACTCCAGAGGATCAAGTTTGGAGTGTGCTGAGCTAGCTTCAAGTCTGTGTGAATATGCAGGTAATAGGCGTTTTGCTCCTCAATGGGTAGAATTGCTTTTCCTGACCTAGTAGCTGGGTCATGTCAACATCCAGCCCACCCAGGCTCAGTCTCCCCCAAACCCACAAAATACAATGTTTAGAGAGACTGAAACAGAAGCAAATGTTCTGCTGGCACCAAATGGTCCTCTCCTGCGCATTCTTCACTTCCTGTCAGAAGCATCGAGGGAGAAATCAGTTGCTGCCATTTGCTCCGTGGAAGATGTCCTAGCTTCTCGCTGCAGTGCTGAGCCTTGCTCCCCAGCCGCTGCAGCCATAGGTAGAAGATGAGAGCCCAGAATGGGAAAGATGAACGGACACCCACCCATCTCCGGCAGCAGCCAAGCTGTGGCTCTGCCTGTCTGCATGGTTAATGGGATGATTGGCTGCTACTGACTCAAAAGGCAAATAAAGCTGAGCCACTGTACAAGAGGCAATCACAGGGAAAAAATTCCCATTTCAAGATCCCGTGAGCTCTCCACCATTCACCTTTTCTTCTCTAAATCCTTCCATTGATGATATTGTTTTTAGAAAGAAAGGGAATGAAAGCAAGATCTTCGGGGTAACTATATTGTGTCTACTATGATATCTCCCCCCCCCCCCATTTCCTAGCAAATTTTTAGTCAGGGGACAAGAACCTTTCCCAAGCTAGGCTCAGCCTGCAGAAGCTTGCCAAGCACTTCCCCCAAAATCCCACTGCATCAAGATTTCTGTGCTGCAGGCCAGCCTGCTTCTACACTAAGCACAGCATGTTCCTCCTCTGAACAAAACAAGGATGATGGCGTGTACCTTTTGCAGCCAAGTCTCTCCTCCTCTAACCAGGATTCCCCTCCTTTATATCCTTTTTAATGATAAATATAAAAACTACAGTTAGGATGACTAAAATACTAAAATACCTCAAAAGAGAAATAATGGCTTGTTCTTACAATAAAAAGGAAATGTCTGCCCTCTGATTCTCTAGACCTGCAGAAGCTGGGAAATGATTGGAGGTGAGATGGTTGTGCCAGATGGGTGATGGAGGTCAAAGGCAGGTCAAGGGAAGTCAAGCTAAGAAGCTATTTTACCAATGTGCTTCCACTCTGACCAGTGCTAGCTAAGAAGGATAGCTGGGAGCTTAAGAGGCGGGTTTACCAGCCCCAGAGACTCCCTAGAAAGACTTCAAGGGGAAGCAAGCCTGGGGAAAAAGAGGGAAGGGAATATCCCTCAGGTTCACTATTGTGTCCCACCCACTCACTGGCCAAGTTTTGTGCCAAAGGGAGCTACTGCTGTGGGATTATGCTCTTGCACATTGTAAATATCTGTCCCTCCTACTGGTTTAATAAAACACTGATTGGCCAGAGGGCAGGCAGGTAGTATGGGCAGGTCTACCAGACTAAGAAAACTCTGCGAGGAGGAGGAACAGAGCAGAGATGCCAGGCAGATGCAGAGGAAAGAAGATGGAAATGCTCTGACAAAAGGTACTAAGCCACTGAGCTACTCATGGGTTAGTTTAAGAGTTAGCAAGTAATAGCCTGAGCCGTAGGTCAAGCAGTTTGTAATTAATATAAGACATTGTGTGGTTATTTGGAACTGCTAGTCCAGATCTCAGGGGTAGATGGGGCCAGGAACTCCTACCACAAGCTACTGTACATTCTTGCAGATTGTACAATTTAGAGATGAGATTCCACACTTTATTTGGCAAGGGCAGAATTTTACTGGACTTTAAACATGGAAAACAGGGAATTAACATCACTTCACCAGACTGGCAAGCAGTGCCCACCATGGTTCTGCTTGACTAAAGTCTATTGCATCACCTCTGAAAACAATAGAGAAAAAAGAAAAGCAGTAGAGCCTGTCCACAGAGGGGCATGAGGATTGGGAAGAGGCGGTGGCTGGTACAAGGAAGCGAGAAGGAACATAAGGTCCGTCTCCCACTACACTGAATGACATCATCTTCTTTCTATAGCTCCCAGCAGAGGAAGAAAACCACAGAAACAGGCCTGGGTGGGTGTGAAGAACAGGGAGTCTATGGAGAGTGGTGCGGACCCAGAAAGAAAAGAACAGGCAGAGTGTGTTGGCTTCTGCATGTGGTGCCTCTGGAACCCACAAGGAGGAGAGAGAGAGAGAGAGAGAGAGAGAGAGAGAGAGAGAGAGAGAGAGAGAGAGAGAGAGAGAGAGAGAGAAGGAAGGAAGGAAGGAAGGAAGGAAGGAAGGAAGGAAGGAAGGAAGGAAGGAAGGAAGGAAGGAAGGAAGGAAGGAAGGAAGGAAGAGCTCTGAGTGTCGGGGTCTCCATTTCTGGGACTAAGTTCTCAGTAGGTACACCACGCAAAGGCAGAGAAAAGACAGAGTGATGGGATGCGAGTCAGCACCCTGACATTGTTGGTTTTGTGCGTGAGATCAGACACACACCACCAGATGCCACATTAGAGTTTATTCAGGGGGGTTGTGGAGCGGGTACGAGGGAGAGAAGCTGAAGAGAAAAAGGGGAATACTTTCATGTGGTGTCTCCTTTTAAGAGAACAGGTGGATTTACATAGCCACGCCTAGGGTCGTGCCCTCTGTACATGGTGCGTTCTGCAGGTGCCATGTTGGGTTTATCATGTGGGTGCTACATGCCAGGAATTCTTATCTCACTGGGTGCCATGTTGGGATATCAGACCAGCGCACTTACCATATAGCTGCTATGTGCCAGGAATCCTTATAGACATGCCTGGTGAGACAGAGGCATTGAGAAGGTGTTTGGCTCTAAAGACTGTGTCTCCTCGGGTAAGGAGAGTAGAGAGTATAAGGAGTCATGCTTGTTTCCTGAGACAAAGGTAATACTGACCACTATCCTTGAAGGGGATCAGAGACCCCCTTAAAAATGATCCACAGTCAAATTCCCTGTCTAGTCAAAAGGGCAACATCACACACCACAATTTCCTTCCCAACATCAGGCCTCTGAGGTGACATGTGTGACATGTTGCCAAGGCATTCATTTGGTAGGAAAAGGAGAGAATGGTCCCTCTGTGGGCTGAGAGAATTCACTGGCTCTTCCTTGGGTGCGCACATTTCTGGGCGAAGGGATAGATTATTTCCCTTTTGCTATCAAGTCAGCTCCAAAGAAGGAGGAGTGGGCCAGTTCTTTGGTGTCCATTTAAATTAGCCCGTGGGGGCTGGATCTCTGAAAGCTTAAAGCTTTCTAACCATTAGCATTGTTATAGGCTATCTGTATGTGCAATGCCTTTATTACTCCTCTTTTATATCCCAGAATTGCTGCTGAGCAATCCAACCCAAAGATGAGTTAGTTCTCAAGCTGGCAAAGACCCATGCTCAGTACTTTTACTTAAAAAAAAAAAAAAAAATCAAAACTCTCCTCCCATTCAGCACAGAAATCTGAGCAGGAGCCAAGCCTGAAAGGAGTCTCTGATGTGATTATTCCTATTGGAAACACAGGTCAAATTTGCATCACAAGTAGCCACCAAAGGTTTCCAGCCATCTTTCCAGGATGCACCCAAAGTATCTACCCAGTATTTATCCTAGGCCAAAGCCATCACTTCTCCATCCACACCCCGGGTTTAACCTCATCAGCTCCCTGCCACACCCCTCTCATATTGTGTTCACCTTGAACTTCCCCAGCCAATGTTGTGGACAGAGGTTCCCCTGAAGTTTCTCTGCATCCGTGAGCCTCACAGCTGCGGGTGGAAGAGGGTACAAGAGGGCTCTCCCAGGGTCTGAGGAGTTAGCATCTGCTGCTTTGGTCAGGAGCTCTTTGTACAAAGCCTCACGTATCCGATTGTCTCCTGTATTGACAGGGGAGGAGATTAGTTCTAGTGTCTTCCATTGACTATTTCTTCACCTCCACAGATCTCTTCCTTTCCATCCTCTCTTCCTTTCTGGAGCCTTCAAGCTGCTCTCCTCTAGAGTCAGTGGAGCTCACCAGTGGAAGCCCTAGGACATTCCTGAGGGAAGTCATCTTGCTTTCTTCTTTCATGCTGCCTGGCTCTCCCCTCATGATTCTCTGACACTAACCCAGCAGTGGCTTTGCCAACTCAGAGACACCTGCTCTTCTCTCTTGTCTTTGTTCTGCATGATGACCATTCCAGATTTTCTCCATCTCCCATGCTTTGAGAGAAAAACGGACAATCCATCCCTTTATGACTCTGGGTATTTATGGTCAAAGATCCCACAGTGTAATGAAAGGAAGCAGGCTAGTTCCCATCTCATTGCTCTGACCTAATACCTGAGGGGCTTGCTGGGTTTCTTTGTTTCTCTTCCCAATGTGGCCATGTTGAATAAATCTCCTTTTCCACTTTGTGTTATTAACTTGGTTCATTATTATTATTATTATTATTATTATTATTATTATTACTATTACTACTACTACTACTATTAATGGCTTCTGGAGGACAGATGGCTGGACCCGACATGGAAAACAGGTTGTGAGCCCCAAATTCAATAACACTGCTTAATAACCAAATTTGAAAAATCAGAGACTCTGAATGGGAACTTCATTTTCACCAAAAATTCAAGCAAGCTCTGCTTTTAGGACCAGAATCATTGCAGTATAATAAATTAGTTAACTAAATAACCAGCATTTTCCAGGAGACACCGTTAGGGAGCATGGGAATGGCAGAGCTCCTGCTGGGTTTGCCTACTCCATCATACTTTCCTTTTGCCTGCCCCAGGTTAGCATCTACCTGGGAATTTCCTTCCTCCCTCCCTCCCTCCCTCCCTCCCTCCCTCCCTCCCTCCCTCCCTCCCTCCTTCCCTCCCTCCCTCCCTCCTTCCCTCCCTTCCTCTTCCACACAAAGTCTGTTCAGCTATCCTGGCTGTTCACTCAGAGGCAAGCTGACCAGAGCCCATAGGAAGCCCAAGCAGCCCCAGGCCCCGATCCTCCTTGTTTCTAAGGCATCCCTGAGATTTAGGTTGTTTGCAGTTTGGGTGTTTGTTCCACACATTCAGCGTTCCCTGGATTCTGTTCTGTAAAACTATTGATTCTTTGTCTGGGCAGCTGACAGGCAGCTTTGATGTAAGAATCTGTTGTGGTTTCTACAGGAAGAAGAAATTGGTAGGAGGATTTACAGCTGTTTGAAGAATTTTACTGCTCTGGCAATGTTAGGGAGGCGGCGACTGCTGGGCCTTTTCCCTGGCTAGAGGCAGCTTCCCTGAACTCTGTATTTCCCTGAGAAGGAGAGAGGAAACTGAAGTGCTTCCAAATAAAGATCTGAGTAATGAGATTGGATCTGAAGGGATTTGTTATTAAACACTAAGAATTTCCAGATGGCAGTCCATAGAACCAGCACATCTTGCTCCTTCTAGGCAAGAGGATGTGTGTGTGTGTGTGTGTGTGTGTGTGTGTGTGTGTGTGTGTGTGTGTGTGTGTGTGTGTGTGTAGGGTGGGGGTGCTCTAGTGTAGAAGGGAGACAGCAAGGCCACAGGAAGATGTGTTTATTGTCCCCTTCTGCGGACACATTTTCTCTTTAAATTTTTCTTTCATTGAGAGTTCTCCTGTTTCGATCACAACAACTTCCAGCAAGTGAACAGTGCTTTCTGGGGACCTGCAGCACGACAGTCAAGATTTTAATGTGTGAGACTGTGTTTTAATAGGACTATTAAACGACAGCGCCACACATTAGCCAGCTCCAGCATAACTGCAGACATAGCAAAGATGTGCAATCTGGGTAGTACTGTTTACCTTAATGAGAAGAGGCTGCGATAGACTTGAGCATCCCTACAAAGCAAGTCAAGAGGACAGTAGTGAGGGCAGAAGACAGACAGACAGACAGCCTTGATGTAGGAGGAGCAAACTCTCTCAGTCCCTGCACCTTGAGCACAGCAAAGCAGGAAGCCTGCTCCAACAGCCTGTCAGAACTATTGCTGAAAGACCTTTGCCAACCCATGAATTTCAAGGTCACTTGGCACTCTAGGCCCTTTCTCACGGGTCTCAAGGTGGAGGGTTTTGAGACATGTGATCACTTGTCTTAGTGTTGAGAAGGGGTTTGGAGATTTCATCTTCATGATGGTTCTTTCAACAAATAAGGCGAGGATTTTAGGCGCTTGCTGTTTTTCACCTTTTGGAGCTGGCTAGATTGAATCTGTGTTTAAGAGAAAGGTGCAGTGACTCTCATGGGCGGTGATATCAGAAAGCCACTTGCCCAGTCATTGTGGTAAAAGTCCAGGCAGGTTGCTTTCCACCTGCCCTGTTCTGCAGCAGAAAAAAAATCTCTCTGAGAACCAGAGCCTTCCAAGCCTGTGAAAAGCATTTCCCTAAAAAAAAAAAAAAAAAAAAAAAAAAAAAAAAAAAAAATCCACTCTGACTCACTTTCTCCTAGAGCTCTTCCCCATTCTGCAGCAACATTAAAAACCCAATTGTAAATGTGAGAAAGAAGACATCTCCCCCAACCACACTCTCTATGCAAACCCAGGCCCGCAGGAAGAAATGGAAAGACAAGGGAAATGACCCCCAAATCAGAGCACAAGGCTCTCCAAACTGCTGCTCATTCAGCCTTGCAAGCAATTGTGGTTTTTACTCATCCAGTGACATTTTCTTCTAGGTGAGCAGACAGGAATGCTAATTCCATTCATGCCCTTTCCCAGGGATTGTCTTGAGAAAAGAGGATTCCCTTTCTCTTCAAGGGAGGCCTGGTGAGGAGGGCAGGCTGGCCCAGGTAGGCAGATGGGACTGGAAATGGAGCTGGGGAGGATCTATTCTCTGTTGTTTCGGAGCCTGGCCTCTCCCATCCTGTCTTCCAGGGGTCTGGAGCACAGATACATGAAAAACAATTTTTTTTAAAAAGTGGGGTTTTTTTTTTCATTACTTAGGGCTGGGCACACTTGTGTAGAATGAGCACGGCCCTAGGTTCAATTCCTAGTACTACAATTTTTTTTTTAATACTGCATCTTTAAGCTCTTTAAAAATATGCTTTCTGTCTGAAAATACACGTGTTAGAGAGATATTTTACATATATCGTTTAAAATTACAGCATGGCAAAGTAAAATGTAAAGAGAACAACCCCATCACTCACCCTCCTTCTAATTCCCCCATGCTTTCAATTCTTTGGATTGTTATACTTTGAAAGGACCCAGAGAAGGGAGACAGATGCACACCTTCCCACCTTAGTCTTGTGCAACTTCTCGAATAGGCTTAGCATGTCTGGGTACCACCTTCAAGATCAACTGCAATCCTGGTGGCCATCAGTGAGGAGTGAGTTCACAGAGAGATGCTGGCACGTGAAACAAAGGCTGGAGGTCAGAGGGGACCCATGAGGAAACAGAAGCTGAGCTTAAGTTCTTAGCATGGTTTTATGGTAGCTGTCTCTTCCCTCCCGTCTCCTGTTAACAAAAAGACCGTAGACGTGCACAGACAGCACCGACGGCTAAGCTAAGGACTTGCCTTAAGAGTCTCAAGCATTCTGAAATCATTTTCCTTCACTCACTCACTCATTCAAAAGCTATGCACATCTGTACTTGCATCTTATGGTAGATGGCATTAGTGACTCAATTCCTCAACCTTTCTCTACCCATGTTCTGTACCGTGGAATTTTGCATTTTCTTTCTACTGAGTTCCCATCTCTGGATGGGATGTGGCTACACATCCTCCTTCTCTGACGAGTTGGGTATTAGTACAGCACAGGTAGGCTTGCATGCTTCCTAGCCTTTCCTCTATTGTCATGGAAACGACAGGATCTGGTGTGGTGATACATTGCATAATTAATAAAATTGTCTGGAATATCAGAGGACAGAACCATTTCTCCTGGCTTTTTGTTTGTTTTGGGTTTTTTTGTTTCTTTGTTTGGTTGGTTTTTTTTTAAACAACAAAAACAAGGTTTTCTGTAACAGTCCTGGTTGTCCTGAAACTTGCTTTATAATTCAGGCTGGCCTCAAGCTCACAGAGATCTCCTGCCTCTGCCTCCCAAGTTCTGGGACTAACAGCATTCACCACCACTGCCTGGTTTGAATTTACAGAGATCCAAACTGATGCCTGCCTCCCTAGTGATGGGATTAAAGGCATGAGTCACTACTCTCTGACCTTCATAGCTTGGCTGTGGGTGATTCTGTCCTCTGATATTACAGACAAATTTTATTAGATATACAATATATCACTACAGCTAGCCCTTAGTGCTTAGAAAAGCAGAAGAAACCTATGGAGCCCAGCTTTCCAGCTACATTGTCCAGCTGAAGCACAGGCGCATGAACCAGGCCACCGGATACCAGCCAAGCTCCATTTAGACAACACCTAAGAAAAGCAAATATTGATGGTGGCCAACCACGACCACTTAGCAGTTCCCATAGTGCTATAGTTTGACATCATCGTGGCTGATACAGACACCTCCAGTCTTCTAGGCACTGCTAGGTTGCCAGGGAAGACAGACAGCAGCCTAGAGACTGCCTTACAAGGTTCACTTTCTATTAGGGTCCATTATAGCTTATACCTGCCTCACCGACTTAGCTCTCTCTGTGGCCAGTTTTGAGATGGGGAATCTGAAGCATAAGAAAGCTAATCAGCAGGCTAATGGGCAGTGGTCTCACAATAACTTGAACTGAAACTCAAACCTGCTTCTTCTAATTCCAAGTGCTAAGCTTTTCTACCATTGCACAGGAACCTCCACCTGATTTTGAAGTCAGCTTCTCTGAAGCTGCAGATGGTCCTGAATTTGGTAGACGGTATTTGAAAAGTAACGCAAAGAGGACAGCTCAGTGGCCAAGAAGACAAAGAGACACAACTTCATTTTTATCCCCTGAAATGGTTCCCCTTTTGCAATTAAACCAATCTCTGTTTACAAGTATTTAGCATGGTTCTAGAAATTGCATTTTGAAATTATGCGAACAGAGAGAGAAGACAGCCCACACAACAGAGAGTGATTTCTCATGGGTAATTGGCTGCTAGTTCTGGCTCCAATGATGCCTACTTTTTAGAGTATAATTAGAGATTTCAAAGGAAACTGTTAGAGATGGCTAAAGTCTCCACAGAAAGGCTCTGTAGTTCCTTCTGTCAGGGGCGCTTCTCAAGAGCACACTGTCAAAACACTCTTTGTTCTTTCCTATTGACCTTTCGAGTGGCTTCCAAAAGTCCTGGTTTCTAAAACTCAGAAAGACTGATTCCAGGTCAGCAGAATCTAATCTCCTCTCCTTTGTGCTCAAGGTCACCTCATGATCAAGATGGCTGCTTCAGACTGAGCCTCTACATCTGCGTCTAAACACCAGGGAGAAGGAAGGGCTGCCCCCTCCCAGCTGAGTCAGTTATTTTTAGGGGAGTTTTGTCCAAAGTTCCACCACATGGCTCTTTACTTATAAACCATTGGCTGGAATGGAGACATCCAGACATTTTTGGCCTTGAGAGAGACTGGAATCAGTGGAGCTGAAAATTAAGGTTCTCTTGCTAAGGAGGAAGGCAAGAATGGAGGGTGGGGCAAAAAAAAATAGTTTCAGCCACAAAAATAACAGTAATGAATTATGGCTTTAAGTGTGAGAGGAGTGTGGAAGCATATGGTTTGGCTGACTAGAAACCCAGAGTAAAGCCGAAGATGTCTGGTTAGCTGGTGGGCATCATGCGCAGACCTCGGGCAGAAAGGAGCTTTGCCTAGTGTTTCACCATTAAAGATGCTATTCATGGTTCAGATGGAGACATGGAGAGACCACTGAACTCTCTGTAGACAGCACAGATGGGGGATGTTTGCTACTGTTAATTCAAGATCTCTAAGAAGGCAGAGGACCCGGACAAAAACTAGCAAAAGAAAATATAACAAGATCAATAAAACTGTATCTTTGATCTAAGAAAATTAATGCACCCTGGTTTTGTTTACATGAGATCCCTAGAGTAGTCGAACCCAAAGAGAAGAAACTGGATAAAGGTTGCCACGGACTTGAAGGAGAAGGGACTGTTGTCTGGTAGGTAATGGCTTTATAAGTGTCCACCAAACGCCACGTGTGGTCTGGATGTGATGTTAACGGAAGGTGGAGAAATCATTAAGAAGTAAAGCCTGGTAAGAAGATGTGTCTTTGGGTGTCGGTGGGGAATAATAGCACACTGCCCTTTCTATGTCTCTATAAATAACCCTTTCCCCCTTTCCGGCTTCCATGAGGTGAACAGTTTCCTTTGATGGATACTTCCTACTACGTGTCACCTCCCTACAGATCCAAAGCCACAAGGTCAAGGTCCATAGGCTATAAATACGAACCCAAATAAATCTTCCTTCTTTATAAATTGATTATCTCAGTTACTTTGTCACAGGGACAGAAAGCTAAAAAGCAGACATTTGTACCGAGTTGAGTTTCGCAAGGTGAAGAGCTCTGGAAATAGCTGCATGGTGTGCTGGCATTAGTCACACAAGGGCATGGATATGCTTAGCACTGCTAAAGAGCCTGCATAAAGTGGATCTGATGGTCAATGGCACCTATGTGTACCCTTTGATAGGAAGCATGAAAACAGCATAACTGTGTAGTGTAATAGCTCCTGATTTACACGGGAAGCTACCAGAACGTGTATTTGAATCTGGCCCCTGACAGGAGGGAAAATGGAAGCTTCTATGTGTAGTGCGCTTGTACCCTCCAATGGGTCCCTAATGAGAATCCTGGCAAATAAGTGGTACCATTCCACAAGCCCATACAGCTAGCAATGACATGCCTCCATTCTTTCCTCAGCCTGCACTGTCTACTCCAGAGACAGGGCTGTGGGGATTTAATAAAGTTTCAGAAGTTTTGGAGATATCAGAGGGAATCTACCCACAGTCTATGTGGGGGGTTAGTAAAAGCTCCAGAAGTCCCAGAGCTCTAACCACAGTCAGTCTAGGAAAATCAGAGTGGTGATTCAAACCTTTAATCCCAGCACAGGGAATATCCTGGGAGTGGTGACCTACACCCTTAATCCCAACTGAGTCAAGGTCACTTCAGATTATAGAAGGAATTCCAGGCTCCCAAGCAGGTGGGGCCATGCCTTACTAAATACTTAAGTCAGGATTCAAACACAGAGAAATCCATTCCAAGGGAATCGAGGCTGAGGAAGCTGGAAGACAGCTGGGTAAAATCTGACTGTGGTGTTTATTCCCTCTAGTATCTCCAACTTCTTCAGAGATCTATCCCTGAGTCTCATTCTTTCGTGCGACACAGGGCCTTCAGTGCTAGGAACTTGAGTGACTTCAAAGGCCTCAGCCAGCCTGAGCTAAAGTGTTGTGTGGAACAACTCCTGGGGGAAAACCTTCTAAATGGCTTCAGGCACACAGCACTAGCATGGGGGGCACTCTTGCCAAGGGGTGTTAATAGTAATTGGTTATTTTGATTGAGCAACTAGCTGTGTTTGTCCCTGAGCACAGATCTGGGCACATAGGAAGTAGAACATGATGAAGATGGAGGGAAATGTAGGGGCAGAAATTCCAAGACAGGATGACAAAGGCTGAGAGAGGACCAGGAATGGGGAGGGAGGGTGGGAGCCTGTAGACCAGAAACACCGGAAGCCATATCAACTCAACAGTGTTCTTCAATGGGGAAATGAAGTCACATGCAACACATGCCCCCAAAAGAATTCCCAACTGGTCAATCCCAACTGATTAGTTCAGTATTTCTCATCTCGATGTTCAAGTTAGAATCCACTGAGATCTCCTAACAATGCCAATGCCTGGTCCCCACCCCAGGTCAGTAAATGAGAACACCCTGGAAGAGACCTGGCATATCGTTGAAACAATGCACGTGATTCTCTTTTGCAGCAGGGTTGGGTGGTCTGTGAAGGGTTGTAGAGGTGCTGGCCCATTAGTGATTTCCCTCAGGAGTGGTACTCGGTGGCTTCATTCCCAACAGAACATGCCTTCTCTGCCTATGTCTGCATTAAGGGCAAAAGCATTCCTCAAGACTCAGAATCCCAGAAGAGTGAAGGACCCCAGGATGTTGACTGACTTGTTTACTTCGGGTCCACTTTGAGCCCCCCCCCCCACCTTTCTTTCTTCACCGCTGCTGAGAACACTGTTTCCTTCACCAGCTCTCTTCACTCAACGGATGTGCATGCCCATTGTCATGAAGTATTCACCAGTGTCAAGCAAGTAAGCCTTTTCTCTGCTTTTCCTAATTGCCCATATATACAACGCACTTGAAACTTTTCTCTTTGTTGTGCCAAACTATGGCAGTTCTCACAACTGTGTCTGGCTTCACACAACAACTCACAGAAGAAGTTGGCTGAGCATAAGGACCATGTCTTGGCCCTCAGTGCTCAACACTCAAGTCCTGTGTGCTAAAAGCTTAGCTCTCAGTCTGTGGCACTTTCTGGGAGGTGGTGGGACTTCTAGGAAGTAGGGCCCAGGGGGAGGGAGCTAAGCCATGAACAATAGTGACCTCTATTGGAAAAAGTTAACTTTTTATCTAGTCTCAAGGTCACGATGTTCTCAGTGCCCTCAGATATTTCCTGTTCCTCTTTCTTTCTCTTATGGGGCCAGAGGTCAACCTGCCCCAAGACAGGGAGACTTGAAGAACACTTGAGACAAACATACTCAAGTCTGAGACAAGGTAGAACCCTCCTAGAGCTCAGAGTCTTCTTTCAACCAATGAAAACATCACGTGACCATTTACCACTATAACATGCACCATGGGGCACATGCCATTGACAGGGATATTGGGCTTGCATTCCATTCTGTCTTTCTATCTGCTTCCCAGTTGCCATGAGACAAACAGGCTTCGGCCACACTCCTGCCATGATATACTGAGTCCTACAAGGGCAGTATTACATGGCCAAATGGCCATTGATGAAAGGCTCTGGGTCCATGAGCTGTGGAAAATATTTTTCTCTTTATGCTAATTTCCCGGGGATTGTTCATAGTCACAGGAAGTAAGCTAACATGCTGTGGAACGTATAGTATTATTAAAACACTGCTTTTTTTAGTCAGGTTTACCCTCCGGCTCTACAGTATGGTATAAAATGTTAAGGAGGAAATTTTTTTTTAGGTTACTATAATTTCATATAATTCCCTGTGTTTGGGGAGGTAGAAGAGAAAGCTTAATTTTGTTTCTTATTTTTCCCTCAGAAAGAAAGGTAAGGAAATTAATTTTCGTTTTACACCACTAGTAAAAAGTAGCTTTTACATCTAAAGAATTTGAAATCCCCTCCACCTTCACAGCATGGAAAAGGCAGCAGAGAAGAGAAAAGGTACAGACAGGGAGCCCGGAGCTGGGGAGAAAGTGGTAATAGAAAATGTGAGTTAAACAAAGTAATTCCTGCACATGAAACAAGGGGTATGCTTGGATCTCTGCAAGACGATAATTCATAGGACACCCAGCGAAAGTCTCAATGAAGGAAACAGCAAGAGCAGACCAAACAGGCACCATTTCTTTGACCCACTATGTTTTTATTTTAAGTTGACATTAAGTTTCCTAGACTTCATGTGCCTATAGCTAAGTGTGAGTCAATTTTGTATCTATATATGTATATCCATGTGTGTGTACATACACATATGTAATATGTATAAAAACGTATGTATGTGTGTATTTCTATGACATTCTTGTTCTAGAATGTGGACTCAGCAATTACCTTACTTGTGTTTGGGAAGCAATAAACAGCTCAGGACGAAACCAAAATTTTCAGGCAGTGATGTGAATAAACACCTAGATTAAGGTGTCTGTTTCTACTATGGTTTTGTATGCTTCTAGTCACAAGAGAGTTCATGCTCTGAAGTTTCAGGCCCTCTGTGAGGTATTATAGGGTAGAGACAATCCCCTGTGATGTTTAGAGATAGAGACATTGGGAGACAGGTTTAGGTAAGGCCCTCATAGAGAGCCCATAATTAATTCCTAATGGCTTTATATTAAAAGTCAGAAACCTTTAGGGTTAGGGTTAGGGTTTGGGGTTTAGGGTTTAAGGGTTAGGGTTAGCCTGACTTCTCTGTCATTCTTTGTGTAATATACCATACTGCTTTGAGATTCAGTCAAAAGTAAGTCTACCAATGGTACAAGCCTTCAGTCCGCAGCTTCTGTACTACAAGAACAAACCTCTTTTCTTTATAAACTATCTAGCTTCTGGTAGTTCAATATAGTAATGTCAAAACAAACCAACACAGTCTGTCAAGATTTAGTCCCCGGGAAAGAAGAACTGACTCGGGCTATCTTCACAACAGGGTTTACTCATGCGTGGCTTGCTGCATGCTAGCTTTTACCTCCTGCGGTTACATGAAATGTCCCTATCTTCTTTCTTGGTCCTTTGAACATCTGGTCTCCAGTTGGTGATGGTGATGCTGTATTTTCCCCATGCATTTCTCTCAACAGGCTATTTAAAGCTGAATGTTCCCTGAGGGCAGGCAATTTCCTGAGGTAAAATGCATAGTTTTATCTATGGAGGTTGGGAGGTTGGGAATCCTGTTGTGGGGTCCATTTGAGAACAGTTCCCCCCACAAGACATTGCTCTGCAGCTCAAGCAGCCCATCCCTCCTTCACCGGATATCCTCTTTGCTGGAGATATTTTTAGGAGAATTAGGAGATTAAACGAATAGCATCTGATTGGGAGAAATGAAGCCTGCTGCTAAAATTGGACTGACCTACATTTTATGGGGGCTGAGTGGTTTATCCTTTAAGAGTTGTCTCTTGGTTCATTATTTCTCCAGAAGGATTATGGTAAAGATTAGTTATGTTTAGAGGCACAAACAGTCAAGCCAATATTTGGTATCTGTGTATGAGATGGGGAGCAGTACGGAGATACAGGAGAATTCCCCTTGGAGGTGTTTAGATGATATTACCCAATTCAAGTGCTGAAAGTGCTAGTCTTTATGCCCTGGACTGACCCTTTTGTAGTCAAAGCTTCATGGAAAGCAATCAGAATCATTTAAGGCTGGGATTTCTGAAGCTGAGAGCAGCCCCCTGTGTGCTTCTTAGCTTGTTGATTAGATTTATCCAGAAACACTTTCTTATCTAAGAGAGAGGGGGGAGAGATCTACAGAGGATGTGGCATCTGTTTTGAAGTTCCTGGCCCTGCAAGGACTTGAGCCTCAGTCATAGCTCTCCCTTTGTCCTAGGCACTCAGAGAGAACCAACACTCCTCCAATCTTTCTCTTGCTGGTTTCCCTAGATGTGGCCTTGAATTTCCTAATTCCTTACCTCTGCCTTCCAAAGTGCTGGTAAAATCCTTCTGCTAAGTCACTTCCTTCCCCTGGTGGTTACTTCTCAGGATGGGCAGATGCCAGCCTCTGCCTGGTGGTCCTCAGTATCTCTCCTCTCAGTCCTACCCCATTCCAGCCCAAGGGCCAATGTGAGAAGCCCTGGGAACTGACTCCCTGAGGAAAAGGCAGATGACTAGAGGAGCAGAAGAGTACAGGGGAGTAGCTGTCCCCCAGGAGGGCACAGAGACACTGGATCTGAGATGCAGTGAGACTTGCCTGCCTTTGCATTTAAGGCCATGAGGAGTCACAGACTTCCACAGAAGACAGGAGGAGGATGGCAGGAAGGGTCTCAGGTACCTGGACAGCAGCCACGGAATACTCAGTGTCCTGGGCGACAGTTTGTGGGGAGAGCAGTCAGAATGATACATGTACTGGCATAAGTTTGATTGAACTGAATTGGATAGTCAGCAATGCAGTAGAGAAAGTTGTTAGTCTGAGGAATGGTCAGCAGGAGGCTATGATAGAGTCCAGGCCACTTGAGATGGTGATGATAATGGCAGATGAGGTCCACAGCTTTGTCAGGCTCTCAGCACACAGAAGTTAAGATCAATAACCAACAGCTTGAGCCTGCAGTGGCTCCATCCCACCCTTCGCCACCAGGGAACTTCCAAGAAGACATAAGAGAAGCTCATGAGGAAGAATACATATAAGACTAGGGATGCTGGATTCAGTCTGCTCCCTCAACAGTGCACCTCCAAAATGAAGACCTTCCAAAGCAAGGTGGAGAAATGAGAGACCTTAAAAGAAAGTATCAATAGCTCTTATCGTACAAGACACAGAAACTTGCACAGAAGAGAAACCGCAAACAAAATTTAAAGCAAATTATAAGCTAAGAGAAAGCAGTTAATATTCTAAATTTGTGGAGAAAAGAGATTAAAAATCAGGGAAAGACCCAACAGATTAATTTATAGATGAGGATATTCAAATGCCAATGACATTTAAGGATTACATACATCCTTAGTCAAACAAAAACAAAGCCCCGTTTTCTATCAGCTTTGTTAAGAAAATGAAGATCCATAATGCCTGATGTTTAGTCATAAACTGCTGTGGAATTGTAAACTGATGGAATCCTTTTGGAGAGAAATTGAATAGTTTTTAATTAAATTTAAACTACATATGATATTTGATTCAGAAATTTTACTTCTAAGAGTTTATGCCCCCAGAAAAGTCACACAAATGTGTCTGATGTTTACTGGCTCAATACAATAGTAAAAGTCTAAGAGCAACACAAATATTAATTAATAGTAGAATGATTGCTAATTTATTCTGATTGAGGCACATTCTGTAGTATTATATCACTATCTTAAAAAGAGTCATGTTACGGTTTGGTGTTGATAAGAAACAAGGCCCATAATATGTTATTAAGCTTATAAAAAGGCATTTATATCATAGTAGGCAATCTTATTTTAATCTTTACCATAAACTACAAAATAGTCTGGTTGTATACATAAGCATTCATAGATATCTACTTTCTATCAGGACAGCCAAAATTCTAGAAAACTGTGTCTACTACCTGTAGGGGTATTGTGTTGTTTCATGGTAAATAATTGTCCCACCCACTGGTTTAATAAAAAGAGCTGATTGGCCAAAGGCAGGCAGGAAGTGTAGGCGGGGCTACCAGACAAAAACTCTGAGAACAGACCGCCAGGAAGAGCACCAGAGAGAAGCCAGAGGAAGCCGAGGACAACTATGCTGTTCTAAAGAAAGGTACTGAGCCCCATGGCTGAACAAGAGACATGGGTTAGATGAAGGGTAGAGAGCTAGCAAGTGATATGCCTGGGCCTGAGGCTGATCAGCCAAAAACTAATGAAAGTGTCTGTGTGTCTCTGTAGGACTGTGGGACTGCGGGACTGTGGACCTAGACCTTGAGGTTAGGCTGGAAAGTCCGGGTCAGAAACCTCTTACTACAACTACCTACTGATAGTTTCACCTGTCATTCTTGATTATCACTTTTCAAAATCAGATTTCATTGTATCATGGGCCATTTCCATTTTTATGTGGTATTTTGGAATTTGAAGCAGAAAACAGCTTCTTTCAGAGTCTATTCCAATCTAGCTGTAGTACAAAATGTAAACGTTTTATTCTTATACATGTTTCCTTGACCCTGTTTTGATGCACAGATGAACTGCTGGTCAATTCTCCTTTTGGGGCAGAAAATTAAGCTCATACATACCACTTCCCTGAGCTTGCTCTCACACTCCAGAGCTACCACACACTCACACCAAGTCCCCCAGAACCAAGTACAAACCCCAGGGTCTGCTGAAATCATTCTAGGTAGGCTCTCCTAACCCTGACCACTCAGGATTCTTTTCTTGGTAACCATGATTAAAGACATTAGTCCATAGTTTTGGGACAGCCTCAGCATCCTGCTGATTGGTCCCAAGTCTCATGCTGTGCTCTTCCAAAGGTACAGTGGATATAACCAACCGTAAACCACTTTTGCAATTCTGCATCCCTGTCAATTTGCATACAGCGCTCCCTCCCCCACGCCCCATGCTCTTCTCCCCCTCTCTCCCTCCCCCTCCCTCCCCCTCCCTCCCTCCCTTATAGAAACACTGGTGAAGCATGCTTGATACTGCTTTCACACTGCATCCCATGGAGAGGGCCCTTGTTTGAGCTGTTTCATCGAGAGCCGCCCCACCCTGCCTGCCTTTGTCTGCCTCGGTTTCTGTACTGTTGACCTTTGTATGGTTTCTCACTCCCTTCCCCGAGAGAGCCTACATCTGGAGCATATCTGGCCTCTCTGATGGGCTTACAGTTTTGACTTCCCCATCCGGCCTGACATCTCTGTGGAGTGGTCATTGGCTAAGGACCCGTTACCCGGCCCAGTGCTCATCAAACAAAGCTCAGCTTTATGAGCAGTGATCTAGCAAGCATGACCATATAGCACAGAGGCAAAGCCAAAATCTGAGAGTGTCAGTCCCGGAGTGGGCTGAGTGTGGGGTCGGAAACCAGGCAAATAGGGAACCCAGCAAAGCTTCAAGCTTTTCTGGAACCCACACGGTGAGCCAGATGTGAGTGTGCATGGGTGATGGAAGCCCAGGGATGCAGGCAGATGAACTCACTGGAAGGCAAAGCAAGGTAGAGACCAAAAGGGTGAATTGGGGGTCAAAAGTGGTGCTGGTAATAAAGGGCAGGCAGAGATGCCCAGATGCTGACTGAAAATCCTGCTTCTACCCATCACTAGCTGTATAGCAAATGAGCCCAGGGATTGCCGCCCTCAAAAGTATTACCCTGTTAGGCTCTATTTGTTTGTTTTTGAAATTGTCTTACTACATAGCCCAGGCTGGCCTCAAACTTGTCATCCTTCTGCCTCAACCTCCTTGATGCTAGGATTACAGACCTGGGTTGCCATGGCCAGCCCTGGGTGTTTGAAATCAAAGGAAAGGAAGGGTTGTGGCTGTTGGAAGAGACTCCACTCTGCTATCTCCTAATCTCTCACAGTCTGGACCCATCACTTTTACATTCTGAGCAGACTTTTGACACTCACCCTCATCTCCTTCATCTCCATTCACATTGTAAGAAGAATCTTTTGCAATCCATTGTCTACCCTGTTTCTCTAAGTGAAACTTCCTCTAAGTCATATATTATTTCCTTGAAAATCTGCCCGAACGTTATGCTTCCTACAAAGAGGATGCAGATGCTGCTGAATCCTTTTGGGTTATGCGATTGCCTCCATGCACATGATTAATATATATATTTTTCTCTAGTTAAACTTTTTCAGTTCATTTAAGTGAAATGACATGATCAGGGCCTGAAAGTTTTGCCTCTCAGAAGCCTCATTTGGTACAGCCCAATTTCTTCATCGGCAAAACTAAATACAATGATCCCACCATTGTGGTACTAACCTCCAGATAATCCACTAGACACCAGGCTCCTATGTGGGAAATTATGTTGTTACATTGTAAATAATTGTCCTACCCACTGGTTTAATAAAAAGCGCTGATTGGCCAAAGGCAGGCAGGAAGTATGGGCGGGGCTACCAGACTAAGAAAACTCTGAGAACAGGAAGCACTGAGTAGAGTGCCAGAGAGAAGCCAGAGGAAGCAGAGGACAACTATGCTGCTGTGAGAAAAGGTACCGAGCCCCATGGCTGAACAGGATGAGTCATGGGTTAGATGAAGGGTACAGAGTTAGCAAGCTATATAAGCTGTATGCATGGGCCTTAGGTCAATCAGCCTAAAACTATTGAAAGCATCTGTGTGTCTCTGCCTGTCTGCGGGTCTGCGGGCCCAAACCTTGAGGCTATAGGCCTGAAAGTCCGGGCCAGAAACCTCATACTACACTCCTATATGGCTCTGATATCCAGGTCAGAAAGTAGTAAATCAGAAGACATCTGGGGCCATCACTGGAAGCCTCTTATTAATGAGTCTATGCTCTGACCTTCTTAAATTCTGTTGAGAGAGCTGGGCACATGGTGGCTATGATATAGATGGGTAATACATAGGGGTAGTTCTGATCCATGCTTGGGTCCAAATCTTTGCCTTTCATCTCTCCTCTTGTGGCAATCTTGACTTCCACAGACCCTGGAATTCTGTCATTTGTAATCATCAATTTTGAGAGTCTCTCTGATTGGATTGAGAAACACCTGGGATTTGTGAAACACAGGCATCTGTGAGGCATTTCCAGACACAGTTAAATGCCCAGGGCTCTGACCTCATGCCCAGATTAAGACTTTGATGGATTCCTGATATGACAGCATTGCTGGGAGGTAATGAAAGACAGAAGATAAGTGACCTGGTGACCTACTTCTGAAGGCATGTTGTTGGGAGCTCTCTTGCCCAGTTTCCTCTTGTATCTTCTTTTCTACTTTCTGGCCACTGTGTGAAAGGCTGTGTTTTACCATACCTTCTTGGTCATGATGGGCTTGCACCTCTGATATGGCAAGATAAATAAAACATTCTTTCTTTTATGTTGTTTGCAGATATTTTGGGCACAGCAACACAAAAGTAAACCACTTAATAGCCTGCTTGCCCTTTATCTACCTAATTACCAAACCTCCTGTCATTCTTGCCTGGGGTTGAGCTCTTACAAGCAATAAGACTTGTGTCCAAAATCTCAAGCCAAGACATGAATACTCCCAAAGCCACCTCCATTCCATCCCCTGTCATTTACCAATTCCTCAGAAATCTAAGACAATTTCTATTTGTGGCAGACATGGTGTTCCCTTCTAGCACATCACTTTCACACTACTGGAATTTGGAGACAAGAAAATGTAGCTGCTACACAGTGCAAACTGGGCTTTTATGTGGCTGCCAGGCAGGAGGTTGCTGTAAAATGCCACATACCTCCTTATCAATGCTTGCTTGCTGGGACCTCTATTCATTGAACGCATTGTATATCTCGGAATTTTCCATAATGTGGTGGGGAGTCCTGTCGTTTGCTCTCAAGATTATGCAAAAAGCCATTCTCTCCCTCATGCAGAAAATCATGGGCACTCCAGAATTCTTTTGACTCCTCAAAAACCATGGGATGGGTTTTCCAGGAAGAATAGAAAGAATAAATTGACATCAACTATGTTAACTATTCCTCCCTAGAAGGGTGGGGGCTCCCTGCCCAAACCCAAATGTGACAGCCACTCTAAAATACCAGGTGGACTTTAGTTCCTTTAGTCTCGTGACTCTATGATGCAGAGGCCGAGAGAGCTGCAGTCATTAGCTACTTCACCCCCCCCCACCTCAATTTTTCAATATAAAGATCTTGAAAAGACAAGAAAGGCGGCCTAGGAGAATGAAACCTTGTGTTTATCAGCACCCAGCACCAGGGGCAACTGAAGCTATGTGAGTCCTCAGGACCATGAACAGGGATGTAATTAGACACTTTCCCCATTGGCAGAGGAAGAGCAAAGCCTGTGGCTTTCAACTTAGTCTGTTGTGATTTCTCTAGCTACTTGGGGGAGAGTTTGAGAGGTTCCCAGGGCTCTCTGCTGCTTTCAGACCTCCATTACCGTATCAGTGGATGCTCTGAGTGATTTAGCTCCTAATTAATCAGGCCACAGCTATAGCTTCAAGTTCATTCTGTGCGTAGGTGATTCTCCCCATCTCTTCCATGTAAGTATTCAGGGTATAAGAGAAGGGAGAAGAAGGGGTAGGGAAGGAGGAGAAGGAAGGGGAGGGGTTGGAGAGAGAAGAGCAATACCCAAGAGGGACCCTTCAAAGTGACAACAAAGCTTGGCAGTGTCTGCAAGGGAAGATCCCCATTCCTGCTTGGATGACTTCCAGCTTCTGCTGCTCAGGGAATTAATGTTTTGGTTCCCAAACTAGTTTTGGTAGTCAGCAGGAAGGCATTTGGGAGATTTTCCTCTCCCTATCATATGTCTTGAAGTTCTGCTGTAGATCTGCAGTGGGTGATTTTTTTGTCCTACACTTAAAGAATCACTTCAAGCCCAGTCTCGCTGCTTAGGTGTTAACTAAGTTAACTATGGGTCACATGCTCAGCATCCTTACCTGGAATGCTTATAACTACCATTCTGGTTTAATTGGCTGTGGGGATATGCTGGCTATGTTCAAGTCACACCCCTGGGAACGCAGGTGAAAAGGACCTTTCAGTCAAGACCTGACATCTTTCTCTTGTACATGTTCTGATAGGCTACTAAACAAGCTTTTCTATGAAATTTTGTCCATAGAATGATCATAAACAAGACCTAAGATTCTTACCATGAAACTCAGGGCCAGGCTTTAATCCCACTTCTAAGTCTCTCTTCACACTTTGGAATCCACAATTTAAGAAATTGGAATACTTCCTATGCTTACTAGGTCAGCATCCACAAGAAACACCATCTTAGACCTTCCGCTATCCATTTTTACTTTACGTGCCTTTCGTAACTAACTGACTTCCAGTCTATTACCTCTCTGAAAGATCAGCATTAGGTCGACAGCACAAGTGTGGTCCCACTCTCTTCAAAAATGCAAATTCAAACTGTGCAAAAGATCTAAAAAGAAAATGAAAATTCTGTCTCCTTCATTGCTACCCTACTCCTAAAGCAAAGACACACAGCATGCTTAATTCTCTATTTTTAGGTTTATCCATTTCCTGCTGTTGCTCCTAGTCTGGATCAACCTTTATTGTCACCAAGAACTTAGAAAAGTTGGAGATATTGCTACTTTACTTGTCAGTAAATTCTGTTTCTCAGAACCCCTTCCCATGTACAAGGGCCACATCTTTGATGCACCATTTCTTCTGAACCAGCGGAAGTTTGAGTGTGGGCTTCACTTGGAAACTGGGCTTGCTGAGGACTGGGAAGGGCAGAAAAGTGACCCAAAGAGTTGTGTTACTGGTGATTGCTTAGGAAATATGGTAAATATGGTAAAGGAATAGAGAGGCCAGTGAAACCAGTATTGCTCAGCAAATGTACTTTCTTCTGCGATCTCATATGCAGACAGCGGTGGGTTAGTTGAGAGCAAAGGGCTCAGGGCTGTGGGTTAAACATCACATTGAACTTTCACAGTCTCTTCCCAGGCTCTGATGTTCACACACAGTATATTATTTTGAATGCCAGTTGCCCTTCTCCACTTGATTGACAGCCAACCGAGGGCCATGCTGGGTCACAGGTGCTACAAATCAAGGATTCCGTGAGATGAACCAGCAAGGACACTTGTCTGGCTCACCTCCCTACTCCCCTTGCATCTGCCCATGGACCTCTTTTTTCCTTTTGTTACCCACTGCATGCTTACCGCCCCTCTTTCCATTCTGGACTGTGTGACACCCTAGCTCAGGATAATTCCTTACTGCTTGTTTCTTACCTATCCTAAGGCTTCAACTTGAATTTGTTTGCTAAGGGTCTTCAAGTAGACCTATAGAGTCAGAACCAGTGGTCACTGCACAAGGAAAGATATTTGCTTTTAAAAATGCTCAGTGGCCACTGAGGGTAGAGGCTGTTGTTTTGGTCAGTGGAGATATGATAGTGTTTGTCCAGGCTAGTTTCCTGTCAGATGGACACAAGGTAGAATCATTTGGGGAGAGGATCGCTCAATTAATAAAATGTCTCCATAAGATTTAGTCAAGCTTGTAAGGCGTTTTCTTAATTAGTGAGTAATGTGGGAGGGGCCTGCCCATTGTAGAAAGTGCCAATTCTAAACTAGTGGTCCTGCTGTCTATAAGAAAGCAATCTGAGTAAGCCATGAAGAGCAAGCCAGTAAGCAGCACTCTCTTATGGCCTCTGTATCAGCTCCTGCCTTGAGTTCCTGCCCCGACTTCCCTTGGTGATGGGCTGATGGAAGTGGAAGCCCTGTCCTATCCAAGTTACTTTGATCATGATGTTTCATCCCAGCAACAGAAACCATAACCCAAACTGGGTTCCATCATCATAGGAAGTTCTTTCTATTCTAGGCTTTCATCCTCGTCATCTTCTGGGTCTACACTCTACTCCTCTCCAGTGACAAATTCTAAATTTATTTCACCATATGGGAAATGCTTTCACAATTTCTTCTTTTCTAGACCTATTGTCTAGATGGGTCCGTATTCATCTCTATATAAAGAAAACCCATTCAATAGTTTTCTTCACACCATGAGACTAGCTCTCCAAAACTGTGCTCTTCTGTCAGAATACTGATGCATAGGAATCATTTGATATTGGTGAAGAGTTCAGAACGTTTTGCATATGAACAGTGGTGATCAGAACTGGCTGATAAGAACCAGATTCTTGGGTCAAGCACAAGAGATCAGCTCTGGAGATTTGCAGGTTGATGAGAAATGGAAGTGAGCAGAGTACAGGAGGTACATCTGCATTCAAGTAGACCATTCTATCCAGCTAATGGGAGACAATAACGCATCTGTGTAATACCAAAACGTGTGCAGAGAAATTGCCCCAGGAATGGAATGAGGGGCATTGGAGGAAGGGGACATGGCATTAACAGCATCATAAAAGTTAAAATAAGCACATCCCAGAAAAAGTTGACTCTAGAGTGAAGTTATTGCAAGTAGATCCTGTTTCTCTTTTGCTTTCCAGAGGGGAACGACAAAGTTGCCATTCCATTAACAACGAGCTAAAGCAAACAAATGACTATGTGTAAGCGCACTTTAACTAGAAAACCAACTCAGGAATATTTTTCAAGCCATGCCCATGATGAAAACAATACATTGTTCTCCTCAGAATAAAAGCAGTGATAGGCAGCTTAAAGATGATCAATAAGTATTTTCTTATTAATTGAAAATAAATCACAAAATAAAGATACAAATTAGAGATTTGTGCTTCTGCCAATAGTTCTCTCTCCAGACTAATGAGCTGTTTATTTCCATGGCAATGACTTCTTCTTAGGAGTAGTCAGCACAGAATGGTACTTGTTGAGGCTGAGCAGGTGTTAATCAATGTTACAGATGTGTCACCAAGTGGTGACAGCTACAGTGACAAGAGAATAGGTATCAAAGTTGGTTCATCATTAATGGGTTGTGGATAAACCCATCTGCCCCTTCAGTGAGGATCTATGCTTGGTGCTTCAGCAAGGAGAGAAGAGCAGCTCCATGCTTGGGCACACAGGGTAAGTCATAGGTCTGAGTGGCCACGAACTGGTATTTACTGATAAGGGATTTCAAAACAAGGCACTTACACTGGATGTAGACGGTGCAGAAGGATCCTATTTCTAGTAATAACTACTGCAATGAGCAACCCTTGCTTTCCTTCCAAGCATCCAATTCTCCTGATGAAAGTTGCCCACAGATTTCTCTGGACAAAGAAGATGTGCAGTAGCCATAGCAAAGACACCCCACAGTGCTGGTTGTCTTTATTATAATGGACCCAGAGCCAACAGATAAGCTCTGTTTCATAGTCACACAGGAATCAGGGAAAGCAGGCTGCACTTAATATTTCCTTTCAATTGCCCCAGCTTTGCCATTTCTATCCAGAAGAGGACATGGAGGAGGGCTTACTTTGTGACATCAAACACAGCAAAAGGCTGGTTATCACTTGGACTCCTATCCAGCTGGCGAGAACTTCCTTTTCTGGCTATACTTGGTTGCAAAGAAGGTTTTGACTTGTAGTCTGTGGCTGGGCCCCATGAGTTGAAGCCATACTCAACTCAGGAAGTAGAAAAACCTAACTAAGGATGTTTTGCTTCAAACAGATTACCTCGAACTTTGGGTCTTGAGCAGAATGACAAAAGGCTTTTAATGACAAAAGAGGATTAAAGCTGGAATGTTCCAGTGGTGGCATCCTGAAGTGGTCCTCCACTGACTTCCTTCATCTGGACTCCCGGAGCGACCCCAACCCCTGCCTGTTTGTCACTCTTCTCTCTGACTGAAAGTACATTCTTAGCCTAGGCTAGCCGAAATTTCTGTTTGCTGCTTGTCCTGGTCTGTGATTGATGGGCTATTTAGTTCTGGTACAGGGCTTAAGAGGCTGTAAGGTCATTGAGGAAGGACCACTTCTCCAGAGTCAGCTTTGGGTGGAGATATCAAAGCTTTGTTAAGTTAATTTAGGTGGGCCTGTTGATCACTGTCCAGGAAATCACCTGATCACCTGATAAATCACAGGAAATATGATTTATGAAAAGACACACTAAGAAGACGGGAGAAATAATTATTCCCTTAATGAAATAATGTTCTTATTCTTTCTAGAAACACCTCATCCTTATTTTGGTACCCCGGTAAGGCTATCTTTTCTTTTTCTTCTTTTTATTTTATTTTATTTTTTTTTCAGACATTGGCCAAATTCTAACACTACTTACGCAGATGCTCTGGGTATTCTTGCTTCTCTGAGACTCCGCATCTCATCTCCCCTACCTTAGCATTTCTATCAGGAGCCTCCATAGCCAAACACAAATGCTTTCTCTGGCCCATGCTGGCTAGTTTTATGCCAACTTGACACTGAGAGATGAAAATCTCAACTGAGAAAATGTTCCCATAAGATCAGACTGTAGGTAAGCCTGTAGGGTATTTTCTTAATTTGTGATTGATAGGGGAGAGCCCAGCCCATTGTGAGTGGACCCTGGGGTGGTGATTCTTATAGGATCACTGGGCTGGTCGTCCTGGGTTCTATGACAAAGCAGGCTGAGCAAGCCATGAGGAGCAGGTTGATAAGCAGCACCCTCCATGGCCTCTGCATCAGCTCCTGCCTTCGGGTTCCTGCCCTGCTTGAGTTCCTGTCCTGACTTCCTTCATATGACAGACTGGACTGTGATGTGGAGGTGTAAGCCTAATAAGCCCTTTCCTCTTCAAGTGGCTTTTGATCAGGCTGTGTCATCGCAGCAATATTACCTCTAATGAGGACAGGCCATAAACTTAAAGACATGGCTTTCTGCTCTTTTTCTCCTCTCTTCCCCGGGCTGCTTACCTGCCCTGTTTTTGTTGTGGTTGTTTGTTTTCAAACTGAAATAAAATTGTCTTTGAGTTTCCTTCCCAGCCTATGTCTATTTTATTATCATCATTATTATTGGGACTAAGGATCCAAAAGGAAACCCCAATTTCCCTAGAAGTGATTCTCTTGTTTTGTGGCCTGTAGTAAAGGGAGTGTGTGATGGAGACAAGATGTTCATTCCATGATGGCAGGGAAGCAAACAGAAAGAGGAGGCGGGAGATGATATTATATTCCCTTCAAGGACACGCCCCTAATGGCCTGACTTCCTTCCTCCTAGGTCCCCCACCTCTTAAAGTCTCTACAACCAACCATCCAATAACGGAGGCAAATAAGACAACATTTCCTTCACCCAGTCTCTTTATAACTGTCTTGACTTCTCGACAGCAAAACTCCTGACATCCATCACTCTTTCCTCTCAGTGACTTTATGTGAGCTGAACACTCCAGGGTGGCCCAGCCAGCTCCTGCAAGGCCCAGTAAGCAGTAACCATTTGAGCCTTCTTTGGGCATTCTGGTTTGAGCTGTCCTTGGTTTACATTTGCAATATATAAATTAATTAGTGATGCATCTTGCAAGTGGGTTATACTTAGGTCACAATTTGAATGTAACTCTGCAACTTCCACAATTTTACCCGTTATAGGCATAATTGTGGTGACAAGCAGGAATTTGCATATTAGCAGTCATCAGTGTACGGTGAACCCAAAAGAAAATTCTAACCCCCTCCAGGATATTATTACAGGCAACCAATACCAGTCAACCAAAGCCAGATGCCTTTTAAGGTCGCTCCTTTCCCTCATTGTAATGCAAATTGCCTGAATTAAGGCATCTAAAAAGTGCCTGAGAGGTGCATGGGAGAGCATCTTAAATAAGTAACAAGTCAAAATTCAAGACATTCCTTAATTAATTGGGAGACATGATAAAATAAAAAAGGCTTCAGCCAATGGGAATTTGCTGACACCTGGTTGTCTTGGAATACCCTCCAGTAATGTGAGAAATCCTTCTTGTTACTTCTATAAATCCTCGAGGAGCGTCCTCCCATCCCCAGCACACACACTGAGGCCTCCTGGAGGTAGGAGGGAAGGAGAGGTGAGACATGGAAGGAGCTGTTGCCATCTGCAAAGGTTTTTGCTAATTATCGAAGGACAACGGTACAAGTTTGCAACTGCGCTAGATGCAGTAGATCCTGTACTTAATCATAAGTCTAACAGGTTTCAACCTAAAGATACGTGACGAAGAGATGGCATGAATAATTCAGTGAGCACAAGGTCCTGAACCCATATTTTCTCTCATAAAGAGGAAAGCCCAGGGCCTCAGGTACCAAGTTACAAACCAATCAGGGCTTCTCCTCTCTTCCAGGGCTGTGTTACTAAGTGCTGTGTAGGTGTGAAAAGCCTTATTACCATGTAATTTTGTTGAAAGCAGACTTCCAAGTACCTGCTTTACTTTATATTCACATACACAAAAAAAAGATCAAAATGTATTTTATTTCTTAACAATAGCCAATTTGGTGATAATTACTGTAAAATACAAAAAAAAAAATTAAGCCACAGCACCCAAGTGAAGCCCTATGTTGCTCCCCTTTGTACACGAATATCTTATTTATTGCCTTTGCAATAATGAACTTTGAGATAAACAACAGAAAAAGTAATTTGTTTTTTGACAATGCTGAACCTTCGAATAGAGAAAATCACACAGTTGAACACAGAGCGCAGTCCTGTGTGGTAAAGTGGTATCCATGGAAACCAATAGATTTTTATGCTAAGTCTGGCCTTTAAAAACATTTCACGTTTACCACTGAGAAAAAGATGGCCTTGATTTAAAAATGATACAATAAGTACTTCAGATGGGCATGCTTTCTGCTCTGGGCTGCAAACTCAATCAAGAGGCACCTCCTCAGCAGGAGTCACTTCTACAGTATTTGTGTGGTCTTTGACGTACATGGCGGCCCCCGGAGGGGAAAGGAAAAGGTGGTCTGTGCTCTGTAGGGGCCAAGGCAATTGGTTTCCACTTGTTCTCCCTGGATGTAACACCAGGACCAAGAGAGCGGGGAGTAAAAATAGCTTGTTGGCCTCTTTATCAGTCTGTGATCATGGTGACCAGGAAAATATTATGCCCTGCTTATCTCGGGAACAGCTCTGACCACACTCGCTTATTATAACTTGAAATAATGGATCAAGAAATACCTACCTCATCCGCCGCTGACTGGGCACCCCAAATTAGTTCCTGTGCACATCTAGAGAGCTGGGTATCAAATGGAACAGAATTGTGGCCAAGGAAGGACATCGTATCGTCATCATATTAATAATACGTTTCAATAAAAGGAGAAGGAATGAACTTAGCTAATATAAGGAATGAGAGGGAGAGAGCTTGAAACAGTCTGTAGCCCAGGCTACCTTCCAAGTCAAGGCAACCTTCTGCTTTACATCCCAATCATCCTGCCTGGTTTTCAGTTCTTTCGCAACTTTCTTTTCAAGGGAGCATTTTGTTGTTGTTTGCTTGTGTGTGTGTGTGTGTGTGTGTGTGTGTGTGTGTGTGTGTGTGTGTGTTTAATCCTTTTGGGTGGGTGGCTTGTCCTTTAGTCCTCAAAACAGGGTGATTCGGGCCTCACTCAGAATTAGCAAGACCCTTGTGCTCCTGCTGCTGCTGGTCACTTCTGCTGGAAAGTTTTCCCAGCCAGACAAGGACGTGGACTAAATTATGTCCTGAGATTTAGATGCGGAATCAGTGACTTCTACACTTCAGAAGCTGACCGGCGATAAGACTTCAGAGAGCTGATCAAGCTGAAGTGAGATCATTAGGGTGGGCCTTCCGCAATCTTGGTGGCCATAAGAAGAGATGATCACGATCTAGAAGGAGATGCCAGTGCTGTGCACGGAGGGAAGCCAAGCAAAGACACAGGAAGAAGCCCCAAGGCAGCACCCACAAGCCAGCAAAGGAGTCCCCAGGAGAAGACAGACTTGTTGATGCTTTGATCTTGGATTCCTAGCCTCCATAACAACAAGAGATACATTTCTGTTATTGAAGCCACCCTGACTGTAGAATTCTATTACAGCAGCCCACGGAAACTAATGCAATTCGAGTGCCATTGGATGGCTTTCTTGAGGGTGTATCAAGCAGTCCATTCTGCAGAGGGATCAAGGTTGAGGATACAAATCATTTGGCTGTTTTGTCTTCCTGATGATGTATATTTGTGTGTGTGTAGAGTGGAGCTGGAGTCGATTTTATGATACCCTTCCTGTCTTCGGTGACTCATCCTTTCTATTTATCAGCAGCAAGATGGAACAAGCTTTTGACTCCTCAAAACTGGCTGTGAGGAACCAAGAACAATGTATAGATACATAGAGAAAAGCTAGCATGTCCTTCAGACTATTAAATCCCTGAGAGTATTCGGACCTAGGATGGGGATGGTTCTGTAGAGAATGGGCTAGCCACAGGCTTTGCCACATGGCCGGGCCTCAGGCCCAGGACCACACAGCAGCCACCTGCCCAGAGGCATGAACCATCCATCTTTCTAAGATAATTTCCCTCCTTCAGCCCATAGAGAGCTCTGGGCTATCTTTGGCCAGGGAAAGAATGTTGACTGGTTCACACACAGAAACATAAATCACTCTCTTTAGGCCTTGTTAACTTTTACTTATAAAGTGTTTTAATGTAGAACTGTCAGGACCCCATGAAAATAATGGGTGGTGACAGGTTTAGGATTAAAATTTTCTCAGGTAGTTAGGATGGTGAGTTAGGTTATAAATTGCTTTTAAAGAGCTGAGGCGGACTCTATGATCTTCCCATGCCTATTCCAAATGACACCAATGAGGCAGCCAGGACAAGTACATGTTAGTAATTCATCTTAATTATTTGTCAGCAAAGCCATCTTAATAAGAGATGTCTTCCATTTTGATTAAAATGACCCTTTGTAATTTCCAAAGGGCCTTGTCTGAGAAGCTGAATGGAAAGAAAAAGCAGAGTCTTTGAGTTTGGGATTTTATGTCTCAAGCAAGAAGGTTGGAATCAGTTTAAAAAATGTATATCAATGTAAAGAAATAGCTTAGGTGTCCAGTGGCATAAATTCATCAATCAGTCTCTGGTGACCTTATTTGCTATACTGCTAAGATATCAGTGGGCTCATAATTTCTCTCACAACTTATCACATCTCAGAGCTGGCTCCAGGTTTAGCTGTTGACTGACAGGAAGGTAGAGCTTGAAGAAAAGCCAGAGCCTATCATTGTACAACATGAAGAGAGCAGGTGCTGAGTGGCCTAGCTTATGCAATAAGGGATTTCACCATTTAGGCAAACCATCAGTAACCATCTGCAGACCAGGGAAGACAGTGGTTATCTTAAAGATAGAGCAAGAATCAGGCTGAGCAATGGGTAGAGGGTAGGAGCAGTCTAGAACAAGAGCCAGGAATTTCATAATATCATCCCTGCTGACCAATACTTTTTGTCCCGCGCCCACTTCTCGCCAGCAAGAAAAGACGCGGCACACACATAGGATCCTTCTGCAGTACAGCTTTAATGGGTCTTGGGGGAGAGCATTTAGCTTATGGAAAATGGAGGGGAGGGCAGAGAGAGGAGGGAGAGAGAGAGAGAGAGGAGCGGAGGGGTCCGGGGGCCGCGGCGCAGGAACCCGCGGCGACAGGCCCCGGTGGGGAGAAGAGAGAGAGAGAGAGAGAGAGAGAGAGAGAGAGAGAGAGAGAGAGAGAGAGAGAGAGAGAGAGAGAGAGAGAGAGAGAGAGAGCTAGGCCCCGGCGTGGCCCGGGCCGAGCCGCCCGCCGCGCGGCCTAGAGCCCGCGCCCAGGAGCTGGGCCGGCGTCCGTGCGCACGGCGGGGCGGAGAGAGAGAGCACGAGGTAGGAAGCGCCCGATTTTATGCCGACCAAACGGCCCCTGCTTTAGAGGTATCATCTTCCTATAGGTTGCAGTCCAGTATCCCACATGACGCCATGGAAGAGGCTGAGAAACCAGTCTCGCGAGAGCACGCATGCGTTCTCTACTGACTCAGGCGGGTTGGCCAGCACCAGATAATGGCGCCACCTTGAGGAGCTGGAGCCAGCGGCCTCCAACAACTTTTAATTGTTTAGGAAAGACACAGGGCCAAAGTGGGTACTGTGGTCAATGCTGTTAAGTGGCCAAGCCATCCGAATCCATTCCTTGATCATTTATTCATTTACTTGATAATGAACAAATAGTTACTGTATACCTGAGTGTGCCATACTAATCCAGTAGCTGGGAGTTTCTATGAGCAAAACCAACAAAAACTTATCTCTCAATGGAGCTTGAGTTCTAGGGAAACCAATGACTTCACAACAAGCCTAGTCCATCTGTCAGATGTGAAAAGGGCCACATAAATGGTTTGGCTTTTGAAACCAGAGCTGCTGGGAAGCAGGGAATCTGGGAAAATGCTAGCCAGGAAATAAACTGGAGACCCTGGCCATTGCAGCGGCCTGTTCATCCACCCTGCCGGGTGAAGACATCTTTCTGCAGCTTGGAGAAGTTCAACAATTCAATAACAATTTTCTGAGATGTTTCTGATTTTTAAACATGTAACTATAGTTACAGAGCTTCAGAGAACCATCTGCTAGACTTTCATTTGCGTCTTAGGACTGAGAGGATTGTAGATCATGGACTTAACACATTCAGGAACATTCTTTCCTCCATACTCGCAGCTTAAAAAAAAATCATATGTACTAACATCAACTTACTTTTCCATTCTGTCCTCCCACGTCTTCTCGTTGATGGACAAGAACAAAACAAGCTCACTAGTATACTGTGAGATGCTTTCAATGTGCTGGAAAGCTTGCAGCTATGAGGTGATTTGAAATACTTCCCATAGCAACTGTGTTTCTTTGTGATGGGGTATATTACAAAGGCTGGCCTTGAACTCTCAACCTTCCTGCCTCAGGCACACAAGTAGCTGAGATAGCAGGCTTATATCACCACAGTGGTTTCAAGGAGTTCTTTTTCAATCAGTGTTTTCCTCTTCAGAATTTATGGAAGTATTTTTATGTAAAACCCCTAAATGGAGGAAATGTATGGAATCAATATCTAAGGCCCAAAGGTAGAGTGATGTGGCCAAGCTCAGACTCGGTCCATCATCCTTAAGAAATACATTTAGAGTTGTATTTCTAATAATCAAGTCTTTCATTCAGTAAAGTTTATCGAGTCAAATTTGTTCACCTCTAAGAGCTTCAGAATCAGTACAGAGGAAAGAAACATGTAAACACAGAAAGTCCTAACTCTGTGATTCTATAAACATATATGTCAAGGTGCATTATACAAAAGTAGAAACCTTTAATGCTACCTCACGCGTGCTTCCCAGTGGAGGGGGCACCTGTATTTCCTTGGGGATTTCTCAGCAACGTCAAAGGTCCTGTGAAAAGTCATAAGGGGAAAAAAAGGATACGGAACATTGTGTCAGCTGCAGGCTTTATATGAAAGAACGATGAAATAGGCAGTAGAGCTATGGGACAATGCCCAGTGGTGGCCTGTCTCCAGCTACACAGGGATTTCAAGTGGTTCTTGAGTGGAGGACACTGTGTCAGTTACTATTTCACATACAAGAAATGATCAGCTCATAAAGAGAAAAGCCTTATTTTGGATCATAGTTCAACTGGTTTAGATCAATAGTTGGTTATCTGCATTGCCAGGAAACCTATCACGATTAAAAAAAAAAAAAAATGTCTATCAGACCAAAAACAAGTCAAGGGATAAAAGAGAGAAGAAAAGCAAGAAATGTCCCCATAGCATAATTTGGTAATCTAAAGACTTCCCATAAGGAGTCTCCTCTCCCAAAGGCTCTCCCCATTTCTGCTAGTGCCATGCTGGGGACCAAGCCTTTACCATGTAGGCTTTTGGAAAAGAGCAAACCTGAGAATTATCAGAATTGAAGAAGGAAGACACTCGAGATGCAATCTGCAACAGTTACTCATTGCTGACTCCACCCACACTTCATCCCCTCTGAAATACTGGGCTCCAGAGGTGCCCAAGGCACATGTTCCCATCTAAAGCTCAATCTCATCTTTAGCTCCAAAGATCCACCTAAGAAGGAAGTGGCTTGCAGGGAAAAGGAATCAGGTGGAACTTGTGGTCTAAGTCAGAAAATTGGCGTCCACGGTCCAGGAGAATAGACCAGGTCCTTTCTGACTTTGGAGGTTGGAAGCTCCTGAACTTGAGGGCCAGGAACCGAGACTATAACTCTTAGCAAAGTCTTCAAATTTTGTCAGATAAAACTTGGCCAGAGCAAAGCAGAGCGGGAATGAGGACCCTGACTCCAACTAATATACTCTAGGGGTTTGGGTTTTGTTTCAACCTAATTCTCTGGATGCCTTGCTTCTCTAACAAAAGGACATGGAGAAAAGAATGCCCAGGGAATATTTTTCTTTAGATCTTGCCTTGACTACGTTTAGATGTGATGAGATGGCATTCTGCCTTATTTAACAAGCCTGGAGCAGAGGAGGAAATGAGTCGATATGACTGGAGAATTTTGATGTCTCTTCTTTAAATGGCCCTCATTTGTTTTATAGTCTGGATGGGATGAAATTTAGCAAATCCAACATGCCTTTCACTGCGGAGAAGATTGGAATCTGTTGACTGAACATTTCCACTTGGACTCTTATGGCTTCGCTTCAATTGTCCATCAATTGCACTGGGCGCTTAAAGTTTTCCTTTAATGGACATGTGCTGACTTCTACTATAGGAGTATTTTTTTGCTAGCTAACACTTCTTTGAAGAAAGAAGGAAAAGACCCCTGTCGAGTCTTCTGGTTCTGTCCCTGGCTCTGTCATTGCTTTGATTTGTAGGTGGGACAGAGCACTTAACCTTTGTATCTCCGAAAGCACATGATAGATTCTGCTCCATTTGCACCGTTTGTGAACAGATGGGAATGAACGTGATTAACTGCTCTACTTCTCAAATTTTTTTGACCGCAGTGCCTGCCTCATGAGGGGGCTTCTGTGGAGGGACATGTGGCAGGCAGGGCCTCAACAAAGGTGATCGTTGACAGACACCGGGCGATGGTCATGAGGAGAAGGAAACTCACTTGTTCTCAGAGCAGACGCCAAAGCCTGAGACAGTGTGGGAATGGCGAGCACTGTTTATGTGTGCCTTTGAAGAGGCTATGCAAAATCAGTGAGGAAAATGGGAGCTCACCCAAGTTTAACAGGACCTGATCTCTATTTGCTTAGAAAAGCAACTGATAATAACTAAGTTGGGGCAGAACCAAATGGTAGGTTAGATCTTTGATAAATTCTGGGAGATTAAATCAGCTAAGGGCTGTTGACACTTGCTGCTAAACCCAGTTGGGGGGGTATTCTTGAACCTAGCAAAATGGCCAATAGGTAGTCTTTCTGCAGTTGAGATAAGCGATGTAGTCCGAAACTGCCTTACTCTGTGCTCCACTCTCTGAAAATCCACATTCATCCTGCCTTCAATGTCTTCCACATGGAAGCAAAAGATAGTGCTGTCTTGGGCAGACTAAATGAATGTGAGCCACAAGTCTCTTAACCCCCTCTGCCTCTGAATTCCTATGAAGTCACAGGGAAGTTCTAGGGCTTTCTGTCCTGTAGGATTTTCTAAAATGTATTCCTTGGCTGCTCTTCAAATTAGAATTCTTCTCTCAATGAAATTTGAGAAATGTTTTAAAAAGTTACTCACTGGGTTCTGGTAATACAGTGATGGGGAAGTTGTCCAATATCTAGATTCTTCTGGGTCGTGGCAGAATGGAAGGTCAGAGAAAAGATAGGCTAGATCATGTGCATTCTCACAATCTGGGTAGAGATTTGGCTTTTATTTCTAATAGCCTGTGTGAGTCAGATTTCCATCACTGTGCCAAAATGCCCAGGATAATATACTTATAAAGAGAAAGGTTTCCTTTGACTCACAGTCTTGGAGGTTCTAATCCATGATAGGTTTGTCCAATTGCATTGGGCCTGTGGAAAGCAGCAGAATGGAGAGAAACCCCAATGGTAAATAGAATGAAACCATTTACTGGCTAAGACATGAGAGAAAGAAGGTACCAGAACTCCATAATTCCCTTTAAGAACAGAACGCCGGTGACCTAAAAACAGTGAGACCCCACTTCTCCAAGACTTTGCTACCTCCAAAATAGGATTATCCTGGAGACAAATCCTTCAACACCAATGCCCAAGTGAGTCACTGAACATTTTAACTAGTACATATTGAAATAAACATGGTCTCAGGAACTTCTGGATAAAAGAAATGTGCGAAGCTTTGTTTAACCCAACTCTATCCCAGATTATTTAACTTCCAATACCTGTTAACATGTTGGGAATCACAAATTTAAACTTAAGAGGATTCTTTTACCTGATCTGATGTCTCTACAATTATATAGTTTTGTGGCCACATCCATGCTTCTCCCTATCTCTACTTTTGATTCACAACGCTTTATAGTTTTACTGGAATCAATGTATTTCTTCCTATATGTTAGGTTATTCAAACTGCTACAAGTAATAGACCTAGAGAGTATAAAAGTGTGTGTGTGTGTGTGTGTGTGTGTGTGTGTGTGTGTGTGTGTGTGTACTCACTCAAGGAAAAAAAATTTCTTTCTTCCCTTGTAAAATAAAAGCATGAAAAATTGAAATGATTTATGTAAGAGGAAAATGGATTTTAAGAACTACCCTTTTTACATTTTAAAATTAATTTAAAATTTCAACCATTTATTAACTAATCTTCGGAAAGTATTCAAGCTTATTTCTTCCTGATGTAACTATGGTACAGGGCAATGAGTCAGCAGGCATCCCTTCTCTACATAGTCATTCAGGAACCGAGGCTGATGGGAACCTTGTTATTTTCTATACGTGATTTCCCAGATTGCTTCGGGACTCATCCTCACCCTACTCGGACGGGATAGGAGAACAGGGAAGTCCACAAATGCTCCTGGTAGTGGGGTGGAAGACAGCCAATGTTTTTGCTTGCCTTTAAATTTAAAGAAAATTAATCACGGGCTCCAGTTACATGCAAGATGGTTAGGAAAAGCCGTCTGGGTGTATAATTACTCCCAATGACACACTATACTGTGGAAGGCTATATAAATTCTGAGAACAAGGACTTATTTCTGTGACATGCCTATATTCTCTTAGGTCTTTAAGGAAAAAATCATTTTAATGTGTTCATCTTTGTCAACTTCATAAATCTTCCGTGGCGCTGGTCTAGATTACACATGCAGTAAATGTTTGTTGAAGTAAACAGAAGTACAGCTACTAAAACTCATGAGCCCTTGGGAAGAGTTGAAGCCAGGCCACCACCAGCAAACAGAACAAGACAATCACGGTAACATCTCAGTTCCAGAGAGACATTGGCAATGCAAGTGGTCAAAAGACCGAGGTTTTAATTTGCCCCACGATTAATCTAAAGGAGTCCTCAGGCAATGCAGAGGTGGACGAAAGGACAGGAATGAGGTGTTCCAGGGCCTCGTCTGCAGATGAGGAAGGTCCCCTCCCTCCGCAGCTCTTCACTGTTTTTGGATCAGAGCCTTCAGAGACCGGCAAATCCTGTCAGACATTTTCTGGGCCATAAATCACACTGCCGTAGAATGAGTACTAAATCAATAAGCTTCTAATATTTGAAAAAGCGGGGAGGTGCTTGTGTGACCCTGCTAAGGGAAGAAAAACCATCGTTTACTTATCCCGATTCTGATGCAGGTTTGCAGCCTCTGGGCTCTCGGGAAGCGCTTCTTGCTCAGGTAGCACCAGGGAAAAAAGGCTGAACTCAGCAGACCCAGGACACCTGATTTCTCTGTGTTTTTTTGTTCTGGTTCTGTCTCATTCTGCAACTGGAACCAACCACCTGGGTTTGCAGTGGCTTCCTTGCTACGCTGTTTGGGTTCTCGCTGCTTCCAAGCTGAAGAGGGGACAGCACTTATTAAGCCCATTTAGATGACTATAGCGTTTGTGGTTGCATATTCTGTCTGACCTAGAAAATTCGAATTCTTAAACGCTTATCAATGATCTTAAGGGGAAAAATAGTCTGAGCAGAAACAGCCTGTTCAGTGCTATAAGCCTCTCTTGCCTTGCCTGTTTATCTCTCTATCCAACGGCCACTGAACGCTATGGGGCTTCCCTATCGGACATGCAGGGCGAAAGTGTGTTTTTGCTTTTCTACAAAACTAAGTAGCGAGAGGCACCAGCAGCGAATCCTCCAGACCCATGGTCTGTGGAGATAATTCAGCAGATTTCAACAAGACTGTCCTTCATGGGCCAGGGAGACTTAAGTGGTGAAAGATAAAAATATATGGCATAAATGATCAAAGCGATAAAACTCACTGCTCAATTAGCTGTCTGGAGAAGATGAGGGTAAGGTGAGCTGGTGACTGACAGTGTCCATTTGCTCTACAGGGACTGTGTTCCTTTTTTCGTATCTCCCTGACTCTCTCGATTCAGCTGTGGAACTCAGGTGGGTTGGTAATTTTGTAGGACGTCCATCTACGCACCCACCCACCCAGTTGGCGCTCTTTCTCATTACTTTAGCGCATTAGCCAGTTAAATGAAGAATATTCATCATTAGATGCAAATCGGGCCTCTGTTTTGATGACTGTAAGAGCAAGCAGCAATGTGTGGAGTATCCAACCATTGCCGATAATTTACTATTCTTTACCCCCTCCCAACGCACCCTTAGATGCTTCACAGACAGAAAAACATTGTTTAAAGTCCACTTGACAACTAGAAACCTATCTGAATATATATGTGCATGTATGTATGTAGGCATGCATGCATATTTTATAGGTCTAGCATGCAATACATAAGTCTTGACATTAGGCATTTCTGACAGCTGTTCTGGCCTGCCCCTGGAGGGTGTTCTAGGAAATCCAGAACTAGGGCAAAATTAGATGTGCCCTAGAAAATGTGGTCAGTCATTGAGAAAAAGCATTTTCTATTTGAAGGAACTAGTGTATGCTATTAACCACTTTTGACTTTTTCCAATCTGATCTAAATTATCCCTAGTACTTGCAAGGTCTAGATACCTAATGAGAACAATTATTTCTGGATTTCAATTAAATTAAATTAAAGATGTATTTTATTAGTTTTTATTTGGATTTTTTTCATTATGAAACTAATATAGCCACATATGGAGAATATGAAAAATATATTGGGAGAACAATATTCCCATAATTCCCTGCCTTAAGAAAGTCAAAGTTCCTGCCTGGCCTGGATGTAGCAACACTATCTCTCTCTTACCATTTGCTTATGCCTGTGTTATCATAAGGATGAGGACATGTCCCATTTGCTTAGGACATTCCCAGGTCACATCTGTTTCCCAGCACAGTAATTAATAGTGCCCTCTTACCCTAAGAGGGAATCCCTGTTTGGATGAAAATTTATAAGTTCACCCTAATTATTGGTATTATCTTCAATGTATAATTTACTTCAGGAAAAATATTTTAACCTAACATTCCACCTTCAGTGAATTAATTTGGTTAAAAATAAATGATAGAACGAATTCATACATTGAGCAGTTGTAATAGCCACACTATATTACAAGGGCCTGCAGCTCTATCTGTGGGTGAGGTTCACATGGCTTACGTTTCTTTGAGTGGACATCAAGTTAGCCTTCAAGGGACATAGACGACCCATGACTCAGGGTTGTCTGGCTTTTAGCTTACGTGGAGAATCACTGTCTATACAAATCAGAATGGGTAGTGAACTTGAATTATCAGCCTAGCTTGTAAATAGAAAAGAATTGAATGCTCACTAGAGCAGTCGCTTTGGTAGACGGCCTTCTAAGGCTCTGCTTAAGTCTTTTCTCTATGTCCAGGGCTTAGCGTTGCATCTGGAATGGATGGATGAGAGACTCGAATGAAATTCAGGTGAAATGTAGGTCTGGACATGACAGAGACATCCATTGTGCATCTCTTCCACCCCCTGAATTGTGTTTTTATAAAGATTTATTTTATATTTTGAACATGACAGAGACATCCATTGTGCATCTCTTTCACACCTTGAGTTGTGTTTTTATAAAGATTTATTTTATATTTTAAAATTATGCACGTGTGTGCTGTGGTGTGGTGTGTGTGTAAGTCCCTTCGGAGTCCTGGAGCTGGAGTTACAGGTGATTGTGGGCTGCCTCATATGAATTCTGAGAACAAAACTGGAGTGGGTTCTCTGCATTCTTAGCATTCTTATTGTTGAGCCATATTTCCAGCTTCCTGATTTTTGTTTTTCTCTAGTTCCTGGTCATCTAGAATGAGCCCCCTTTCGTGACAGGGGCCTCAAATTAGACTAGTCATTGCTGGCCACTCCCACAAGTTCTGCACTTCTTTTATTCCAGCACGTCTTGCAGATATAATAGATTGTAGGTCAAAGGCTAAGTAAGGTGTGGCCCAAGCCAAAGGCTGACCAGCACAGGAGGCACATGCCAGCCCTTTTCAGACGCTACAATGTTATTGAACTCCAGGGCATGTGTGACATCAGGTTTCATCCAGACTTCAGCAACACATGTCTTGGATATATCTTTTTTTTTTTTTTTTTTTTTTTTTTTTTTTTTTTTTTTTTTTTTTTTTTTGCATTCTCCTGACATATCTCCTGAGATGTTCCCGTCAGAGCCATTTATTCATGTGTCTCACATTAAGACTAAAGCTAGGAATCCCACCCAGAAGACTACCGTAAACAAAACCATGGACTTAAATGATGTAGGCCATGTATAGATAGCCATGGCCTCCAGCAGTGCTAGCCAAGGATCCCACAGTGCTGACACATGGAACATACAGAGACATTTCTCCACATACTTGGGCACTCTGCTTTATGCAAGAATTTAACTATTACCATTTACAAAGTGCATGTTCATCTCTTGAAGGGGATAGGAACAATCTTATCCCAGGCCTCACGGTCCAGATAAGAAAACCTAGGACCTGCTCAGTTTCACTCATTGCCAGGACTCAGAACTGTGGCTGCAGTTACCATGGTTTTTTGTTTGTTTATTTGTTTGTTTGGTTGGTTTTTTTGTTTGTTTGTTTGTTTTTTTATCTCTATATCTTATCCTGCCCACTGTTGGTGGGTGCCCTGTAAAACCAAAGCACAGGATTTGGTTCACCTGCTGTGGTATTTTTTCTTTTTTAAATGGTTGGTGGGTTAGCTCTCAGAGGACAAACACATTACCTGTGTAAGTACACTTGCCAAAGAGCTGTTTTCTTTCCTCCAAACCAATGGAGATGTGCAGGCGTCCTGCCCGCTTCTGAAGTACAAAAACAAGAAAAGGAGAAATTCTTTTAGGATGCAGAAATTCTTTTAGGATGCAGCTATTGTGTAAGAAGTTCAAAGAGGAAAAATATAATATGACTGGGTATTATTTCAGACTGGGAATTAAAGAACTCCTTGAGACCCAAAGTCTCCCTAAATCATCCCCAGAAAGAAACCAAATGCCTTCAGGAAATGTGTCTCACCCATCCTCGCCTACTTCAGAGCGTTGAGAGCAGAGCAACTTTATGAGAGTCCTCCTGGCCCTGGAATTCCACAGGCAGCATAAAGGACGCTTTGACATTTGTATGATGGCCTCTGATTTTCTTTTCTTGTCTCTAGGCACACAAAGCAGGACTTTCATTCCTGGAGAGTTAATTTCCGACCGCGGCTTAGTCTCCATCTGAAGTCACAATCCTCTTTGGAGAAGCAATTGGTTATTGTGTAAAGGATTTTGAAGTTACATACTAAGGATTATGACTCTATTTGGTGTGAAGAAGCAGTGTCAGGAGAACTCTTAAGTACCAAATACTCAGTTTTGATGAAAATGTTCCTAGTGGAGATAGGAAGAGAAGGGCCAGTAGAATGCATGATGTTGTACCAGGTGGAACCTACTAATGAAAATTTTTTTCCAATGTGCTCTTTTCTTTACATCAATTGAGCCCTGCTGTACATTTCTACACTTCATACTGGGGTAGCAGGCTATAACACTTGGAATAGAGCTTTCTGAGTTTAGAAGACTCTTTGTTTATATTATTTATACCTCCTCACTCCTGCCCTGTCTACCTCAGAGGATTTCAACACATCATGACTAGCATGCCATACTGAAACCATTGCATTTCTGCAAAGTTGTATTCCTACCAAGACCTACTCACTGACTAGAGAAAGTCCATGGCATGTGTGTCTCTGTGGTCCCGACCAACAGCCTCAGGTTGTGATTTTGCGTGGGTACTCTTTTGTCTAAATGCCCATGTGAACAAAATGGAAGCAACACTCTGGAAGTATTGGTTTAGGAATTCTGGCCCAGGAGGCAAAGAAGGAAGAAAATCACTCATTTTACAATATTGGCCATTCGATGTCCTAAGTATTGTTTAGGTTTTTTTTTTTTTTATGTAAGCGATTTGTTGATAGGGCACATTGGCCTGAAATTCAAGTTGATAAGTTCACCCTGGTGTCATTTATTGGAAGCCATAACTATCTTTGCTACATTTGCCTGTGTGGCTCCCTGAGTCAACTCATTCCACATAGAAATACATTGGGATGGCCCCATTTGGGTCGCCAGCTAAACATCATGTGCGTGGTGTGTGTGTGTGTGTGTGCGTGGTGTGTGTGTGTGTGTGTGTGTGTGTGTGTGTGTGTGTGTGTGGTGTGTACGGTGCTTATATACAGGTGCACATACACAAATGTAAGCAAATATGTGGAAGAGAACAACCTTGGGAGTCATTCCTTATGAGTGAGACAGAGTTTCTTATTGGCTTGAAACTCACAAAGCTGGCTAGACCAGCAAACTCCCAGGATCTGCCTGTTTGCTTCTCTACTATTGAAATTGCAAGCACTCATCTTCTTGTGCAGTTTGCTTGCTTCATTTTAACATGGGTCCTGGGGGTTAAGCTCAGGTCCACATGCTTGTAACACCCATGCTTTACCAATTTAGTTATATCTCTGGACCCTGGACATTATTTTGAACAGGTTCCTTGTTTGGGTTTAGAAATAAACTCTTCTGAAAAAGAATTCTAGCTTCTAATCAGAGGGGGAAAAATGCTGAGAACTGATCCAAAGGACTGAACTTGAAGCCTACAGGTCCATTTGCTGTGAAGCATAGTTGATTGTAGTGGATTTATGATGTTACATTGTAAATAATTGTCCTACCTATGAATTTAGTAAAAAGCGCTGATTAGCCAAAGGCAGACAGGAACTGTGGGTGGGGCTACCAGACTAAGGAAACTCTGGGAACATGAAGAACAGAGCAGAAATGCCACAGAGACTCCAGAGTTGCCAGACAAACCAGAAGATGCAGAGGACATCTATCCTGCTCTGAGAAAAGGTACCGAGCCGCATGGCTGAACAGGATAAGAGTCATGGGTTAGTTTAAGGGTAAAGAGTTAGCAAGTTATATTCCTGGACCTTAGGCTGATCAGCCTAAAATTAATGTAAGCATCTGTGTGTCTCTGCGGGTCTGTGGGTCTAAACCTTGAGGCTAGGCCTGAAAGTCTGGAGCAGAAACCCCTTACTACAAATGGTGCCCAATGTGTGTTAAAATATACCCACATAAAGTCATAGAAAGCTTAAAAATGGTCTAGAGCACAGAAATGAAGCCAAAAGCAGCTTCTGAGTTGTGTCTCTCACATGAGCTGTGTACAGAGACACCCTGGTGAGGTGTGTGGGCTTGGACTACAAAATGACGGGCTTTAGGAGTGCAGCTTAAGGTGTAAAATGGCTTGTTCCTGAAGTCTCACAGGACCCTTGATATAAGCAAAAAGTTGTAAATGATGTATTTAAGGTTTCTTGTTTATAAGGACAAAAAGGGAACAGAATCAAAGATGGCTTCTTAGTGGCAATGTTTACTTGGATCAGCTCTGTTTGCTGATCAAGTTTGTTTTTAAGAAAAGCTTCCTGTTTCAGCCTTAGAGGCAAAACACTTGTGAGTCTTTTAAGGGGCCCTGCTGCCTAAGACTTAAATGGAGTTAATGAGCAGCAGATGGCAAAGCTTTACTTGGTGATTATATGGACCCTAAAATTCCCCAGAGTACCTGGGTTAAAAAGATAAATTCTATGAAGCTAGACTAAGAGCTGGGTGGAGCCATCCAACCATCCTTTAATCCTTAGCCAAGGACCTTGGCAGATTAAAGGTGTAGTCAGAAACTGAAGGAAATAGAAGAATCTGGATGGAGTCAATTACCCTAGCCAAGCAAAGGTATGGTCAGAGACAGAAAAAGTTAAGAAATAAATATACAGTAAAGCCAGTTTTTTAAAAAGTCTAAATGATTTATAGTATGTTGAAAATATATATACATAGGCTTAGAGAGAGGAAAGAAAAAAAAGGTAGAGAAAACCCTTAAAAAGAAATAAAGTAAAAAAAAAAAAAAAAAACAAAACAGGAAAGCCACGTAAAGATGGAAAATATAAAGAGTGTCTGGATACTGTATATTATTGTCTTATCTTTAAGCTTCTTGACTGAAAATGAGTTAGTAAAAGCTGCTAAAAGACAGTTGATTATAAATGCTGTTGGATTAATTCAACCTATATATTTTGTAAATGAGTTGACTTTAAAATTGAAATCCAAAGATACCCTACTTTGGAGAAGAGGTTTTCTTTTTATTTTCACAGAAAATGAGAGGCTGTGGATTTATTCCCGGATAAAGAACATAAAGTTTGATATAAGAAGACCCCCTGAAAAATCTCCAATGGAGATGGACAGCCCAGATGATTCAGCGTTTCAGAGCACCTCTGTTAAAGTTTCCCGAGCTCTGTATCCAGAACAACTTCAAGGAGACTGGCTGAGGTGACCCAGCCTTAGAAACTACTCCACTAAAGACTTGTGCATAATCCTAAATTTTTCTTTGGATTCCCATGAGATTGTCAGCACCCTCATTCAGAAGGAAGTAGCCTAGAGAACGAAGCCCACATTCCCAAAACATGGATTATGGATGTTTGTGTTTGTTTACAGTGTTGGTTACAAGTTATTATAGATAAGAGTGAAAAAAAGTATACAAAGGAAATTAGATTTGGGGTTCTTGTTATAAAAAGAGAAAAGGGGATATGTAGTGGATTTATGAAGTTCCATTGTAAATAGTTATGCTGCCTATGAGTTTAATAAAAAGCACTGATTGGCCAAAGGCAGACAGGAAGTGTGGGCAGGGCTACCAGGCTAAGAAAACTCTGGGAACAGGAAGCACAGAGCAGAAATGCCACAGAGACTCCAGAGCTGATTACTCACTAAGGGGACAGGTGCATCATGAAACTCAGTAAAAAGGTCTGTATATTCTGCATCAGCATTAAAGTGGACTTCCAGTCACTCTGGGCTCTTACAAGTTACTACTAATCATTTTTCCAAGTCAGAAGTGAGTTCTCCTACTTATCCAAAGGCTTAAGTCTGATGCTCAAGTGGCCATATTCTTCCCACTCAGTGACAAGTGATGATCTTAATAATAGCACCAAGGTACTGTGAAATACTGAAGCACCTGCAGAATTGTCAAGCATTAAATAATACTTTCTACCAGGCTTAGGATTAAAAATATATGGTTTTCTTATAATTCGCTGTAAAATCAATGACTCTTGATATACAGATAAGTCCAGGATAGATAAAATACCGACCAACAATTCTATCCTCCCATTGTCAAATACGGAACAAAAAGCAGCAGCTGTCTTTCAGAGACAGGAACCAGGGGAGTTACTTGAAAGCAAATCAGCAAAGGACCGGACACTTTGATTTTTAAATAGATACTTTCACAATGTATGGCAGCCATCCCTCTCAGTCTTAAGGTCCCATGGACAAATGCGTGGCCTTTTCTGAGCATCAAGATGTGGCCAATGATGAGCAGTGAGCTTTGCCATTTGCCTATAGGCATAGATCACAGCTCTCACCATATGAGGCCCATGGTTGTTACATTTCATGTGCAACCTAAAGAGAAGTACAATCCACCCCCTTTCTTAGAAGCACACAGCCCTATCTACTGCTCTTCTCTGTGTGTCTCCACCAGGAGTTGCATAGGCCTGTTCCTAGAAGTCATCTAGGACCCTCGTGTCTGGGACAACCCACCACCAGGCAGACCTACCTACAAGTACTTTGCAGCTGTGCAGGTGCTGCTGTTGTTGGTAGAGCAGAGCATGCCCAGTGGGTTCACAGTTCACATAGAATGCTAGCTAAGTACACAGGCTTTGGTGTTAGCCAGCTCACACAATAGTTTAGACCCCCTTTGTACTTACTTGCCAGATGTTTCCTTACTCTGGTCAAGCCTCTATTTCTTCATTAGTATAACAGGGATAACACTACCATATACATCTACTCTCAGACTTGCTATGGATTCATGTACATTTAGTTTTTCAGCATAGTGCCAGGCACATAGTAAGACCTCAGCCCTGAGGGCCTCTTATTTCTCTCTGGCAATCCTCCACCATCGTGTACACAATATACATGTGCAGGCTTTCTCCATCCTTCCTGATTTAATAACTCCAATCATTTTCTCACCCATTATTGTAATGGCAATCATCATTGCAATTACTGTTTGCTCACGACACTTCACATTATTATAATTATTATTTTTATCCCTACTCTCACAAATGTCATTAATAACTACCAACCGTTAGTTGTCATTAATGATTACCAACTGCATGACACCCACCCTAATTTTCAATATAACTGAGACATTTTATTTTTTTATTAATACTAAGGGCCATCTGTGAGTGAAGGATAAAACTTCACTAAAACCCAAACAAACTTTTCTGTAATATTCATGGTAAGTTTGTTCTGCTTTGGGCTAAACATAACAGCTGAACAAATTTAATGCCTGACCTAAAACATTTGGAAGGATTGTCATCTGAAGGGAAATGTCTCAAGGCCACAAGGAATGTGTGCAACCATGTGCACTGAGCAGGACATGCCATCTACTATTCTGTGAGGTAATAGTCTACAAGAAAAAAAAATGTTCATTTGTCATGAAGCTCCACAATAGACCAGCTCTCCTTAGTAAATGTTCTGTAATGAGCATATGAGTATACAGATTAAGTAAGTGAAATCTCATTAATATCCTCTCTGTTACTGTAATGAAATAGCTGAGACAATCAATTTATAATGGAGAAAGGTTTGGGATCACAGTTCCAGAGGATTTGGTCCATGGCTGCTTGGCCCCATTTCTTCTGTGGCTGTGGTAAAGCACAAGACCATGACAGTGGCCAGGTAGGTGAGGCTGAGAAAAGAGAGAGAGGAGAGAGAGAGAGAGAGCTCAATGTCCACTTCAAGGTCATACCCTTCCCTCAACAGCCTAACTTTCTTTCTCTAGATTTAGCTCCTGAAAGTTCCACCAATTCCCAAAAGGAGATGACTAAGACCTTAAGGCATGGCTTTAGAGGGACATTCTAGAACCAAGATATAGCACCAGATTTAGTCAAAATTAAATACAGTATATGAAACAGAAATTGGACTGTGACTTTAAGTGAGAAATTAAATGTCTGTGGAATATGGCTTCACTCAAGCTGTGTAATTCAGGTCTTCAGAGTGACAGATGAGATATGAATAAGCAACCTGTCATTCATGTTGGGATTGGCCTTTTGATTTGTAGCTTTCTCTAGCCACTATTGTGAAGAGACTTTGGCTACAGGACATCCTGGAGATAACACAGAGGTATTGGGAACAGTCAGCATGGCCAGATGTTTTCTCTGCTTTGACAGTGTGTGCTAAAGCTAGCTAAAAGGGCCTGCTTACACAAAGGCAGCCAGGCCTGTACTGGAAGAGAATTTCTGCCTAGTCATTTATATACATTATTGATTTGTTTCTTGGAATCAGTAGGAGCTGGGGACAGTTTAGCAGTAGAGTGTTACACACACACACACACACACACACACACACACACACACACACACACCACAAGGCTACAGACTTCTCCAGGGCAGGAACTAAGTCGGTGTCTCTAGCACTTCCCACAGGACATAAAGAACAGATGGAACCCGTAAAGATGCTTGAAGGAAGCATGAGAGAAGGTGAAGGACCAGGGGAGACACAGCTCACCCTGGCCCTTATGAACCATTCTCAAGTCACCTTGAAATGCCACTACCCTCTTCCTGTTTTAATTTTCATGTGGCCGAGAGATATTCCTCAAACCAAACACAAGTCTGCCTTTGATAGTCAAAAATGTTCAAAAAGAGACAATTTAGAATTTGGCCCAGCTAATAGTGGGTGGAGGGAGTAAGAGAAATTTCATGTACCGAGATGAGAGTTTGAATTCTGACCTCTGTTTGGAACCTGGGTGACATGTGTGGCATTTTATATTTCCAGGCTTCCATCCCTATATGGTAACTCTTGAGTGTGTACCCTGAGGTTGGAGACTTCCAGCCCTGCTCCATCCCTTTCTGTCAGTCTCCAGTGTCCCCAAAGTCAGTAGTGACCTCTCTTGTCAATCACTACCTCTCTGCATTGTGCATATGCTATTTGCAATTGTAGAACAAGATTGAAATAGAAGCTT